>CM053783.1:838645435-839245435 GCA_028749045.1 Cupressus sempervirens
GTGTGTATATATATACATACATACATATATATATACATACATATATATATACATATATATATATATATATATAATAATTAGATAACTGATAATTAGTTTAAATCCAAACTTGATAAATAAATGAGTAGAAGAACTGAATAGAACATGGCACCTAGTAAAAGTATATCCTATTGTACCAAAAAAAATTAAATAAATAAATTAAATAAATAAAATCTTTGAGTTATGTCAGGTTAAAATTAGGGCATGATAGTATGGTTTAATGTCTTTTCTCCTTAGCAATTGTTGGCTACTTGTGAATGATCTATATTGTTCCTCTGAGAATCACTCTTCTTGCCCGAATATGAATATGTGGGTCTGGTTGTCTACTTCCTATACAATCTTTTTATTTATTTGAGCAGATATACACCCTGTTGCTCCCTTAAGGAGGCTTGCCTCACTTTTTAATTTGTTGTTATGTTACAGGGGCAATTTTGTATAATAGGAAGGTTAAAAATCATTGTGGATGCAAGGTAACTCACTACCCTTCTGATGAAAGAACTCATTTTCTTCCTAATGATAATTTATTACTAAAATAGATGTATTTCACTACTTTTATAGTGACAATCTCGTTGCTTCCTTGGGAAAAATTTGCACCTTGTCTGGTAACAATCAATACCAAATTATGATACTGAATTCATTGCTTCTTCTTATGAAATTCGCTTGTAGATTAGGTTTTTATAAGTCTATTTATTATATACACCATTTCCTTCAAACTATTTTAGCATAATTCAATGATTTCTTTCTTCGTTCATATCAATTGAATTTATGTTCGTATGTGTACTTTTGCTAAGATGTAATAAATTAACCCTCAAGATAAAATTATTTAGAATTTATGATGATATAAGGAAACCTACAACCGATCTTCTATAGCAACAATACGCCTAAAGAATTTTAAGCAATATTTCAACCCCTAGGTAAATCGTGAATACTATCAAATTAAATTCTTAATTGTTGAAGTTCAACTAAAGAAGAAAGAAATCAGTTTCTCATTAGTTTTGCATTTGTTGTTCTTCAATAATATTTATTAATAAAATGTTGTTGCTTCTTTCACTAATGTTTCTTCCTAGTTCAGTCTTCAAATAAATTTGATCTTAATATGTAATTCATTGTTACAAATGTTGTGGCTATCATATAAAATTACTGTTGGTATTTATTTGCAATATCTTTGGCTGCCTTTGATACCAAAAATCAATTTTTGATATGTAGGAGTGTTCTCTTTTTTTGCTTTCGCAGAGAAGTTTGGGAGGAGTGCAATGTAATGTTTAAAGATATTTTAAAAACTAATTGTGAATAAATTTAAATATTATTTGATTAATTGTAATCATTTTTCGGTATGATTATGGATATCTTTAACAAGTATGCATTGAATTTATTTCCATTTATGTGAGATTATAGTTTTGTCAATTCATAACATTGTACTATATAATTTTTTATGGTATTTTTAGAGTACATATTTAAATAAAATAATAATAATATTAAATATTATTGATATTTTGATACTTCAAAAAATTAAATAGATTGTGATTTATGTATTGTATATGTATACATATATTTACATATGCATACATATGGATATGACAAAGATGTTGGAAATGTAAGAGAGTAACTAAGAGGAGAGGGGTGAATCAGTTACCACAAAAACAAATCCTTGCCCCTTAGGTGTCTCAACAATCTTTCACTAAACATGCAATATTGAATAGCTCGGTTAACTCTAGAATAATTATTGATGCTTGGTTAACAAAACAATCTTAAGATTTATTAAACTATTTTTATCCTTTCGTAACTTAGTTGCAGAAACATAAAGCATAAGCAAATAACATGAACACAAATGAAACCAAGATTTAACGTAGAAACCCAATTTGGGAAAAACCACCTTGCAACTAATCACAATAATTTTCACTCTTCTGAAGTGAGCCCTATTAGGAGCCAACTCTGTTAAAGGTTACAAAACATATTGTTAAGTATTGCCCTATTAGAGGATTTAGATCACCCTATTAGGAGTGGCCCGGCTAGAGGTCTTTAAACACTTCAATCTTGAAATGTTACCTTGTTAGAGGCTTTACAAAATGATTGTTAAGTCAACTCTATTAAGAGATTTCTTTATTGTGACAATGGTTAGAAAGCAACAACAATTTGACCTAATTTATGAAGCAACTTTCTTTGTAAATTCAGATCTTTGTTTTAGCTTGACCTCTGGATCCTTCTTGATCAGATGTTCTTTGCAATTTATCTTCAATTTCCTGCTTTTTCTTACCTTCACTTACATATCCATCTTATTTCATATTCCACTTATTATATATTATCCTTACAACTTGACCTTCTTATATATGATAAGCTAGGAAAAGTTGGCTTGAATACCCTTCTAAGACATCAATAAACATACAAATAGTCAGCCTCAAATAATAAAATATTTAACAATTGAATTATATTGTCATTTAGTTGACATTGTAACCCCTTTGATGCTTGACCACTCAATCAATATTGCAAGTAGGAATCCTTTCATTAACCGATTGCTCTATTAATACTGGAAAGTCTTCATTACTCAACTACTCAGTTAATACTGAGATATACAAAGTTAATACTGCAAACTTTATATTGCTTAGTTAATACTGATATTTGTGTAAACATCAATGACAATAAACAATTGAATAATTGTTTTCAACAAACTCCCTCTTTGGCATTGATGGCAACACAACATGTTAACATAAACTGATAGAAATATGAGCAATTGAATAATATTCTTAATTTCACTCTGATTCTCATCCATATTGACTCCTTCGATTCTTCTTGGATTTGTGTCTACTACTTTCTTGACCATACTCTATTGTAATCTTCTTCCTCTTAGATAACCATTTCATCATCTGAATATCTTCCTTCTAAGATACAAAACTCTCCCTCTTTCATTCTGAAACTAAACTTTCCTCAATATTCCATGTTGACACTAACTTCTCTCTCTTTGACATCAATTGCCAAAGGATATAGAAATTGAAGTTACAATGTACCTTTTATACTAATTCATATGCAATATTCTTTATATTTCACTACATTAACTTGATTGATCTTCAATGGAACTAGGTTGATGCCTCACCATCTTTTGCTTTAGTGAACATCAGATAGGGGAATAACCTCTACTTTACCTCTTAGATACATAAATGCATCCTTAGGTAAAGCTTTAGTAAGTATATTTGTTATCTACTCCTTGTTGCTCACATATTCCAATCTCACCTCTTTGTCTTGAACCAATTCCCTTAGGAAATGATATTTGATTGCAACGTATTATTTCTTTGTGTGCATCACTGGTTCTTTTGATATATTGATTGCACTTGTGCTATCACATTAGATAACCACTAATTCCTTGATTTCTTCCTTCATTCTTGAAATCAATTGCTTGATCCATATTATGTTAGAATAATTAATTATTGTAGCAGCATATTCTACTTCATGCTTATCCACAATACTAGCCTCTTTCTAAGAAAGAATGTTCCTCCACTAGTACTTTTCCTAACATCAATGCTTCTTGCCCAATCTACATCAATAAAGGCTCTTAAATCAAGATTTCCTCCTTTCTAATACCATAACCCATAATCTTTAGTTCCTTTTAGATATCTCAAAATTATTTTGACTGCCATCATGTGATTTTCTTTAAGATTAGTAGAAAATATTGCAACTATGCCAACTGCCAATACAATATCAAGTCTATTCTGAACCACATATTGAAATTTCTCAATCATTGACATGTAAGTAGTTTGATTTACCTCCTTTGAATCATCATTATTTGAGAGTTTATCTCTAGTACACATAGGTGTTCCAACTAGTTTGGAATCTTCCAGTCCAAATACTTTCAATGTTTCCCTGATGTATTTTGATTAAGTGATGTATATGCCATCCTTCATTTGATGAACTTGTAGACCCACAAAGAATTTAATCTCTCCAAACATTGACAATTCAAATTCTTTCCTCGTTGCCTCAACAAATTACTTACATAATATCTCTTGTCCACCAAACATGATATCATCCACAAATATTTCTACGAGCAATATTTTATCCTATGGTCCTTCCTTAATATACAAATTTCTATTATCATTTGTCTTTTCAAAACCATTTTTTACCAGATATCCATGTAGTCTTCCATACCATGCTCTAGGAGCTTGCTTTAATCCATATAAAGCTTTATGAAACCTTTAGGTTGTTCAATGTAGACTTCTTCTTCTAAGACTTCATTCAAGAAAGTTGATTTGACATCCATCTAATAAACTTTGAATCCCTTTTGTGTTGCATATGCTACAAGTGTTCTAACACCTTCAAGTCTTGCAATAGGGGAAAATGCTTCCCCATAATCAATAACTTATTCTTGAGCATAGCCTTTACATACTAGTATTGCCTTGTTTCTTGTCACTTCTCCTTTCTCATTCAACTTATTTATGAATATCCATTTTTTGCCAATCAAATTCTTATCCTTGGATCTAGGAACAATATACCAACTTTTATTCTTTTCTATTTGCTCAAATCTCTTCATTCATATCTTCTATCCAACTTTCATTTTCTAAAGCATCTTTTATAGATCAAGGCTCATATTCACTAAGTAAACATGTACCTTTTAGTTTGTTCCTTATCAATATTCCATCTATCTCTCCTCTGATTATTTGAACAGGTGTGTGATGAATTCTAACATATTTTGCAAGTCTCAGATCTTTCTTTCTTGATTTTGAACTTGGCTCACTTGGTTCTCCAAGACCTTCATCTTTTTACTCAGGCTCCTCTAGCTAATTTAACTATTTCTCAAGTGCCTTTGTGACTTAGGTTGCACTTCCTATGCCTCAGGTTGCACTGTCTGGGGCTGCAACTAGGGTTGAACTAACTATGACTTGGGTGCCTTTGTCTATGACTCAAACTAAACTATTTGTAACTCAGGTTACACTGCCTAGGGCTGCAACTCGGGTTGAACTAACTATGACTTGGTTTGTACTTCTAGTGAATTATTAGGTGCACTTGGTTACTAATTAACTTCAACCTTTAGGGGTCAAGTCTTAGGTTCTTCTTGATAATAGATAAACTTTTTGTAATCTTCAGGCTCTTTGATGCTCTGTTCTTCACTTCTTTCTACAAACTCATCAATCTTTACATGGGCACTTTCTATGACTTCGTGAGTGGTAAGATGCAGACATTTGTATGCCTTGCTTCTATTTAAGTACCCTAGGAATATCCCTTCATCACTTTTTGCATCAAGCTTTCATTTACTTACATATTTTAAGATATAGCATTTGCTTCCAAATACTTTGAGATAACAAACATTGGGTTTGTAACCATACCATAATTCATAAGGTGTTTTATTTGTGCTTTTCTTCAATTGAACTCGATTCAATGCATGAACTATTGTGTTGATTTCTTCTCTCTAGTACCGTTTTGCAATATTAATTTTTGTCATTAGTGTCCATACACATTTCATGATGGATTTGTTCCTTCTTTCTACTATTCCATTTTGCTCCAAAGTTCTAGGTGATGATACCTATCTTTTGATTCATCTTTCATTGTAGAACTCATTGAATTCATTTGAGATGAATTCTCCTTTCTCCTCCTCTACATGATCTTAGGAATTTCAAATTCTTTTGTGTTTCTTTCTTAACTCTAGTCAAATACCATTTGAACTTTTGAAAAGCATCAAACTTATCCTTCAAAAACATTGCAATCATCATCCTAGAATAATCTTCAACAAATAAAACAAAATATATATCTCCACAATAGCTTTCCACACCTATTGGCCCATAAAGATATGTGTGAACTAGTTCCAAAACTTCTTTAGAATTTTAGGACTTATTTTGAAACTTCTTTTACTCATTTTTCCAATTTGATATTGTTTGCACATGCCCATCTTAGGTTTCTTCAGATAAGGTATGCCTCTTACTCTTTTGTTCTTGCTTATGGTGATTAGGTTATCAAAGATAACATGACACATTCTTTTATGCCATAGATAACTTTCTTCGATCTGAGCTAGCAAGCATGAAATTTCAATGAAATCTAGGTAAAATAAATTTCCTTTAGTCTAATTACCAGTTCCAACTAGTTTTTCGTTTCCATCTAATAGTTTAGCTTTTCCATTCATGAATTCAACTTTGTATCCTATATTGTTCAGTTGTGCTACACTAAGAAGATTATGTCTTAATCCTTCAACCCAATAGGCATTCTCACATTTGATTCCATCAATTAATGCTATGATTCATTTTCTTTTTACATAACATGGTTCATTATTTCCAAATCTAATACTTCCACCACGTAGTGTTCCATGTTCAAATTTTGTTTTATCACCAATCATGTGATGAGAACAAACACTATCTATGATCCATGTATCATTTTTTCTAACATGAGAGATAAGTTTCATCTTTCCATTTTCCTCATCACCATATTCATCTTTAACAACAATATAAACCACTCCATCTTCATCATTATCACTATCAGAATCTTTTGCAATGTAACATGATTTCTCACCTTTGCCTTTATAGTCCTTGTAGCTTTTGCATTCTTTCTTGCATTTGAACTTGTTGAACCTTTTCTCATCTTTATCTTCCTTGTTTGGACACCTTGCAACAATGTGACCAACTTCTTCACATGAGAAACAAATCAATGGAATTTTACCTTTGAATTGTCCTTTTCCTTTTGTTGCACTCTTTGCGAGAAGAGCTTCAATGGCTACAAGACCTTCATCTGATTCATCTTGTCACCTGGACAACACTAGGATTGAACACTTAGTTGACACTATGACTCCTTTGGTGCCCAACCACTTGGTCAATACTGCAAGCAGGAATCCTTTCATTAACCAACTGCTTAGTTAATACTAGAAAGTCTTCATTACCTGACTGCTCGGTTAATACTGAGATATACAAGGTTAATATTGAAAACTCCACGTTGCTTGGTTAAAACTAACATTTGTGTAAACATCAATGACAATACACAATTGAATAATTATTTTCAACAAAACATACCAACTGATATGTGTTGGGATAAGTAATACCTACCAGATTTAGACATGCTCCTACAAGCAACATTATAAAAAGAGAATTTTGACTATGCACTAGTTGAGAAAACAATGATTCAAAAGCTATTTTAGGTGCCCATTATACAATTTGATTTTGAAGGATTTGCGCAATACACAATACAAATCCACAAAGCCCAAAGAACACCTACATGTAAAAACCTGTCACAGAGAAGAAAAAGAAAAGAAGAGGCAAGGGTTTGCTCTTAAAAAATATGCAAATTGTATTCTCAAAAAATGAAAAAGATCAAGGATAATTACAAAATATCAATCCTTATAAAAGGAGATCGAAACCTGAAAAAGGGTAACCTAAAAGGAAAAAGCCATTTAATAATTACTAATTAACTATTAAATGGAAATGCAAGGTGCACAATGTGAAATCTTAAGAAGGGAGAAAATGTAATTTAATAAACTAAATTAAATTTAACCTTTTTCTCTAACACCCCCCCTTAAGATGAGAAAAAATGCAGCAACAAACAATGTAGAAAGATCAAGGAAACTACAATGCAATGCAAAAAAGAAAACTTGGGTCCCAACAACAAGGCCTAATGAGGTACCCAATCACAACCAAATCTCTATGAAATAGATAAATATAGAAAACCCAGTGGGAAAAACTCTACTTCAAAAAAATAGAAAATGATGCACAAATGAAACATCTAAAGAAAATCTCTCAAGACCATAAGCACAATGAAAGCCTCCATTATAGACACTTGAGACTCTATAGCCCCCCTAGAATGGCAGAACTCCTATGTCGATGAACATACCAATGTGGCTCCAATCTAAAGGAAATAAAGGCAATGGACAAGGATGATAAAACCCATGTATATAAGATGCAGTTGGAAGACCTAGCTAATGCTCAAAGGAGAAAGCATGAGAATCCTGAAATGGAATCTCCAATGGAGGTGGGATAATAGGTGTGTTGAATATATCATATGAGAGGAGATGTGTCTCCTTTGATATATCCTCAACAATTGCAATAGATGGCTCAATGATTGGAGCTACAATAGTAGGTAATGTTGAAGAGTAATCTTGTGCAAGAGATGGGATTTGAACAAGAGGTGGAGGTATAGAAGTCACAACACTAGTCTCAAGAACAACACATAAGTTCAAGTGACCTGACTTCACCTCAATAGACTCTCATGAAAAACAAGTTTGAGTCTCTAATAGTGGAGATGGTAGACCAAAATGTGAGAAGGAATATAGGTAGACCATGTATCATAAGAGTGAAATTAGTATAATCTCAATATCAAATATTGATTTTACATGTAATTGATCTCCCACTTTCAAAATCATTTTAAAACTTTGAATATTAGCTTCTACATTTAGGAATATTTTTATTCAAAAGTATTGACCACCTCAAACATCTCATTAATTTAAGGAGTTTGAGAAAATTTTAAGCTTTACTAATGTTAGGAATATGAGTAAATCTCAGACATGTTTGTAAATTTTTCCTTAATGTTTTTAATTTGTTTGATGCAATCTAAAACTATTGAATCTCCTTTTGCATATTTGAGATCTCTTGTTTTACCCTTTTCAACTAACCAATGGACTCTTTTGTATTAATGAACTGCAAACTTCTTAAACTCTAACACATCGTAACCACTGTTGTTCATGATTTTATTCTCATTATTTTTTGTCCAAATGAAGAAGAGGGATTCAAGGTTAAGCCTTCATATATTCTCATCAATTCAACTATATAATATTCCTTAAAAAAAATAGAGTTTCACTTTCTCCTAAAGTCTTTGATGGCCATCTTTAGTGATCTGGACCGCATCGTCGAGGGACTAATAGTTTCATCCTACAAGATTGTTGTTGCTAGTAGCTTGTGATAGTACTATCAAGATTAAATTGTGTAGTTTTATGAGTCCAAATCATTGATCAATGTTTCATGAGTAGTGGATCATGTGAACCCATCTCTTGTGAGAATGAATGTAATAATTAGCACTTATTCCATCTAGGTGATGTACTAGTAGGAGCACCTAGTGCATTTGTGCCTCCATGAGGCCATTTTGGCAAAATTAATTTTATTATTATGTTTTGGTCATGGAATAATATAATATATAATATTTTTTTATTGTTGGTTCAGTATAGAGTCTTAGGGTGACACTTGAGGTCATTTCTAAAAAGTTGCACTAAAGTTGTAAAAAAATTTGACCAACTTTTTATTTTAGAAGTTGTCATATTGGATAAGTGATGGTTTTTCCTATTATAATTTAGATGGAATTTATAACCTTTTTAGATGATTTATAATCATTTAAATAACTTGTGTCATTTACCAAGGAAGGATTGGATACAATTTGGATGGTAAAAGCAATAAAATCATCTCTAATGTCCTTTTTTTTCCCTTCTAATTTTACCATTGTTTCAAATCTTTGTACAATCTTGTATGGACTGATGTTGATGTAAAACCTATTTGGTTTGATGATACTTTGAATATAATTTCATTTTCATCTAGTTTGACCTTTTTCATGGATATTTGTGGAAGTGGGAGTTATTTTACCAAAAAATAGTCTTGAAACCCTAGGCATGCGGGTTCAAATCATAAAAATATACTGAGACCCATAATTCAAAAAATTGACAAAATACAAGGTTTCTATATTTAATTTATGCTCTATAAGTTTTTAGGAGTAGAGGAGTGATCTAGAGGCAATTTTGGTGATGCCATGCCTGGTCTAATATCTTCATGTATTGGGCTTATTTTACCTTGATAGACCAAGGGTTTGATAAAAGGAGGAGTTGATAAGGGTTCCAAGTATTGGAAATTGTGGATCCAAACAATATGCAACATGTTTGAGGCTAAAAAATTAATTTTGGAAGTTTGGTGTAAGGAATCTAATAGGTGCATTATAAAAGTGGCCTAATTAGGCCTAGTTGCAAAATTACCAGTCTATTGTTGATGGTAACCTTCCAATACAAATCTACCTATATCTTGGACATGTTGATAAAAGGTGAAAATGGTATCCTACTATGATTTTATATTTTATTTATGACCTCTATGTAAAAATGTATTCCCAAAAATGTCCTGTGGGAAGGCTACTAGCTAAACAAGTCAAATTATGAATGAAGTATCACTTGATAATGTCCTTTCTATGAGTTGGATTTTGCCTTTCAATAGAACCTTTTATTTTTAAATATAGTACCAATATCCTAACATATACCTTCCTCTACATTGGGTGATCAACAAGGTGAAGCACTAGGACTTCCTAGGAGGTTACCCATCCCATTATTACTCTAGCTCAAGTGTGCTTAATCACAAAGTTTTCTCCAAGGTTAAATACCAGTTTTCTTGAAATCCCAATTTAAAACCTTAAGTAAGTATTTTACCTTGTGATCACTCATTAAAAAACCCATTAAACTTTACAATTGATAAATAGGAGATAATTCCCACAAGTCAAGTTGTGATATTGCTATCAACAATCAATGGTGTAGTTTTTTGAGACAAATTCATTGCACCATGTATCATGAGAGTGAAATTAGTATAATCTCAATATCAAATATTGACTTTACATGTAATTGATCTCCAACTTATTAATTGATGAGATTAATGGTATTTATAATTTGAATGTTTCAATGAGTTTGACTCAAAACTACATAGTATAACCTTGATGGAAATCTCACAATTTTTTGTCTCTTGTTCTCCTATCCTCTTTGGATGATAGTATTTATTAATACAAGTAAAAACCCTCCAAAGCGACACTAGACCAAGGTTTAATCTTAATTCTATATAAGTACTTGAGGATGAAGTGTATGGAAAACATTGAATTTGTGATTAAGGACAAGGTTATAGAGTCCCTCTCTTGTGATACACCATGTTCAAGTTATGATGACTTTATGTATGTGGTCAAGGAGGGTAGCTCCAAAAAAAAGACAAAGTCACATGCTCTAAGAATCCTAAGCCAATCCCTAAGAAGGTGGTTTTTGGTGAAGAGGGAAATCACATGGAGGACAGTGAGGATGTGTCTCCATCTTAGGAGATGTTATCCCCTAAAAAAATTCATGTTGATTTATGAGAGAAATGTGGACACATGGAGGATAGTGACAATGTTTATGGTTCCTATTGGATTAAAGGGTCCATTATGATTGGTCCTTTTAAGGTGAGGTGTTTTGCGAAGCCCAAGAAGGATGTTGTAGGGATTAAACTTGGCATTTTCTAGAAGTCCAACAAAATTGGAGTTTCCCCAAGTGAAGTTTGCATTGGCAATGGTGAATATCCCTTCTAGTCTTGTTGATGGTCTTCCTTCTAATAATGATGAGGGAAGTCACCAGAGTGAAGAAATGTTTGGTACATAATTACTTTTGTTAATGCCTTTCCTAGCAATTTCGTTCATAATGCTCCTATTTCTCCTAATAATTTATATGGTTATGGTGGTAAGGGAGGCTCTACCATGGTGGTGTCTAGGGACCCATGGCTTATTGAGTTCTAGGATAAACATGATACTCCTTTTGGTGTCCTCTAAAAAACTAAGGCTATGTGTTAGCATGAATGTTAATGATATTCCTTTGGGGGAGTATCCTAAGCATTGCTGGAGCATGTGGGAGATTGTTAGCATGATTGACATATTACATTCATGACTATGTTTTTCATTGACAAAAACATAGTATGGTTTTTGTAAAGACTAGCAAAGTAGCATACATAGGTCAAGGTTGTACGAATAGAGAATTGATAGTTAGGTCAAGCATGGTTGAGGACATGTTCTACACAATGTCCTGATGACAAGTTTAATGATGCAGGAGCATCTAGAGGTATAAGGGCAATCCTGTGTCACCCAAAAAAAGTACTTAGACTTAGTTTTTGTTTGATGTGTTTTCATTTTTGGATACCCATTTGGGTCAAATAAAGGTTCCAACTCTCACAGTTCCACTATCAGTACGTTTGAAAATCCCAAAAAAATAGGAGCATGTATTTAGGCCATCATTTAACTAGAAGGTGTGAATTGGTCAGATGAATGTAATCATGATTTAGAGCATTCCAGAAAAAGAATCAAGTCAATAGACCCCACGGTTTGAAAGTTATTGCAGTTTTTCAAGTTTTGGAGACCTCCTAAGAATGCTTCAAAGTCAAGTTTGGGGCATTAAATGACCTCAAAAAGGGTCCAAAAATGGAGGATGAGTGAAGCTTGTCCATAGGGCTATAGAGCGCTTCGAGAGCTTTCCGAAAATGTAAACAGTTTGTCAATCGGAGCTACGGTTCAAAAGTTATGCCTCCCGAAAGTTCGGTTACCGTTTCTGAATTCTTCTAGATTTGCACCGACTTCTAACGCAGCTTCTGGAACCTTCTATTTTGTCAGTGGATGCCTACTAACACTTTCTAGAATGTACTCCTAGTCCTTAACCCTCCAGGGTCTATTCAAGGAGATTTCTGGCATTGTAAAAGGCAGTTCGGAGTGGAGTTTGAGAGGACGTACTGAAAGGAGAAATTATCTCCAGATTTATGCTATTGTAAGCCCTTAGGGCATGTTTTGAGGTTTATTTTCTCTGTACTATTTGTACTAGCTTATTTTCTCAGTTAATACAATTTCCCTTTTCTGTTGTGTCCATTATGTTCTTGGGTTGTGTCCCCATCATTTAAGTGCACATAAAGTTAGTCAAAAACATGAAGAAGATATACTTGATTTACAAAGAGTAGTATAGAGATAGAGTGACTAATAGATTTTTTTTTAATGATTGGATTGTATCTCCTAACTGAGATAGAATCGAGATATGAAAAATTATACAGTGATAGAGGATAGCCTGATGATGATGTCAGTGAGTGTGCAAGGTCTGGAGTCACATGTGTGAGAAGTTGTAAAGACTATGAGCAGACAGTGTTGTGTAACTAAAAAATAATTAATTATATTAATGTGGTCTTATTATAATTAATTAGGAAAGCCTCAAGGGAAACTCAAGGATTTTTTTTGAGGATATGGTATAAAGGAAGGTTATTTTCCTTTTGGTGAGACATAGATTGAATATGAATTTCAATTAAGAACTATGAATAAGAGTAGTGTATTTGGTAGATGTGAGTAAGCGATCCAAGGGATTATTGGATGTGAAGTCAATGATCTGGTATCGAGATCAGAAGGAGCATAAGTTTGGTTGACAGGACAGAGGAAGAAGAAGTAACAATACAGTTCATTTCTATTATTCAACAATGAATAATACAAAGATTATTTGGACAATGGGTTCATTGGTCTTGCCCCTGAAGCTATTTGGATAGTGGGTCCATCTGCCTTGTACAACTCCTAACAAAATTGGCATAACTCCTAATAGGGTTGGAATATCCTAACATGGATTCAAAGTCTCCTAATGCGGACTAATATGTACTGAATGTTTTTATTGACTTCTAATAGGATCCATCCTCTAACAAGGAATATTTATAAATTACTACATCATTTTGTGGGTACCATCCCCACCGAGGTTCCCCTCTGATCAAGGGCTTTTGTATTTAACATATGTTGCATTATTGTGTATGAGTATCTTGTTATGGTTGCTGATTATATTGCTCATATGGTTAAGGATTAATAAGGTTGATAATTGTGATATTAGTTGGATAATTGATTCACCACCCCCCCCCCCCCCCCCCCCCAACCTCAGTTATACCGGTGGACTTTATATTATAACAAATTGTAGTAGAGCATTAAGTGATTGAAGAGAAAGCTTAATAGCTTTGGGATATCAATGAAGAGTCACTTTGGAAAAGAAAGTCCTAATCAAATGGAGGAAATTTTGACACTCGGAAGATGGAGCTTCTTGGTGAGATATCAAAATTATGTAAAGAACAGAGCATTGAGTTTCTAGATCTAGAAACCTTTTGTTACATACAAAATAATGGAAGCACAAGTAAATACAAGTCCATATCTGAAGAAGACAATAAGATCAATGAAGGTATTGATTTGCTTATGAAAAGGGGGCCAAAAGGTCTGAATTTTTTTGTTTGTTGGACATGTAAAGAATTTGGTCATTTTTCATCCAAATGTCCTAAGAGAGTAAGGAAAATTAGAAAGAAATTGCTTTCTGATTGTAATGAAAAATTTAAAGCAAGTATGGAATGATTCTTGAATGATAGTGATGATAAGGATGATGAACTTGGATTGATTAAGGAAGAGGACGTGAAAGAAGAGATAACCTTAATAACTATTATTGATGATTATAATGAAGAGGGTAATTGATGAAGGGCCACACCACCCTTACCAACTCAAAACCAAGAATGCAACAATATGGAGACAAAGAGATGACAAAATGCTTCACAAAGCATGATTTTATTATACTTGAAAATTCTTACAACATCAAAAATATGACATCATAGGTATGACTTCTTCCAAAAGAAGTTTACAAATTCTTTAACATAAGAGAACTCCCAAATAAGAACTTCGACAAGAAGAATCTTCACACCAAGAGCTTCCACCAAGAGAACTTTCACCTCCAAGCTTTCTTATGAGAGCTTCACTACAAGAGCTTACACTTGAAGAGTTTGATTACAAATGCTCATATGCCTTGCTTAAATAGGCACTTACCATCCAAGATATTACAAACACAACCAATGTGGGGTAAAAGGTAACTACAACTACCTTACAACAAATATTAAATTCTCACCCAAATACAACTAAGCACCATCATGTGGCCCAATTAGAAAATTGCATTTCTTTGTGGATCAAAACAAATATTAAATGCATGATTTAAGGAACTTTCCGCGAACTTCTAAGATGCCATCTAGACACTTCGATGCACCTTGAAAATAGAAATTCCTCTTTTCTCCTTTCTTTTTTATTTCTTATTTTAAAACATTTTTCCTCTAATTTTCATCACTTTCTCTCTCCTGCAGTCTTTTTAAAATTAATTAATTTATAATTTTGATCACACCCCCTTTTTTGTGATGCAAGATGCTCCTGCCAAAATGAAGTAGCCACCATCAATACATTTTTTTCTTCTTCTTCCAATAGATAGCTGGAGCAAGTATCCGCTACCGATAAATTTCCCTGTTCTTCTTTTTGAACACCTAGCTAGAACAAGTATCTGTTGCTGAAAATAATCCTCTGCAATTAACTCTGTCCAAGTATAACTCTCATCCTCCTCTAATCTTGTTGAACTAAATACACTTGTAATAAACTCAACAATTACATAGAAATTTTCCTTTGCATACTGCACATCACTAATGAGATACTCATGCAAACCATCATCATCTTTCAAATTCATCTCAAAGACAACATCCCATGATTCGTAAGAATTTACCTCTTTGACATATTCATCTTCTCTTACCTCTTTCATGTCATCAATAATGCATGTAACTGCTTCACTTGCTCGAATGTCAACCAAGGAATTGTATGCATCCTCTACTATTGTAGTCTTCAAATAATCTTCATTTGCTCCTGGCTTACAAATCTTTTCATCTCGATACTCTTCCTCTTCTCTTTCACCTTCTTCAACTTCAGGTTCACAAATATATGTATCTTCATCCTCTTGCTTTTTTTTTGTATCGCATGTGTGATACTCCATTGGATCTTCTTTCCTTTTCAAATCCAAAGAGTTGTCAATATCTCTTTTCTGGTGACATTCTATTCTCTTCCACAAATCTACTTCTAATTCATTCACTTGCTTCTATAAATCAAAGAATGCAACTCATAATGCCTCTTGATTTCTTGCTCTAATTTTCTGAAGTCTAGGAATCCTCATAATCCATCCAATCACAAAATTCATCTTCATGTTTCTCTTATCCATGCCCAAGTCTTCATAAGATAAACAATGTGCAACACAAGCACCTCATGCAAACTGCCTCACAATCGGTGATTGGTCTACACAATCAAGAACTCCTTCTTGACAAACTTCACCCAACCCAAGGTCCTAGTGTAAACTGCCTCACATTCGACAATCTGTCCACATGCTTAGGAACTCCTACTCTGATACCATTTGACAAAGGACCACACCACCCGTACCAACTCAAAACCAAGAATGCAACAATATGGAGACAAAGAGATGACAAAATGCTTCACAAAGTATGTTTTTATTACACTTCAAAATTCTTACAACATCAACAATATGACATCATAGATATGATTTCTTCCAAGAGAAGTTTACAAATGCTTCAAGACAAGAGAACTCCCAAATAAGAACTTTGACAAGAAGAATCTTCACACAAACACAACCAGCGTGGGATCAAAGGTAACTACAACTACCTTACAACAAATATTAAATTCCCACCCAAATATGACTAAGCACCACCATGTGGCCCAATTAGAAAATCACATTTCTTTGTGGATCACAACAAATATTAAATGCGTGATTTAAGGAACTTTCCACAAACTTCTAAGATGCCACCTACACACTTCAATAAATGAGATGACAACTATTTTTTTTCTATTTACGCCACTTATGCACCTTGAAAATAGAAATTCCTCTTTTTTCCTTTCTTTTCTATTTTTGATTTTTAAATATGTTTTCTCTAATTTTTGAAAAATGTGGAAGTTTTCTTTGAGAATGTGGAAGTTTTCTTTGAGACTAACAATGTCTTGCAAAATTATTTACAAATTATTGAGCAAAAATTCGAACAAAGATTAAAACCAAGAGAAGAGATAAGAGTTGAGATAGCAACTCCTATTCCTAATAGGAACGTGGCAAAGAATCACCCTACAAAGCAGATTATTGGAAGCAAAGATAAATGAGTGATGACAAGAAACAAAGTACATGAGATTGAACCTAAGATTGTAGATGAGGCATGTATAGATGATCATTGGATTCAAGCAATGAAGTAAGAACTAGATCAGATTGTGAAGAATGAGACATGGGAATTGGTTCTTAGACCTATAGACAAGAATGTTATAGGAACTAAATGGGTAGTCAGAAACACAATGAATGAACAAGGTGAAGTTGTGAGAAACAAAGGTAGATTGGTATGCAAAAGTTATTCACATCAAGAATGAATTGATTATGAAGAGACATATGTCCCTATAGCCACAATGGAAGCAATAAGAATGTTTTTGGCTTATGCAATAAGTAAGAAGTTCAAAGTGTATTAGATGGATGTCAAATCAACCTTTTTGAATGGAGAACTTGAAGAATAGGTTTACATTGAATAGCTTGAGGGATTTCATTTGATAGAAGACAAGGATATCATATGCAAATTGAAGAAAGCTCTATATGGTCTAAATCAAGCACCTGGAATCTGGTATGCAAGATTGGACAAGTATTTGGAAAAACTTGGATTTGCTAAATGTACGACAGATAGTAATTTATATTTGAAAGAAATTGAAAATGGTTTGTTGATTATTGTGATATTTTTTGATGACATAATCTTTGGAGGTAATGATGAAGCAAGTGATAATTTTTCCAAAGACATGAAGAATGAATTTGAGATGACCATGATTGGAGAAATTAAGTTATTCTTAGGTTTATAGATTGTGCAAAACAATGATGGTATTTTCATTTCACAAGCTAAGGATCTGAAAGACTTGTTGAAAAGATTTGTTTTGGAAATTTGTAATCTTGTTGGTACACCAATGATAACTAGTCACAAGTTATCTAGCAAAGATGAGACACCTACAGTTGAGTAGAAGAAATACAACTCAATGATTAGAGGTTTGTAATATTTGACTCACACTAGACCAAATATAGAAAATGTAGTTGGGATTGTAGCTAGATTTCAAGTTGATACTAAGGAGTATCATTATGCAACAATAAAAAGGATATTAAGATATTTGAAGGGTACACCTGATTATGGGTTATGGTATGATAGATCAAGTGATTTCACTTTGTGTACTTATTATGATGCAAATTGGGAAAATAGTATGGATGACAAAAAGAGCACTAGTGGTGGAGCATTTTTTTCTTGGAGGAAGATTGGTTTCTTGGTTGAGAAAGAAACAAGATTGTATTTCATAGAGTACAGTTGAAGCATAGTGTGTGGTAGTAGCAAATAACTATAACTAAATCATGTAGATGAAGCAAATGCTGAAGGATATTGGGATAGAATTTTTAGATCTTGTTATCATACATTGTGATAACACAAGTACAATGAGTATGTCTATGAATCATGTATTGCATTCTAAGACTAAGCATATATCTATTGAGCATCATGTTTTGAGAGAGAAAGTTGTAGAGAAAGAAATTAGATTGGAGTATGTCAATACAAAAGATCATATTACAGATATATTTATGAAGCCTTTGCCTAAATATATATTTGAGTACTTGAGAGGTATGCTTGGGGTTATGCCTCTTCCTACTTCTGAGTAGATAACGTAGAGATTACATCAGTCTAGTGGTACAAAGTACTGTGGTTTGACTGGATTAAATGGTGATGCTTCCTAAATGGGGGAGTATATGTGATGAACAGAGTCATCTGGGACTCTTGGTGGATGGTTTTGAACAGTGCCTTTAGACACTCAAGTTGGTTAAAGACTTGGATCAGATGATTGACATAATGAAGCCTTTGTCATTGATGTCAATGGGGGAGAGAAGTGTGCATGAAAAACATCTCCCTAGTACTACGGGGGAGAGATTGCATAGAGAAGCACCATGAATGGGGAAGAAGATCCTCTAATGGAGGAAATATTGATGTATGGGGGAAAGACTAAGATATCCTACGTATAAGATAAACAAATTGCTGATGTTAATGAAGAGTAAAATTTAATGGGGGAGAAGTTGAGAGTTTTTTAGTGTGTGAACAATTAATGCAAGAAGAAAGAGATGTAGAACAGAGTAGTGTTTCAGAGGATTTTAAATTTGATTAATGAAGAGGATTTCAAAAGAAGAGAACAATAGCAGTTGCAACAAAGTATCATTTTGGTATTCTTAGAACTTAGATGTCTTTCATCTATGTTGCCATAAATGCAAAAGGGGGAGATTGTTAGCATGAATGCTGATGATATTCCTTTGGGAGAGTATCCTAAGCATTGCTAGAGCATGTAAGAGATTTTAGCATGATTGACATGTTGTAATCATGACTGTGTTTGTCATTGATGACAACATAGTATGGTTTCTGTAAATACTAGTAGAGTAGTAGATAGGGATTGAGGTTGTACAAATAGAGAATTGATAGTCAAATCAAGAGTGGTTGAGGACGTGTTCTACATAGTATCCTGATAATGAGGTTAAGTGTTCATGAAGTTAGTCAAAGACATGAATAAGATATACTTGATAAGAAGATATACTTGATTTACAATGAGTAGTACAAAGACAAAGTAACTGATAAGCAATTTCTGATGATTGGATTGTATCTCCTAACTGAGATAGAATTGAGATATGCAAAGTTATATAGTGATAGAGGATAGTCTGATGATGACATTAGTGAGTGCATAAGGTCTAGAGTTACATGTGTGAGAAGTTGTAAAGACTGTGAGCCGATAGTGTTGTTGTAATTGTGAAATAAATAATTATCCTAATGTGGTCCTATTATAATTAATTGGGAAAGCCTCATGACTGACTCAAGGAATTATTTTGAGGACATGATATAAAGGAAGGTTATTTTCCTTATGGTAAGACATGGAATAAATACAAATTGCAATCGATAAGTGCTAATAAGAGTAGTGTATTTGGTAAATGTGAGTAAGCGATCGAAGGGATTATTAGATGCAAAGTTGGTGATATGGTATTGAGATCAAAAGGAGTAGAACTCCAGTTGATAGGATAGAGGAAGATGAAGTAATTGTATAGCTCATTTTTATTATTTTGCATGGAATAATATGGAGATCAATTGGACAATGGGTTCATTGGTCTTGCCCATGAAGCTATTTGGACACTAGGTCCCTCTGTCTTCTACAACTCCTAATAGGGTTCGAATCTCCTAACAGGGACTAATATATACTGAATGTTTATATTGAATCCTAACAGGGTCCATCCTCTAACAAGGAATATTTATATTAGTACATCATTTTGTGGGTACCATCGTCACCAGGGTTTTCTCTCTAATCAAGGGTTTTCCTAGTTAACCTATATGGTTTTATTGTGTATGAGTATCTTGTTATGGTTGTTCATTATATTGCTAGTATGGTTAAGGATTAATAAGGTTGATAATTGTTATAATAGTTGGATAATGGATTCAACCCCCCACATCTCCCCCCCCCCCCCCAAACCAGTTATATTGGTGGACTTTATATTCTAACAATATGTGCCTAAATCTTTTAAAGATGAATTTGTGGGATTTCCTCAAGATTGAAAATTTAAGCCTGAAACATAAGGCCTTGTCTTCTAAGTTGAAAATTCTACATGATGCTCCTCCTCACCCTGGTATGATTAAGGAGGGGTTATGGATGATAGAGGATAAAATTTTGGCTATGTACTCGACATAAACAAAGGGGTCAACTTTGAGAGTGCTACATGAAAAGTTTAAGTCCCTTTCTAAGAGGTGGGACAGAATGGAAGCTATGTTGAAGAAGACTTTTGAACATAGTTTCAAGATTATGAAAATATTTTTTGAGAATACGAAGGTATCGATTGGGAAGATTGAAAGTTCCATCCATGAGAAAAGAGCTATCATTGTGGATCTTTATAGGATACAGTTACTTGCAAGGTTTCTGGTCCTATAAAGAGGACTATGACAAGTAAGAGGAAAATGGTGATTACTTCTCATCTTGATGACTCAAATGATCTTAAGAAGGTGACAAAAATAATAAAGGCTATTAGTGATGAGGTGTAAAACACTCATAAGGAGTTGGCCTAATTTCTCTTCTAGTCTGTAGCTTTTGTTGTTTTGAGGTTTCTATTGTTTTTGGTCTTTGTGTTCAATCTTTTTTATCTTCTCTATCTAGTGCTAGCTTTTTGTTGATCTCTATCTTTTTAGATGTTGGCTTTTGGTCTCTGCCAACTTAAATTTTTTTATGGGGCATAATGCTATATCTATTTAACTTCTCAATGTAAAAAGGGTTTCAGGGTCCTTTTAAAACTTGTTTTCCCTTAATAAAAAACAAGTCCTTGTGTCCATGTATTGATTGTGACCTTAACAAGTTGTTATATAGTAGCACACATTTTTTTATTTGTCCATCAATAGTTACATTTTTTTATTGTGTTCTTGGTGCTTGTTCTTGTGCTCAATGCAATTATGTAGTTCAACATTTTTAATATTCTTCAACTATGTGGTTTGACTCAATAATTGGTGGCACGCAAATGCATTGAGTTGTCAAATAGCCTCTTTTCACTTAATGTAAGATGGTTATTTATGTGTGTCATTATGAACTCTGAATATTCTCTCTACTTCACAGATTTGTATTACACTTACAGAACCCATATTATGTTATAAAATTTTCCCTAATATTTCATGCCTCTTATAATGGTGTCACAAATTTTGGTCTTGAGGGGAAATTCAAATGGTGTTCATTGAATATTGGTGAATGTAATTAGTAAATGAAAAAAGATAGACCTAATATAATAACATGACTCACAATTTTGGTGCTCCAATTTAAATATAGTTTCTTCTTAAACTTACTTAAATGCATATAATTTCAAAACCTCGAGGCTCACAAAGTGTTGGACCAAATGAAATAACAATATAAATTTAAAGGAGTATGATTGTTACACCATAGCCTCATCCTCATTATTCAATCTCTATAAATCCTTATTATCAG
The DNA here is from genome assembly GCA_028749045.1 of Cupressus sempervirens. Lineage (NCBI taxonomy): Eukaryota > Viridiplantae > Streptophyta > Pinopsida > Cupressales > Cupressaceae > Cupressus > Cupressus sempervirens. The sequence goes on from CM053783.1 coordinate 838,667,030, forward strand.
TGCTTTATCTTTTTATTTTATTTATTTGTAGTATATTTAATTGTCAACCTATTCTCTTTCACAATCACAAGTTGAAACTATTAGTGCCTTTGTTGCTTCATTTGCATTAATAAAAGTGAAGAAGTTTAAGAGAGATAGGCAAATAGATATAGAGAGAAATAGATGATGTAAATGGAGAGAAGTTAAGAAAAAGCACGTGAGAGAGGGTGCAAGATAAGGAGGTTCATATTTATATAACTCTTTCTTTGATTTTTATTAATTTCAAGGATGTTGCAGTTTGAAGATTGAATTTTAAACATGAAAGAATATATAATGTTCATGTATTTAGATAAATATGCTTTACAAAACTTCATTAATACCAATATATCAACTGACCTCTATCATGCACAATTATATAAAAACAAACAAATTTCTAGCTAAGCTTCGATGATTTTTTAGCCTGTTGATGAAATAGAAGACCAAGGCAACCTATATAACACCAAAGTGACATAACTAGAAAGGGAAATAAATTATTTTAATGTCTATGATGCTAAAAATAGCTTGTGGGATAGACTACATCACAAACTAAGTTTTGCATTGCAACACTTTTCTTATGCAAGTTGATGACGGGTGCTCCTAATTTCTCAATTGGCCCCACATTAAATGAATCAACCCATGAGTTAGTTGTCAAGATATTTGCAAAATTATCATGATGTTCTTGAAGGGATCACACTCTATATGAAATGTTTTTCTATTTCCAATTTATTTGAAGTGAAAAAATACACACTCTTCCTTCCCATGATCTTTTCGGTCATTTCTAATGCACAATTTCATATTGAAGTTTTTGAGAGTTAGTTCTTAATCAAGCAATAATAAATTCATTTATCCAAGACATATTGGCTCATGAGCGCACTTTTTGTTTATGATTATGAGTGATGTTTATGATATAATATATATTTTTCTTTCCCCTTGGTTATATAGCCCAAGAATGCTTGTGTAAGAATTTGCCTTAGGGCAAAATTCACCCAAGATCAAGGAACTTAAGCACAAGAACAATAGTAGACCAAAAGAGTATGATCAAAATAATGATATGATATTCAATTCAATGTAATTTATATGATTGAACTTATATAATAAGTACACTAGAGGTACCTGCATATAAAGGTCTCTAAGATGCATCTAGAATGCCTAGGAGTTAGCATCATGATAAGTCTTACAACCAGGCACATGTCCACCAGATGTGGATTATCCTCCATTAAGGAAAGGCCTACAAAGGTGTAGCATGAAAAATAATGTTGTAGACACCATGTGCTTAATTGAGAGTGCAAATAACTGTGTTGTCTACATGACAACTCAGTTAATTATGCAAACTCCAATGTTATAAATACAATGTGTTGGATTAGAGTTGCTTACTCCAGTGTTGTCAACATGATAACTCATAAGAGTACGCAAACTCCTAAGTGTCTCACCTAAGAAGTAATAAAATAATGCATTGACCTAAGTAAACTTAAGTAAAGTGTAATAATTAAATACTTATTTACACCAACATCCCCCCTTAAGTGCAACTTAGGGGAATGCACTTAAGCTTACGAAAGCTAGGATGAAATGCATAATGGGTCTTGACCACTAGGCCATGTTAGGTGCCCATGTACATAATGCAATTAAATCTCTCATAAAGTGGAGAAAGAGGGAAAACCTCATGGGAAAAACCCTCCCCCATAAAGAGAGATGAAAAATCAAGATGCATGGATGAATGGAGTAATCAAGACCCTCCCCATTACGACATGCATCAAGTATATACAAAAGAGAAGTAGAAGGACAAAATCCCATAAGATGAAAAAATCCCCCCCATAAAAGAGAAGAAGAAGTTAAACAAGGTAGTCCCCCCCCCCTAATGTAGAGTGTCGATCTGTGATAACTGCTCTGATGTAGAAGCTAATCCAGGACTTCTGAATAATGTTCCTCCCCTTTGGAAGAAACAATGGCAAAGGTACAAATGAGATGCTTCCCCTATGTGTAGAAAGAATCTCAATGATGAATGGTGTCTTTGAAAACTGCTCAATTATCCCTATGTTGATACTGACTGTCGCCCCTTCTAATACTATAGAAAAGAACATGTGCAGATCGAGCAAGGATGGATGTAGAACATGGCCCAAAGAACCAATTGTCTCCTCAAATGATAAAGAGACTTCCTACAACTATTGTACATAAGGATCCACAATCATATCAACTTGTGAAGACTGATCATGTAGAGAATGGACAAGAGGGTCAAAGTGAGCCCTTGCAACAATTGAAGAAGGATCTTCTTCATCAAAGAGAAGATATATATCATTAATGATGTCTCTCAAATTGGTGATGTATGACTCCACAAATAAACTTGAAATATTTGTCAAGAAGTCATCCACTGATGCTGGAGCTGGAAGACAAGGTGAACCTTGTTGTTTTGGACCTATCACTATGGCTATGGATGAAGTATTCACCTCAATAAAGAGAAGACAAATATCATCGATAATGTCTCCCACATCTTCAATGTGAGACTCCACGAACAGACCTACAATATCTGAAAGGAAGTCATCCCATGAAGTTGAAGTAGGAAGACATAGTGTTTCCTGTTGCACTAAATCAAAAGCCTCTATGGTTAGAATTGGATCAATAGTAGCAACAAGAGAATCAAGAGGTGTGAACTCATCTGTAGGTGAAGGAACCATAGTTGAAGTAACTAATGATAGAATGTCTTCTGGAAAAGGAGAAACTATTGGATCTTCATATTCTTTGCAAAGAGCCATTCACATATCATAAGGGTGAATGAGCTTTTTAATGATAGGCCAACAATCTGAATTGATATTCAATATAATGATATCCAAAAGTATGTTAAAAGGTGGTTGTTCTTCAGTGTCAGAGATCAATTTGTTGGAACATAAATAAGGAAATACTTCCTTATGCTTGCTTCTTAGATGATCAATGATTAAAGCATTCCATTTGTGATGGTTCCTTTTTGTCAATGGGGGTCTAATTATCAATGAATGTATGCACCCTCCAAAATGCAAGAAAGAATCAAAGAAACCCCCCTAATAGATGATTCAGGCACTTTATAGCCACTTGCCAATTTAGGGCCTATTTTTGAAAGTAGTATTTATGTCCACACAAGCCTATAATCTGATTGTAGATCTAGAAAGTAGACAAAAAATTATGCACTTGAATAAAAAAAAGGGAACCTAATTATGTGTCTAGATGAGCCCATATGGAGCATTTGAAGTGGAAAAAATTAGGATTTGTGAGTTGTAGATAAATTCAAGAACAGAGATCTCAAACCACCTACACCAATGTGTAGATCACGAAATTCTACCCCAAAATAAAAAAAAATTACTCCCAAAATGGAGTTTGTATTAGGTAGATACCGCTGTTTGAAATCACCTCTGTTGTTATTTTTTCTGAATCGCTGTTGTCGTGCCTCCAAAAATCGAATGACTCTAGATTTCACCTCAGATGTCTGATTTTTATGAAACAAAAATCAATTTGAAGTTTTTTTGACCTTCTGAATGTGATGCCAATATCTAATTAGCACCAACAAGCTCCAATCTTCACCTGCAAAAAATCTCTCCTACACAAGCCTGATGGCCAAAAAAATTCTGAACAAAATATGTAGATCTAAAAAATAATGCAGAGAAATTGCAGAGACTAAAATAATAAAATATGCAAATCTAAAATTTAAATTTAGAGATCTAAAATGATCATACACCAAATTCGCAAATCAGGCCTTTGTGTGTCGGTTTGCAAAAACAATTTGCCTCTGATTTGACTATGGCCCAACATAGGCAAATTTATAGTCAAAATTCACCAAATCGATCCTTCGGATGCAATGGTGAGGTCTACCTTGGCTCTAGACGCTCCCAATATCTGTTGATACTCCATATCTGAGTCGAGGTGTCCTCAAAGAGGTGTAGCAAGAACGGTCTCAAATGGCTATGTGAAGAGAATTTCCCTCAGCTCTGATACCATGTAAGAATTTGTCTTAGGGAAAAATTCACCCAAGATCAAGGAACTCAAGCACAAACACAACAGTAGACCAAAAGAGTATGATCAGAATAATGATATGATATTCAATTCAATGTAATTGATATGATTGAATTGATATAATAAGTACACTAGAGGTGATTGTATATAAAGGCCTCTAAGATGCATCTAGAATTCCTAAGAGTTAGCAACATGATAAGTCTTACAACCAGGCACATGTCCACTAGGTGTGGATTATCCTCCATTAAGCACAAGAGCAAGTGCGATGATGAGAGGATAAGCCTACAAAGGTGTAGCATGAAAAATAATGTTGTAGACACCATGTGCTTAATTAAGAGTGTAAATAATTGTGTTGTCCACATGACAACTCAGTTAATTATGCAGACTCTAGTGTTGTAGACACCATGTGTTGGATTAGAGTTGCTTACTCCAATGTTGTTAACATGACAACTCATAAGTGTACACAAACTCCTAAGTGTCTCACCTAAGAAATAATAAAATAATGCATTGACCTAAGTAAACTTAAGTAAAGTGTAATAAGTAAATACTTACACCAACAACTTGTGAACTAATGTATATGACAACAATGTTTATATCTTTGTGATTTGTGGGAGGGCATGTTAAAATAAATATCTCATCTACTAAATCATTTGTTATTTTGCCTCATCCAAATCCTTTTGCCTTTTGCACAATATGTTATTGAAGACAAATTTAAGATTATCTACTCTCTTCCATTTGCTCAGTTTTTTTTAAATATATCAACGAGTCCCAATTATAACAATTATTTCAATAGAAATATCACAAACTTCACTAAACACAATGTGATACAAAATGGAGCTTTTAATCTTGAACTTGAATGTAATCAAGTGTTTTTTTAAGTTTCTCTATTTCCTTAGTTTTGCTTTCTAAGGGAAGAGCGTCAATACCTGAATACTCTAACTTCACACACCTTTCTTGCCACAAATTTTTTTTTTTTAATGCCTAGTTTCACAATGGAGTTATTGAGATCTAGTTTCACAATGGAGTTGAGAGCTGGTTCTTAATTGAGCAATAATAATTTTGTTTCTCCAAGAAATATTGACTCATGTGTGCACTTTTTTATGATGATTATGAGTGAGAGTGAACTCTATGATATAATATTTTTTCTTTCCTCTTGGTTATATGCCCCAAGAATGCTTGTGGAACTCATCTATCTAACAAAAGTGTGTCTCTTTATAATTTGTGGGCCACATTAAATAAATATCCTATTTACTAAATCACTTATTATTTTGGCTCGTGCAAGTCCCTTTTCCTTTTGCATAATATGTTATTGAAGACAACTTTCAAGCCATCCACTCTCTTCAATTTTCTTAGTTCTTTGTAAATATATTAATGAGTCCTGTTATAATAATTTCTTTAATAGAAACATTCCCAAGTTCACTCAACATAATGTCCATAAAAATAAAGCTTTTAATTTTGAGCTTATTTATAATCAAGTGTTTTTCAAATTTTGTCAATTTCTTCACTTTTGCTTGCTAGGGGAAGAGCATCAATACTTGCATACCCTAACTTCACACATCTAGAGAGCCTAAAATATAAGTCATTTTTCAAGGTTTTTTGTCGTTGTCTTTGTATATGAGTTGACATCTCAAAAAATACTTATTGTATTTTGGGTATTAAGAAACCTTGCAAAAAAGTGACCATTTCAAAGTGCTGCCCAATACCCACTCAAATATGCACCAATAGTTTTTAACTTAAAAATGTAAGTACTTATAGACAAATGTCCTAATCGTACACAAATTTCCTAGTAAGGACACACAAATGAGCCAATTAACAACATAAAGAATTAAAAATAATCAGCTTTTAAGCTAATAATATTTTCCTACGAGGTTGCTTGCAACCAAAATTTGACTCATGCTGAAAATTGATTGTTGGTTAATGGTTTTTGACTCACGCATAAATGGTTTCAAGCTATGTAATCTTAATTGTGTTAAATGATTAAAAGTAGATTTTTTTACCATGATCTGTCATCGTGATTGTTATCGTGTTCAATTCAAATTCTAATGCCCTTACAATGATTTCAATCAAGATTTAGTTTTAACTAAATCTTTCATCATTTATGTTAAAACTTATTATCAAGTTCAATTCGAATTCTAATGCCCCTATAATGATTTGAAGAAACATTCAGTTTTAACTAAATCTTTCATAATTTACATTTAAACTTGAATTTAGAGATTGTGTTTGATCTCCGATAAGATTTCACTTGACCATTTTTTGTATGTCTACTTGTTTATTAGCCGATATATATTTTACAACTCCTCTAAATAAAGAGTTGCTCATTAATGACACTATAGGCTGTATGGTTCAACTCCTTGAAGCTATCGCTAGTTTGCAATATCAAAACGTATATCATACGATCAATGAATGGGAGTGAGTCATATCTATATCTCTCTATATGGATATGTATTAAAAAAGAGTGTTCATGGGCCCTATTATTATATTATTCCCTAAAATTCTATGGGACCTACCCTAGCCCTATAATTTTATGGGTTAGGAGGGAAAAATGCACCCCTTGTTGAACTAAAGGAGGCTGGTTGTACACCAGTGTTACTAACAACTCTATCCTACCTCTGCATGCACCACCCCCTACCATGGCAATAAGATGTAGAGGGGCCCGAGGTGAAAAGTTAAGAAATTATGGTACTAGGTACAAGAAACAAAATCCAAGATTTGATATCTTGTCAATATCATACTGAAAAAAGGAATTGAAAAGAGTAAAAATTCAAAAAGAGAAAGATTAGGGAGGATAATTAGTCATATGTTTTGGTAAGGAAGAGGAAGGATTAGGTGATGTAAAGAAAAAGGTTCTAGAAGATGAGAATTTGATAAAATTGGTGGGTTCCATTTTGTAATAAAGAGAGGTGAGCGGGCGTGTCATAATGAATGGTTAGTAAGAGGAGATATGGTGAGGAGTTTGAGGTCCATTTCATTTCGAAGTGGCTTCTCCATTTCATCATTGTTCTGAAGAGACAATGAGAATGATGAGGGTGAGGCTTTGATATGGGTGGCCATTGAGAAGATCCCCACCTACACTCGCGTGAGAACACCCATACTGCAAGTACAAGATCAAGATCAACAACAAGACTCCCACCAAAATGACATTACCAATCTTGATCAACGCAGTCGTACACAATTCATTGATGGGCTCGTCAAAGTTGTGGACCTAAATAACCACATCTTCCTTAAAAAACTTTTCCACAGGCTTGATGGGTCAGTAGAAGAACCTTTTTCACCTTCATTCTCTTCTCATCTCGTTTTTTGATTCTAATATTGATAAATTATAAGCAGAGTTGGAATCGTGTTACCAAAAATCTAAATTTGCTTGGAGAATCTGAAAGTGTTTGCCAATGTCTACGTTGGTAGTTGTGCATTGCCCATGCTCTATAATTGGAGTGTTAATATGCTTCAAGTATTTAACATCCATCCATCCTAAATTACATTTCTTGCAAATACATCTTTATTGACACCTACTCTAAAAGTTTGAGGTATATATGTATAGGATATTTTGGGGCTAGTTGGGCTAAGCAAAAGCAAGAAGAAAACATTGAGGATTCTCAAGAACCTCAGCACTATAATCAAACCCAAAAGGTAAACATAGGGAGGATATATGAGGACCGTCATTATAGCAGTTGAGGGGTCTAAAGAATATAATAGTTACATTCTATATAAATATATATGTTAGTCATATTTTGGTGTGATCGTGTTTGAAGGATGACGCTTCTTCTTGGGCTGCTTGCCGCGAGAAAAACTACTCTACTATTGGGAACGAATGGAAAATCACACGTCTCTCTCGATAAGCGAGAAGTTTTAGTTTCCCCATTGATTGCATATGTTTGTTGCTTCATGTGGAAATTAATGTTATGAACGTAGATCAACATTGAAATTTTGAAAACTCGAGGAAACATAAAACTATAGTTTAACTTGTGTACTTTTCAATTTATCATCAGAGAATTAAGATTAAGAGGAGGAATTTTTTTTTTTACGAGAATCATTTATTAATGCAATTTTTTCTAAAGGATATTATACAAATCAAAAAAGTTCTTATATAGGAGTTGGATTTTAAAGTTGAACTAGAGAAAATGATTTTATCTAATTTATTTTGAATATATATTCTGTATAATTCTTTAGATTAAAATTAGGGATATCTAATAGTTTCCCTGTCAAAGTTTCACATTTAACAAGGCTCAGAAGTTTTCAATAACATTCAATCAAGAATCATACTATGGCAATAATATGTGTTGGATTGGTTGTCCTTTCTAGAAAATTTAGTTAATTTGGGTCTACTAATCAATTAATTTCATTTCCCTTTTACGTACAGGTTTTTGCTGGCTCGCCACAAATAGGACTTCAATTACCTTTGTATTTATAGTTAACCATAAATTTACAATTCAAATCAACTCTTGAATTGCGATGTCATACATTAAAAAATTGCACAATGTCTGAACTTTTAAAAAGGTTAGTCGGTTGTATATGTCTCTATTCTATATAATTTTTTTTTATATATTATCAATTTGAAATCTTTCTTTTAATTTTATATCTTTTCAATTTTTCTTTTCTAATAAAATCTATCAGTGTACCCCTTGTACCTCTTTGTGGTACAAGTGCTAGTAATACATATGATATCAGTTTTAAAAGAACTTATTTTTAAAAAGTGAAATTTTAAGCCTCACAAATATTCTTGATTAAAATCCATAACAAAAAATTTAAAATGAAAAGAAATATAGAAAAAATTACTCAATCGTACCATCCTTTAGTCCCTTAGTACTTGATTAAACTCATTAATTCAATTCAATTCAATCCGATCAAATGTACATGAAATGCAAAGTTAGTAAAACACATTCAATTAGTAGTGCTATTCCCGCGTACGAGGTAGCTTGTTTTACGGAAATAAAAAGCTATTTGGCCAAATTGTGGACGTTAAAATATTATTTGACAAATAAGAACTTACATATTGGGCTGCTGCAAGGCATTTTCGATTCCCTCTATTGCAAGGAGTTACAGAGAAAGAGAGAGCTCAGTTGAATAAGAGTTATGGCGTCATCGGACACAGAATCTCGAGAACAGTATGTATCCTTATCGTAAAGCAATTTAGTTATTATAATTCGAATGAGTTCTTTAAAAAAATTTAAAGAACAGTTAAAAGGCAGTTTTAATTTTACAATCTTTTTCTCAAATCTTTCGCCAAATGTTTCATTTGATCTTTGTTTTGTAATCGAGAGGTAAATATCATAATTGATATATACAGTTCAGTACATTTTGTCAAATTGTTCAGAATTCTTTATCTAGCGGTGTTCATGAAACCCTACAATTGATCAAGTGTTCCGATGTATTTACAACAGGAGCTTAAGTAGCAGGGGGGACGATTTTTCAGACATGGCGGGGATAGGCGTGCTTACACGTAAGCGCGCCGCTGAACAGCAGTCGGTTCCCCCGCAGGTAAGTTTTAAGCATACGGTAGCTTTGTACGACGGGAATTATAATAAAACGTTTTATGTAAAAATAGAAACCGGTCAACACTTTTACATAGTTTTATCGGCAAATATTTTCTAGCAGTTCTTACAGTGATCGAGAATGTTCTGAAGGAAAATGGAAGAAAATATTTCTAGACAAAAAGGGCGTAGGACATGCTTTACAGTTCTGCACATATATGGAATTTTTCGGATACTGTAAGCACTTTTCTCTGGCAATTCGCAAGCCCAGAAGAAGATTGCAAGTAAATGTATCGTGATGGAAAACAAACGTGGAAAATAGTTTACTGTTGTACTCGTTTTTGGTATGAATGAATACGATTCTAATGACGTCCACGAGACCACAGCAGTTTATGGGACCAGCAGAACGTGCTAAACAGATTCCATATTTCTTTCCATTTCCAATCTTCTGATATGGATCTTAATCAATAAGTCCATCATTTGCTTGATCCTATCAACCTCAAACAAACTATGTATGTTGATCGCCTTTTGTATGAAATTATAGTATATACGGATGTTGTCGTAAGCTGTGCACTAGGAGAGAAAATGCCATTTTGTTTCAATAGCTCACATCTTACAAAACACACATATCCTTTCCTCCCAAACCCCCTTGGGCCTCTTCCATCTACTTGTTTCGCATCTAAGGTGATGGAATCGAGTCCTCAACTAAGCCAATAACAACCTTGCCTTACCTTTAATAGCAACCCCAACGTACGCTTTCTTGCCATGTTCCCCTGAGTTAGGATTAAACCACGGACAAAAATAACAATTACATGCAAATATAACCAATAACAGAAAATAATAGATCACACAGAAAAGAACACAAGGCACCAAGATTTAACATGGTTCACCCAATCCCTGGGCTACGTCCACCAAACTGCAAGTTTGATATTATTACAAATCAGTGATTACAACCTGATTACAATTTGTAATCTCTTACAGCTCAATACCGCCGCAAGAAGCAATTTCGCATCACAACATAATGAAAATACCTAACCCTAAACCTTTTTATACAAGTATTTTATGCTGTTTTAGGGTTACAACATGTTGGCCATATGTCGGCCATATGTTGGCTACAACATCGGCCACGGCCCAAAATGTTTTTAGCCTCGAACCCCAAAGGATTTATGAAGTATGTACAGTACTTTCTTGATTAGTCACCACAATCCAACAATCTCCCACTTGGGGACTGATCAGGCTCCACACTAAACAACAATCTCCAACTTGGAGATTGATCCTGTGGCAATACCGCTAGCACATGGGGCTCCTACTGGATCAAACTACCCTGGATTCTATTGTTCTTTTATTAATATTCAGTCTAGAAGACCAATCGAAGCTGAAGAGGAGTTCAACTTCTCCCTTGTTACAACCTTTGTCAACATATCTGCTGGATTGTCATTTGTATGTATCTTCTCCAACTTTAACTGTCTATCCTCCAAAACAAACCGAATGAAATGGTATCGCAACTGTATGTGTTTGGTCTTAGAATGCAAAGCTGAATTCTTTGCAAGATGAATGGCACTCTGACTATCTGTGAACAAATAATTATCCTTTTGAGGATGTCCCAATTCTTGCAAGAAGAACTGAAGCCATATCATCTCCTTGGTTGCCTCTATAGCAGCTACATACTCTGCCTCTGTAGTGGATAAAGCATTAACCTTTTGTAACCTAGAAACCTAGCTCACGGCTGCCCCATCAATAGTAAAGACATAACCTGTAGTACTCCGCTTGGTATCAATATCCCCTGCCAAATCTGAGTCAACATAGCCCTGTAAATCAGTAGTAGAGCCTCCAAAGTGTAAACACTTATTAGATGTTCCTCTCAAATATCTGAGAATCCATTTGACTGCATTCCAATGCTCAATTCCTGAATGACTCATATACCTGCTAACAACTCCCACTGCATGTGCAATATCTGGCCTAGTGCATACCATAGCATACATCAAGCTTCCTACAGCTGAAGCATAGGGTACCTTGGACATCTTATCCTCCTCTTCTTGTGTCTTGGGACACATCCCCTTAGTCAACTTCAAATGGCCAGGTAAAGGTGTGCTGACAGCTTTAGCATTCTTCATAGAGAAACGTTGCAACACTTTTTCAACATAATCAGTCTGAGATAGCGTCAATGTTATGTTTTTCCTATCTCTGCAAATCTTCATACCAAGGATTTGTTTTGCTGCCCCCAAATCCTTCATAGCAAATGCATGTGCTAATTGGCTTTTTAGCCCCTTAATGTGATCCATGTTAGAGCCAGCTACAAGCATATCATCAACATATAAACATAAGATAATGTAGCTATAATCATCCAACCTCTTAAAGTAGATACAATGATCTGAATGGCACCTATTGTAACCATACTCATGCATAAAACTGTCAAATTTCAGATACCATTGCCGAGGTGCTTACTTCAAGCCATATAAGCTTTTTTTCAATTTGCACACTAAGTTCTCCTTACCTTTGACCGCAAATCCCTGTGGCTGAGCCATATATTTCTCTTCATCCAAATCACCATGAAAGAGGGTTGTTTTAACATTAAGCTGCTCTAAATGCAAATCTTCAGTAGCCACAAGACTAAAAATAGTACGGATAGAAGTCATTTTAACAAGAAGAGAAAATATCTCATCAAAATCAATTCCCTTTTTCTGTGAAAATCCTTTTACAACTAACTTGTCTTTAAATCTTTTCTTACCTCCATCCTCTTCTTTTAACCTGTATACCCACTTATTCTATAAAGCTGTTTTACCTGCAGGCAACTTGCACAAATCCCATGTCTTATTCTTCAGCAAAGAGTCCATTTCATCTTTCACTGCAGACTCCCACTGAATCTTACTATCCACCTGCACAGCTTCATCATAACTTTCAGGTTCACCAGCATCAATAAGTAAAATAGAATACAAAGAGGGAGAAAATCTTTGTGAAGGTCTAATTTGCCTTGTTGACCGTCTAACATTCACCAGTGTGTGTGGTATTTGCTGTTGCGGTTGTTGCACATCATGAGGAATGGCCGGAACATCAACTTTTGGAGTATCATCCAGCACTACATAATCATCTTCTTTCTTCTCATGTTGCTGCAACAGATCTTTGTACAACACTTTCTCATTGAATATGACATCCTCGCTTCTTACAATTTTATGATTTTCAAAATCCCAAAGTCTATAACCAAACTCATTAATGCCATATCTAACAAATACACATTTCTTTGACTTAGCTTCTAACTTGGTTCTATTTTCAAAATTTATGTGAGCAAATGCTTCACAATCGAAGGTCTTGAGAAAGAATAACTCACCTTCTCACCAGTCCATGCCTCCTCTGGAATACCACAGCCCAAAGGAGTAGAGGGACCTCTATTAATCAAATATACAGCAGTATTGACAGCCTCCGCCCACATGTGTAAGGGCAACCCAGCATGCAACCTCATGCTCTTTGCGCGCTCTATTATAGTTCTGTTCATGCGTTCAGCCACTCCATTTTCCTGTGGAGTCTTTGGAACAGTTTTCTGTCTATGAATACCATTAGTGGAGCAATAATCTTTAAATTCATGACTGCAATACTCACCACCATTATCAGATCTGAGACATTTTAATTTCTTACCAGTCTCATTTTCAACCAAGCATTTCCATTTCTTAAAAGTTTGAAATACATCAGATTTTTGTCTAAGGAAATAAACCCATACTTTTCTAGTTGCGTCATCAATAAATGTAACATAGTAATGAGAGCCACTAAGTGAAGATACCTGAGCTGGTCCCCATACATCTATATGCACAAGCTCTAATTTCTCTTTTTTATTTTCCTTCCCAGTGTTTTGCAAAACTCACTTTCTTTTGTTTTCCATGCACACAACTTTCACAGAAATCCATATTAACACATTTTCGACCTGGTAAAACTTTCTTTGAATGAAGTACTTTCATACCTTCTCACTCATGTGCCCAAGTCTGTTGTGCCACAGTGCTGTATCAAAATCTACAGCAGCTATTTGTTTTCCCTGCTCAACTGCAACAATTGTTCTTGAACATTCATTTTTCTCTGAAACAATTAAAATAGAAGGAACAATATGACCTGTACAAAGATATAAGGTGCCTACTTTCACACCTTTTGCTACTACAAGGGAACCTTTTGAAACCTTCCAATTTTTATCATTAAAAGTAACTACACAACCCTCATCATATAGTTGCCCTGCTGAAATTAAATTCCTACTCAGCCTTGGAATATGTCTTACCTCATGTAGTAGCCAATGATTCTCATTCTACAACTTAATCTTAATTTTTCCCTTTCCAACAATCTGACAGGGTTCATTATCCCCCAAATAAACAAGCCCAAAATCCCCTTGGACATAATCAATGAAATAACCTCTATGAGGTGTAACATGAAATAAAGCACCAGAATCTAAAACCCATGAATCATCAACACTTTCTAAAGACAAAAGCAAAGCATCCTCTTCGGATTTGTTCCTTACCACATTTGCCTCCTTGTCTCCATCTGATTTATCTCTTTCATTTTTTTTTCGATTCCAACAATCTTTGTATGACCTGGTTTCCCACAGTACCAACAGTCGTTCGATCCTCTCGATTGAGACCTCCTCCCCTTTGACTTTCCTCTTGATTTGCCACGATTTCCAGAGTTACTTCCTCTCTTAGTCGTTTTGCCCTTGCTTTGTGCATTTAAAGCACTTCCTGATGTAGATCCACCTGAGATTTTCCTATGAGTTTCCTCACTCAAAACAACACTGATCACATCATTATATTTTAGGGTACTAGATCCAAGAACAAAATTACTCATAGCCATTACCAAGCCATTCCAGCTTTTAGGCAAAGAACACAAAATGAAGAGAGCCTTAATTTCTTTATCAAAATTGATACCCACAGAAGATAACCGAATAGTAATAGTATTAAACTCATTTAAATGATCTGCAACAGATCCACCTTTTGCCATTTTTATATTAAATAAACGCTTCATGAGAAATACCTTTTTTGAAGCAGAGGGCTTTTCATATAGTGTTGCTAAGGTTTTCATGAATTCTTTTGTCGTTTTCGCTTTTGTAATATTAAATGCCACCGATGGTGCTAGGCATAATCGAATGCTTCCAAGTGCCTTTCTATCCAAAAGATCCCATTCATCATTTGACATAGATCCTTGATTCTTGGCTTTGCCTTCCAACGGCTTCCATAAATCCTTCTGATAAAGATAGTCTTCCATTTGCATCTTCCATAACTGAAAGTTCTACCCATTAAACCTATCAACCCTCAACTTACCCTCATCTGCCATCACTCCCACTCAACTGTGAGACTCCCACTTAACCGTGAGACTTTCCTGCAGAGGATAACTGAAAGACAACTAGGCTCTGATACCACTTGTTAGGATTAACCACGGACAAAAATAACATTTACATGCAAATATAACCAATAACAGAAAATAATAGATCACATAGAAAAGAACACAAGGCACCAAGATTTAACGTGGTTCACCCAATCCCTGGGCTACGTCCACCAAACTGCAAGTCCGATATTATTACAATCTAGTGATTACAACTTGATTACAATTTGTAATCCCTTACAGCTCAATACTGCCGCAAGAAGCAATTTCGCATCACAACATAATGAAAATACCTAACCCTAAACTCTTTTATAAAAGTATTTTATGCCGTTTTAGGGTTACAACATGTCAGCCATATGTCGGCTACAACGTCGGCCACGACCCAAAATTTTTTTACCCCAAAGAATTTATGAAGTATGTACAGTACTTTCTAGATCAGTCACCACAATCTAACACCCTGTTGGGTTGAATTCTTTAATGTAATAAGCCATTTTTTTGCAAACGTTATCATTCCACATGGCACTTTGAAACTTTTTCCTAACAAACTTTTTTATGCCTGCATTATCATTCAGACACTCACACACCTTGATGTTCCATTTATCCATCCATTTAATGTTTTGCTTCATCCATGTTTTCTTCCTATGGTTAAGAGCTTCTTCTTTCACAATTTTCAGCCATTGATGATCATGCATGTTTTCCGTCCTTTTTAAGTAGCTAATTAACCGGATTAACGCTGAAGCCTCTAATGGAAAAGTGTCGGCTTCTGACAAAATAATTTCATAAGGAGCGGAGGATTTGACGTTGAGATTGCTTGCGATCAAGTGTTTTTGAATTCCCTCTATTTGCCTCCATCCAAACTTTGATATGATGCCCCCACACCTCGCAGCCATAAAGAACCATTGGCATGACCAGCAAACCGAGGAGAGTTTACTTAGTTTTCCAATCCCATAGTTCCGCTGTCCTGCATCTATTCTGAAGCAAAAATAAAGCTTTCCAACCCCCTTGGATCCTTTTCGCTCTACATGTCTCCCAATTGAGTTTACGGTGAAAGTCAATCCCAAGATACTTGTATTCTTTCATGGTTGCCAATGGGCTGCCTTCGAAAAGGAATGCAGTATTCTCTTCTTTTCTCTTTAGAGAGAAAATCATGACTTCGGTTTAGGAGATATTCACTTGCATCCCAACTTTTTGGCAAAATTTTTAAATGATCTCTTAATCCTTTAGCCGTTTTTGCTATCAAAATAAGGTCATCCGTGTACAAAAGAAGCTTCACCACATACCTTGCCAACTGAAGACCCTCCCTTACCATGTTGTCTAACCAATTTTCTAGTTTATTGATGTATAGCCCTAACAAGGTAGGGGATAAAGGGCATCCTTGTTTAACACCAATGTCGCTCCCAAAACACTTAGACATACCATCACTAGTGCTGTTTTTGGCTTTGACTTTGTCATATAATCTATGCATTGCCACTCTATAATCATCTGGGATGCCTAATTCTTTCACTCTGTTCCATAGCTTGTCTCTAGGTACTGTGTCAAAGGTTTTCTTAACAACAATAAGCTTCTTCCCGCTGATTGTCCCACACTTTCTCTATTATGTGCCGAAGGGTGATGCAATGGTCAATGGTGGAGTGTTTGGGTCTGTAACCTGCCTGCCCTCTTGCTCTTTTACTTTCACTTTCTGCCCATTTGCTGATTCTACATTCAATCATGCTCCCAAAAAGTTTTATGAGAAGTGGGTTAACCATAATAGTGTGGTAGTTTGATGGGTTGTTGATATCATTGCTCTTAAAATGTGGGATAACCACATGAGTAGTCCAATTTAATGGGAAACCTTCACAAGCAACGTAGTTGAAAATATCCTTTATATGAGGTGCAATAATTTACACACCCCATTCTATGAATTCAGCTTGCATCCCATCAATGTCACTTGCTTTACCACTTGCCAATTTCTTTATCACCATTATGATATCATCAACCATGAAGAGTTCCTTCAAAGTATTCACCTTAGGAGGATTATTTTCCTCTTGCAGTCGCTCGTATAAAAGCTTTGCATACTTGAGCCATTGTGCAGCTGTAATGCTGTTATTTATTTGCTTTCTCTCTTGTTGTAATTCATTTCTAAACTTCTTGGGGTCATGCTTTCGCAAGGATATTAGTTGTTGCCTTCTTGCAGTGACATATTCTACTTTTTTGGTGCGGATAAATTTGATATTACCTTTCTTGGTCTCTTTGTTAGCTTCTTTCCCCTTTATATTTCTCTTTGCCTTCTTACACTCCTCATCATACCAAGGATTTGTCGGAAAGGTATTAGTAGACTTCTTTTTGTTGTTTGACCTTTTACACGTCTTTAAAGCCTTCTGAATAATAGCAGTCAGCCGGTTGCTTTGAATCGGTTCCCCTACCCCATTAAGTTGTTGTTCAAGCATTGCATTGAAAATGACTTTGTTCTCTTGAGTTAAAAGGATTTTGCCTTTGCTGCTAATTGCTTTTTGCACGCAAGTATCCTATTTATTTTGTAAGCCATTTGATGAGAGGTCCAATTGAAAATGTAAAGGCATGTGGTTGGAGTTCAACTCTATGGGACAAACACCAATGTTAACTCAAGCATTTTATCTATAAGATTTTGTGAGCAGAGTACATAGTCAACCACACTTTGGCCACTGTACGTCTTGCACGTGATACCCCCTGATTTTGGCCATCTTTCCAACCTGTTGCAAATAACCATATCGAACACACTGCACAGCCCTAGTAATTCAGACCCAAAGTGTGAATCACCCCCATTATCATCCTCGGAGGCTCTCTTCCAGAGCCTATCACTACCTTCTTCCAGCCATAGAGGATTATTTGTCACTTTTTCATTGCCAATCAGCTGTAAGGATTGATTACTCACAGTCCTAGCATTGAAATCTCCCACTAACATTATATCTCCCATGGTACTGAACTGTAAAATGTCTTTTTTTAGTGAAGAATAGGGATCTTCACTGTCAAGTCTTCTCTTCTTGTAAAACTTAGAGTTTTGCGGAGCAAAGTAGCACTGATATATGCAGCCAAATATTACTGTTTATTTGGGTCCTCTTTCTCAAATTTAACAATGTCACACCACCTCTCACGGATTAGCATTGTAATCCTGACATGTCCTTTACTTGTGTCATTGTCTTTATTCCAAACTGAAATTTTTTTGTAACCTTCAAGAACTGGTACTTTGCAACCCTTGTGCTCATGTGTTTCCATAAGAATGATGATATCTCTTTCTTCTGCAATGGGCCCCACCTCTGGACCTCTTCTCCATGGATAGCCTCTACATTTCCAACTTACTATGCTTAGGCAATCCTGTGGGGTCCCTAATTGCTATTTCTCCTTCGAGAAACGTTTGCTGATTTGGGCTTTCCCGTTCTTCAAACAAGCCCATTCCCCTTGACTTCTTGCTGTTTTCACTTTTTCTCATTCTTTTCTTTGTTCTTCTTGCTGTGAAAAGGTTAAGTCTTTATCCAAATAAAACTTCGTGCCTCTAAGCAGCCCTCTATTTCTAAGAATGATGTTTTTGTCTTCTATATTTTTTAGGGTAATCCGTATGTGCCTATCTCTCCCTCTATCCATCCACTTGCCAATCCTGTTTGCCTGTTGAATGCCACCTGTCCACTTCAGCTGATCTCTAAGAAAATCTCTCATTGGGGTGTCCGTTTTCTCACTTTCTCCAAAATCTTTCACTCCTTTGACTATGATATTAGCCACTTCGCCCTGCTTGTCTTGCTCTTCTTTTATTTGCATTTTAACTTGGTGTTCAATAGTCTCCTTTTGTTTGACTGCTGATCCATTAACCACTTGAGACCAAGATCTCACTTCTTCTATTTGTGCTTTCAGTTGCGATTCTTTAGCTTCTGTCCACCATGGCTGCTTGAATTTCCTTGATTTGTGTTATATCTGCCACATTTGCTAGAACTGACCCCTTATTTCCAGCTGGTCTCCAGTGCTCAAGTTCTTGTTTTATGGTTTCTAACTCTTGCTGCCCTACCTCCATTTTCTCCTGCATGCTTGAAAATAGCTCCTTTAGAGTTTTGTTTTCCCATTCTATCTTACTTGTGTATTCTATTGCTTCATATACTTTGTTCTCTTCTTCCCAATTCCTCTTTTCTACAGCCTCAAGCCTCTTCTTCAAGTCCATGAGTTTCTGCTCTTCTTCAAGTCCATGAGTTTCTGCACATATAGTTCTGGACACCACGTTAAAAGTGTACTGGTTGGGCTGTAGTATATACTATCATCTAGTGATTCCTCCGTGTTGCCTGCTTTAACCGTTGGGACTGTTGCTCGTTGCTGTGAAAACAAACCAGTGGGCTCACCTGATATAACTTGATTTTGTAACCTTTCAACTCCCTCCCCCTCCAACACAATTGTTTCCGTACTTGATTGTTCGATACTGTCAGAAACTCCTTTCACTCGCGGTAAAATCATTGCAAGATGCCTCTTGGATGGTTGTTTAAACTTCCTGGTTTGTTTACGCCTTAAAATCCTTCTGTATTGCTTTGCATTAACCAGTATCAGCCTTCTGTCTATATTAACTGCCGTCTTTTGGAGAAAATCCAACATGACAGTCTCCCACACATCCGTTAAACCATTTGGGTTGTCCATTGGCAATGAAGTTGTGTGCTTGGCTAATTGTCCTCTGATAAATTGGTTGCACCCTTCCTGATAAAGGGCATTCAGCATTGGTCCCAGCAGATGGGAGGAGTTGTGCAAACCAGTTCCACCTAATGGGTTGAACAAAATCTTGTTCCCTGTCTCCTGGTGAGAATATGTAGTGCTGGGTTCATGGCAAATCACTGTCATCTTACCCATTACCTCATTTTGACCGAGTCTTAGCCAAAGAATGTTGGATGATGGTTACTTTAGAAGCGGTTTGTGTCTTTGATTTAGTGTGTTTATTTGTGTTTGGCTTAGTGCATTTTTGCAACAACAGCTCATACATAAAATAAAGGAAAAAGATAAAACAAGGGTTGAAGATTAAAAGAGAATCCGACACACCTGTTGGGAAGGTAAATTCATGCTTAGACACATTGTTGAACTGGGCCCCAGCTGCCTTCAACCCGTCACAAACAGTCACTGCTTGTCTGCCACTGCCTTTTATCTGAAAATGTCTTCCTTTGCAACAGGGATGCATTAAACAGTAAACCCTGGCACCTTTGCAGCATCCTTGTGTTAAACCCTGGTGCCTTTGCTTGAGACACCTTTTCTTATTGGCAAACGACCTGATTATGCTTTCTCAGGTCTCCACATAGCAACTTTCGCTGAACGCAAATGGAACATAAAATACCAAGAAGAATCTCCCCTTTTTTGAGTAATCTTTGCTTAAATGCCACAGCTGAAAGATACGTTTTCATTCAAATTTGTTGGTGTCATGATATTTGACACAGTTTCAACACTTTTATCATATCTCATCTGTATTTGGGAATGATATTTTCTGTTGGAAGTCCATAGTATGTTGAGCTTTTTGCATTCAATTGTTATTTGGCTGTCACTTACAAATATTATCATACAATTTTGATGGACTTACAAAAGACGAGACAAATATTAAGAATGTAAGTTTCATAGAATATATTTTATTGCTTTACATTTTCTTGCAATTTTGATGGACTTATGAGCCAGAAGAAATTGACAAGTATTTAAACATATCTTAGTAAAAAAATTGTAGAAAACATTCTAGATTTCTATTTATTATTATTTAGAAACATTCTCTTGCAATATTCAAGAAGCTATGAAGGGCGAGAAGAAAATATGAGATTAAAGACTGCATCGAAAATATTTATGGTTCTGCTTTGTTATTACATTTTCTACTGTGAACCTTTGTTTTTGAGTCAATGTTTGGCCTTGTAACTGAAGGGTACAATTCCATCAACCAAAACCTGTATTTTCCTTTGCCAATTGGAGTATGCCATGACCAGAAACTCAGATGTGGTGCTTTTGGTCCCTGTCAAAGTGGAAATAAAACTGAAATAGCTACGTAGAAAAAGCTAAATGGACTATCAAATTATTTTAACTTTATGACTCACATAGTTTTTGTTACCTTTTTGGGCTCCTAAGTTCTTTTACCACAGTACTTTGCTATTGTAACTCGATATACTTTTGAGTTTCATATATCTACTTTAGTTGCAATCATAAATTCAATGTCTCTGTTAATATTTTTCCAACATGGACCTATCAATGTTAAATAGGAATTTCTTGTAAAATTTCAAGTTCTTATGGCATGCCTTTTTGGCTCTCATGTAATCTGCAGAAAAGGTCCAGAGCTGGTCCTTCAGAAGGGAATAGAACTAATGCAGGCGGTCACGTTCTATCTGAGTCAGAAGGTGGGACAGATTCTTCTTTCCAGCACATGCCTCCTTCTAACTTCAATAGTGGGAGAGGGATACAGAATTCAAATGTGGATGCTACAGTTGATGGTGCCCCTAACTTATCAGGGCAAGTCCATGGTGGAAAGGTCAAAGAGACTGGAATCAGAAGAAAGAAACCACAAGCTTTTCAAGGAGGACACGATCCACTTAATGATATGAGTTTAATTGGTATCTATTATTATAAGAGTGTTGGACATGATTAATGCATTATTAAATATGCTATTTACTTATTTCAGTTCAGATGTTACCAGTGGTACTCTTTAGAGTTTATTTTGTCACTCAGAGTTTTCCCATGTTAAGTGAACTCACTAGAGGTTCACAAGCGCAGGGATATTACAAACTATTGAAATCTCGAAAAATGCATTTCAAATTTTTGAAAAATAATTAGAAATATTTGATTCCTTTAAATAGCTTTCTTGTATTTCAAATGGATTGTCATTTGTTTGGGGTATGTTTTGAAGTCTGTTACTTTGCTATTTTACAGATGTTATCAAGAATCATGGAAAACTTGTTCCTCAGGCTGCCAAGAATTGGGTTGAGAGGTATGAGGTGGATTCAAAAGCTGCCTTGACAGATTTATTAATGATGCTCTTTGAGGTTGGTTCCCAAATCGACTTATTTTTACCTTTGTTACATTTTTCCATTGAGTATATTTACCAATACAGTTTGTACGAGCATTTTGCATATAGGCATGTGGCGTCCAATATCAAGGCGATGAAGGTCCCCTAGATGAAATTGATGTGGATGACGTGGTTGTTTTCTTAGTGAATCAGGCTAAAGATGTATCCTTAAATGTCATTTATTTATTTTTTCTTTTAATAGATTTGCAGGTTGTGAGAATTCTGTTTTATGCTTCCTTTTCCAAATATAATGTTACGTAAGCTTTAATATGCAATTGTTTTAGGGCTTCCATATGGGTTTAAATCCTCTTAACTAACATTAGGGCAATCTCGAAGATTATCTTGGATCCAAGCAAAAGGATTTAAAGAATTTCAAAGATAACCTTCTCCTGTTTTGGGACAGTCTTGTCATTGAGTGCCAGGATGGACCGTTATTTGACCAAATATTTTTGGAGAAGTGCATGGATTATGTTATTGCTCTTTCATGGTTCATTTCTTTTCTCTAATCATATTTTCAAACAGTTGCTTGGAAAATAGAAGTGTCATGATATTCCAACTCTTATTGTTGTTTCTGCTATTTCATTCAGCACTCCTCCAAGAGTTTTTCGTCGGGTCGCGACATTGGTTGGACTGCAGCTTGTAACATCACTTGTTACAGTTGCAAAAACTCTTGGTGGACAGCGAGAGACTACACAACGACAGTTAAATGCTGAGAAAAAGAAACGGAAAGATGGTCCCCGTGTGGAGTCATTGAATAAGACATTGTCTGTAACCCATGA
The DNA here is from genome assembly GCA_028749045.1 of Cupressus sempervirens. NCBI lineage: Eukaryota > Viridiplantae > Streptophyta > Pinopsida > Cupressales > Cupressaceae > Cupressus > Cupressus sempervirens. The sequence goes on from CM053783.1 coordinate 838,689,628, forward strand.
AAAGATAACTATGGCAGAGGAAATGATGCGTAAAGTATTTACCGGGTTAGTTTAAATCTTGATTTGCTTATAATCTTTGTATCCAAACTTATATGCTAGTTTTATAGATTTTTTCAATGAGCTGTCTACTTGAAAAGCAAGGGCATTGTTCTCCTTGGCTTGTAATCTACTTACTAGCTATATTTTAATTTGTTCTATCAGACTATTTATGCATCGATACAGAGATGTAGATCCAGATATTCGGATGGCATGTATCAGAGCTATCGGTTCTTGGATTGTCTTGTACCCTTCATTATTCTTGCAAGATTTATATCTGAAATATCTTGGGTGGACTTTGAATGATAAGGTATATTCTAAAGTATTTTCATGTTTTGCACAATCAAATTGTTACTACCATATCACTGATTGGCTTTTACTCTTTTAAATTTCTTGGACCTGTAGAATCCTGCTGTCCGGAAAACCTCTATTGCTGCACTGCAAAGCCTATATGAGGTGGATGATAATGTACCATCACTTAGCCTTTTTACAGAACGATTTTGCAATCGAATGATTGAGCTTGCAGATGATATTGATGTGACTGTGGCTGTTAATGCTATAGCACTCTTGAAACAGTTACTGAGGTAACTATCGAAATATTTTAAATCGCAGTCTGAAATTGAACTATTCAGTAGAAAATTAATATAACTTTTTAAACATTATTTTTGTGATCTGCATTGCAGACACCAGCTTCTTGCAGATGACGAACTTGGCACATTATATGACCTATTGATTGATGAGTCTCCACTAATTCGCCGTGCTGTGGGAGAATTAGTACACGATCATTTAATTTGTCAGAAATTTAGCACCTCTCAGTCTATGCCTAAAGGTATTCTTGCATTTTCTTTGTTGAATTTATATTTTTGGACCGGTTGAGGTAGAATTTTTATGATGCTTTCTCATAATTGATATTCCAGGGATGAGTAATGATGCGTCTGAAGTTCAAATAGGGAGGCTCTTGCAAATATTGAGGGAATTTTCTGCAGATCCAATTCTCAGTGACTATGTCATTGATGCTGTGTGGGAAGATATGAAGGCAATGAAAGTACGTTGTGAATTTTTTTAGTGCATTAATATTTTTGAGAAGAATGAAGGCAATGTAAATAGAAGAAGAAGAAGCAGGGAAGTTCTCTGTAAATTTTGCTAAATGAAATAGCAAGTGTATACTTCTGTTCAATCCGACTTTTATAGGTTTTATTGTTTGGCTTTTTACTTGACAGGACTGGAAATGTATCATTTCTATGCTTCTGGATGATAATCCAAGGATTGAATTGACAGAAAAAGATGCCACAAATCTTGTTCGAGTCTTGTGTGCCTCTGTGAAAAAGGCAGTTGGTGAGAAGATTGTTCCTTTAGCTGATAGCCGCAAAGGTTCCCTCACTAAAGCTCAGAAGGTATATTATGCAAAAATTTCAAACTTTATAAACCCTTGCAAAATCATTGTTGCAGGTAACACGACAATTTATTCTGGCTCTACAAAAGTTAAAATAACATGTAGTGGCAAGTTATTCTTCTGAAGACTAGAATAGCCAACAGTATATCTAGGTGTTTTTTTGTGTTCCTGCCATGTCTGACTGTAAGTCAGAATGTTGTCAAATAAGACCAACACACAATTTTTCAAATAAGGACTGGAAATTGCATTTATTAATTAGTAATACTAACTTGTAAGGATTGAAGGATGAGTTTGTGGTAGATTGATAGGCTTTTCTTTGAATGTATGTTGTTAGCAAACAAAATCTACACATTTTATTTATTTTTTAATCAGTAAAAGTTATGCTAAAAAAATTACAGTATCAGAGAATTGCCTGACCACTTGTATAAACATCCAAGGTTCAATCCCTGCATTCCCTTTTTACGAAAAAAGACCATGTCTACAATTCGTACATTATTCTAAATGTGACCTACACCAACCTGATATTATAAGCTAGACGAAATAAAACTAATAAAAAAATAATGCTGGTCTCTATTCATTTTTTCTTTTTTGCCTGCTGAACCTCCCAACAATCATGCTTGTAAATTTCCATATCATCTTTATAAAAATCTGCTTGGTGGATTTCCCTACTTGTTGCTCCTCTTCCCATTCCTGCAAATATTCCCTGATAAAATGTTATCCTATAATGCCCCCTGTTGGGACCATAATTTATATTAAATTTCTCAATTGGGGTTTGGATTGTAATGTCCCATGATAGGATTAGTCATTTATCTTATTAGATTTAAGTTATCTGTACACATTATTATCATCCATTCTTACCTTATTACTATTCCAGCTGAATGAAGGAAGGAGTAGGTGTTATCCAAGTTGCCTAGAAATCAACAATAGATATCCTTTAAGTTTACAGGTCCAAGTCCGTATCGCGAAGGCTTATGGAATTCTGACCTCAACCATCTCTTGGGATAAGATCCATTTGCTTGGATTTATATAAGCCCCTCCTTGGTAACACTTCAATCTTCCCTTCTTAGCCAAATGGTAACTGGATCTGAGTTTTGACGGGACTCTCTCATATTGCCAGGAAATTGAAAAATAACATGCAACACTATTTTGCAGGTCATACTTTTGGAGGGATACAGAACCGTGAAATGGCTATTTCACAGGGTATTCTTTTCAAAGCCTGCAAAATAGCAACATTATGTATTTGAATTTCTGATGCGAGTAAGGTTGGCAACAAGGTTTAAATTCATCTAGATAAGTATTCAAACCCAATTTGCCTCCAATGTAGGTCAGGACACAAGGTCATAGCTTTAGATTGTTTTCCCAATCCACCTTACACTCACAAACCTCTTGCTCACACTCCCACCCCCACAACTCACTCTAACTCCAATTCGACTCCTTACTCACCTTCAACCCTTACAAGCAAACCTAGGATCTTTTCATACTTACCACTCCAAAGGAACCAAGAGGCATTCTAGAGACATTAGATATCTCCTCTGACTGATTTTCAACTATTTTCCAAGTTGCAATCCTTAATTCCAATACCCACATCAATATCTTGAACCTAAGTCTAAATAGACCTACTAGAATTAAGCCTTCAAATTCAGTTTTCGCCTAATAAATTGAAATTGTTTCCAAACACTTCCCAAACCAATCACACATATGGATACCCATTTGGAAGGACTATCAGATTCCAAGGTTTCAGTTTCCCAACTGCTCTCTAAGACCAAAATCCCCAAATTGGCCAATAAATGAGGGGTTTGGCCCGTTTGGGCTGTTTTAGCTAGGGCTTCCAAAATCTTTGAGTTCTAATAGCCACCCACCCAAATTGACTTTTCTTACACCTCAAAGACAACTCAAATCACCAACTTCTACCTTCCAATATCATCTTACACTTCCAAAACCCTCTGCTGCTACAGCTTACTCCATTTGCAAGGCTAGTCACATTCAACATGCCTAGCCACAAATCACCTCAGTTTACAATGATAAAACAAGTGGCAAGAAAATTGATGGAAGAATATATTTACACACATGTTGTCATGTCCCCTTTCTAGTGACATAACTTTTATCGGGGATTTGCCTATCATTGACTCTCGTAGGCAAATGATTTTGGAAAGAGAGTCATTCTGTTGACAGATGATTACATTCTTGCTCTCAGAAAGTTATTATCCAGTAAGTGGGGCCTACTTGTTTTAAAGTTGAACTGAGATTGTACTTTAACTTTATAAAGTTATTTATTTAATTTTATAAAGTTAATTAATAATAAAATACATTATAATAAGTTATTATAATAAGTTGTTTTGGAAGCTTCTAGTGACTTTTCAAAAAAAGTAAATAAATAGAGGGCAGGGGGCACCCATTTGAGACAAGCGATTTTGAGGATTCTACTTCTATTTCAGTTGGAGCAATTTGTAGTCATTGGGTCTGCAAATTCTCAATTTATCTTTGGGAACGAAAACTCCCATTGATAAGCAATTTTGAGGGTGTGGAATATCACCCGAATCGTTGCAAAACTGGAGGTGATATTCAGTCACTTCATTCGGGCGAAAATCTGTGGCCAAAGGCCAAGTCTAGTGGGTTGTTAATTACTAGAGGAACAGCTAGGAAGGGATTGACCACTACAGAGCCAGAGAAGAGGCTTATTCGTGACTATAAATCTTCCATACTTGGTCGAATTGGCAGCCGAATTGTTACAGGACTTTTCCTGTATCCGGACGGCTCATCAGGGTTAGCAGGCGGCGGAAGGTTTGAATGATTTTGAGATATTGCATTTAGCCGGTAGCAGGACCAAACGATTGGAGGATGGATCAGGAGAGGAAACAGATTGGAAGTTTTAAATTCGTCCATCTGCAAACACTTGGATTAGGAATAAGAGGATTGTGATCAGGCGGGAGAAGCATTCTTTCCCATTATCATACCAGCGATCTCATTCAGCATCCGCAAATATCACTGGCGATCGCATGAAGTTTGAAAGATTATTGTTAATTGCAGGGAATAATAATATGTGTGGGGGTTAATAACTCGGGTCTGATTGGAACCAATTACAGCGATTCCCTTTAAACGAAAAAGGACGAATTAGTAGTTCAATACGACTCAGTCAAGATCGACTCTGCCATCGGTCTTTAATATGGAGGTTCGGATTCAGGTTTTTCTTACTATTTGGTTGTTAAAAGAAATATACATATGAATCGTCCATTCCTTGCAACCCAAGTTGTGTTTGAACCAGACTTGCTATTTATTTCCATTAAAGAAAAGTTAGCTATTCTATTATAAATTACACTAAAATACTGTTCCCATTGAATTTGTTATCGCTGGCAAATTGTTCAAAAAAACACATTTTATTCCTCATGTGAATGCCAAATATTTTTCTTTCCACAGTCTAGTTTTGTCTTTAGTGGTTTCGTGGTAAGAGTCATTTTAGTGGTATCAGAGCAGTTTTCCTGCCATCCTGTTGGGTAGAATATTTTATGCAACCCTATTCTAGATATTATATTCGCAGGAGAACAATATTTAAGGGCAGAGATATGGGTGAGAGACAGTCACAGAGTCCCCCTAGATTTCCTAGAGTTGATGACGATGAAACCAGAGAGTTTTACAGAATCATGACTACCGGACAGCAAGAAATAGCTCAGACACTACAAGCTTTGACTACCATAATGGAGAGAATTGTTCAGCCCAGGATTCAGGAACAAGGCAGAGGTACACTTGATCATGATAATAGAAGTGTGGCAGGCTCACAGGGTGCTCCTAGGCGCAGATCATGGACAGCAAATAGGCCTACTCGTCCCACCTTCCTAAGGGAGGGGGCTCAGGAGATAGGAGAAGACGATTTGCCGAATGATTTCCAGGATGATCTCAGAGTTGCTACTGCAGAATGGCAAGCATTACCCCCTCATGTGCGTGAACTATTGAACTTTGATCGCTATCTGAACCAAAGGAGAGAGCATATGAGGAGCAGCTGTCAGAATAGGAGGTCTAGAGGAGGTCATGATAGTGAGTTGCAGCGAGCTGTTAGCAAACTCACTTTACCATCTTTCGATGGTAGTGGTCAGATGACAGCACAGGCTTGGGTTCATAAGTTGGATACATTCCTGGCATTGAGGCCTATGTCAGAGATAGATGCCATCAGATATGCCACTTTGCATTTGGAGGGAGCAGCTCATGATTGGTGGTCACACGGGATGGTTACATTGCAGCACAACTAGGTGACATCTTACCAGGACTTTGTGGACAGATTGGTTGAACGTTTTGATAAAAAGGATCCGGAGATTTATTTTCGCGACCTCGCTCAGTTAAGACAGTCAGGTAGTTTGGAGGTTTATATTAGTGAATTTCAGAGGTTGTAAGTCATGGTACACGATGTGTTTGAGAGACGGTTGGTTATCCTATTCACAGAAGGATTGTTCGAACCCTTTAAGGGGTGGATTAAGGCATTTGATCCACCAACACTTCAGGAGGCCATGAGGAAAGCGCGGAGTATGGAGCTAACAACACCTTCTAGTAGGTTCACTTCCAAGAGTACTACTTGTTTCAGAGACAATAAGAAGTTTGATAAGAATAAAGGGAAGAGTATTGAAACCAAAGGAAAATCCACTACACCCTTGGATGCAGAAGCATTAAACGATTTGCGCAGAAAGAAACTATGCTTCTATTGCAAAGGCCCATATGACAGGGACCATGATTGTCCTCTGAGACCCAAAGGAAAGGCCAACATAGTTATGTGGGCATATTACGAAGGGTCAGATTCCGACAGTGCAGCAAATGAGGATGATCACAGTAGTTCAGAACCTGAAGGAGAAACAGGAAATTCAGAACAAAAGGAAAAAATTGAGTTACGTTTACAGCAGGGGCGTTTGTCTAGTATTTAGCAGGAGGGATCTTTTAGGTTACGTGGTGTTCTAGCAGGACAGAAGGTGATCACATTGGTTGATACAGGTGCCACACACAACTTCATTGATGCACAATTAGTCGAGCGCCGTGGAATCAAGACAGAGGAGTTTGAGGGTCTCCGAGTACAGGTTGTCGATGGATACACTCTTAAGTGCAATAGAATGGTCAGAGACATGCCTTTACGTCTGAATAATTATGAGTTTAAAGCAAATTACCATGTGGTCAATATGGGCGACTTGGATACCGTTTTGGGTATGGCATGGTTACGTTTATTGGGCGAAGTCACTTTCCGTCTCAAGGACATGGAGATCAAGTTTGAGGTAGATGGGAAGCCGCATGTGTTGAGAGCTATCAGGAATAGTGATATCCGAACTATTTCTCTCAGAAGATTGGAAAGACTGGTAAGGCATAACGATATTGAATGGGCAGCCGTGTGTACTCTCATGCCTACAAAGGAGGAACAACAAAAGACGGAATATCATCCCGACATCCAGATATTAAGGGAAAAGTATAGTAAGGTATTCAGCGATATTCCACCTGGTACACCACCTGATAGAGGGATTGAGCACATCATCGAATTAGAAGAGGGTGCTAAACCAGTTATGATCACTCCATACAGGCATCCAAAGAGGCTCAAAGATGAAATAGAAAAAACCATCAAGGAGCTTCTCGCAATGGGACACATTAGACCTAGTAAGTCTCCTTTTGCTTTTTCAGTAGTTTTGGTAAAAAAGAAAGATGGTCCTCTTCGGATGTGCATTGATTATAGAATGCTGAATAAGAAGACTATTAAGAATAGATATCCTATTCCACGAATTGATGAGTTGATAGATGAACTACATGGGGCATGCTACTTTAGTAAAATAGACCTGAGATCCGGTTACCGCCAGATTAGAGTCAGAGAACAGGACATTGAGAAGACTGCCTTCAGATGTCATTGTGGACATTTTGAGTTTGTAGTGATGCCATTCGGGTTGACCAATGCACCAGCTACTTTCCAGTCCACCATGAATAAGGTCTTCCATCATCAACTGAGGAAATTTGTGTTGGTTTTCTTTGATGATATCTTGGTATACAGTCGGACATGGCACGAGCACATGGAGCATTTAGAGACAGTATTGAAGACCTTGCAGGCAGAGTCTTTGTATGCCAAAGAGTCCAAATGTGATTTGGGTATGACTGAGTTGCTATACTTAGGCCATATTATCAGTAGAGAAGGAGTATGGATGGATCCTGATAAGATCCGTGCTATTGTGGAGTGGCCTATTCTTGAGAACCTGACCCAGCTGAGAGGATTCCTTGGTTTGTGTGGCTTCTATCGCAGATTTGTTTGCGGATATTCGCGACATGCGGCTCCTATGACAGATTTGCTTAAAAAGGGAGCTTTTGTTTGGACAGCAAAGGCACAGGCTTGTTTTGATAGATTTAAGGAGATCATGACTTCATGTCCGGTACTAGCATTGCCCGATTTCTCGAAGCCATTTGAACTTCAGTGTGATGCCTCAGGAGATGGTATTGGGGCTGTTTTGATGCAGGACAAACACCCTATTGCATATGAGAGTAGGAAACTCCGTGGGCTAGAGAGAACATTCAACATTTACGACAAGGAGATGTTAGCTATCATGCATGCATTAGCTAAGTTCAGGCAGTATTTAGTAGGTGGTAAGTTTTGTATAAAAACTGACCACAACAGTTTGAGACATTTCCTTGGGCAGAGAGATCTCAATGATAGACAGCAAAAATGGGTGAGTAAGCTACAGGCATACGACTTTGATATATCATATGTTAAGGGCACTCAGAATGTGGTAGCAGACGCCTTGTCACGCAGGCTGCATCTTAGTACGATGATTGAGATCTCTGAGGATTGGAAGCATTTGATTATTGCAGAGTATGCTAGAGACTCTTGGGCATCTGGGATAGTTGATGGAACAATTGTTGATACCAGGTATTCACTTGTGGATGACTTGATCATTTACAAGAGCAGGATCTTTTTAGTCCCAGGATCGAAGGTGAAACGGTCTATTATGCAGACTCTTCATGATTCACCCATAGCTAGTCATCTCGAGTACTTTAAAACATATAGACAGGTGTGGGAACGGTTTACATGGAAAGGACTCAAGAAGGATGTTTTGCAGTATGTTTGTGAGTGTTCTGTTTGTCAACGGAAAAAACAGGAACACACCTTCCCAGCAGGACTCCTACAGCCACTTCCCATTCCGAGACAGAAGTGGGAATGCATATCCATGGATTTCATTACAGGGTTGCCTAAGGCTCAGGGACGCAATTGCATTTATGTGGTGGTGGATAGACTAACGAAATATGCTCACTTCTTTCCCATCACCACGACTTATACAACAGTACAGGTAGCTGAGGTATTCTTCAGAGAGGTTCTCAGGTTACATGGGATACCCCGTCGTATTGTCGTTGACAGGGATAGCAGATTCTTGAGTCATTTCTGGAAGGAGGTGTTTCGATTATGTGGCACTGAGCTCACACCTAGTACTAGTTATCACCCGCAGACTGATGGACAGACGGAGATAGTAAACAAGTGGGTAGAAGGCTACTTGAGGAATTACGTGGCTGATCAGCAGAAGGCATGGGTAAGATGGATTTATTTGTGTGAATATTGTTACAATACCACTTTTCACGTGTCAATTCAGATGACACCTTTTCGAGCATTATATGGGTATGATGCACCAAGCTTTATTGATTTGCTGATGGGGGATGTCCGGGTTCCACGTGCTAGGGATTTGATTCAAGAGAGTAAAGACATTATTAGCACTCTTCGGGATAACATTGCTCGGGCATAGAATCAATATAAGCAGTATGCAGATCATAAGAGAATTGAGAGAAGCTTTGAGGTTGGTGACATGGTTTACCTCATGCTTCAACCCTTTCGGCAATCTACTCTTAAAAGAAGTGGGTCAGAAAAGCTCAAGCCTAGATATTATGGGCCTTTCAGGATCACCAGACGAATAGGGGAATTGGCTTATGAGCTTGAGCTTCCAGCAGATAGTAAAGTGCATAATGTGTTCCATGTGTCGCGCCTCAAAAAGGCGTTGGGACAGAATGTGGTACCTTCTACAGTATTACCTCCTTTGGATGATGAAGGAAAATTGATCTTAGTGCCGGAATTCATTTTGGAAAGTAGGGAAAAACAACTCCACAGAAGGGTAATCAGAGAATATTTGGTTAAATGGAAAGATCTACCAGTTGAAGATGCCACTTGGAAAAATGAAACAGTTTTGCAGCATCCAGCTTTGAGATTGCTTGAGGACAAGCAATTTCAGGAAGGGCGGACTGTCATGTCCCCTTTCTAGTGACATAACTTTTACCGGGGATTTGCCTATCATTGACTCTCGTAGGCAAATGATTTTGGAAAGAGAGTCATTCTGTTGACAAATGATTACATTCTTGCTCTCAGAAAGTTATTATCCAGTAAGTGGGGCCTACTTGTTTTAATGTCGAACTGAGATTGTACTTTAACTTTATAAAGTTATTTATTTAATTTTATAAAGTTAATTAATAATAAAATACATTATAATAAGTTATTATAATAAGCTGTTCTGTAAGCTTCCAGCGACTTCTCAAAAAAAGTAAATAAATAGAGGGCAGGGGGCACCCATTTGAGACAAGCGATTTTGAGGATTCTACTTCTATTTCAGTTGGAGCAATTTGTAGTCATTGGGTCTGCAAATTCTCAATTTATCTTTGGGAACGAAAACTCCCATTGATAAGCAATTTTGAGGGTGTGGAATATCACCCGAATCATTGCAAAACTGGAGGTGATATTCAGTCACTTCATTCGAGCGAAAATCTGTGGCCAAAGGCCAAATCTAGTGGGTTGTTAATTACTGGAGGAACAGCTAGGAAGGGATTGACCACTATAGCGCCAAAGAAGAGGTCTATTCGTGACTATAAATCTTCCATACTTGGTCGAATTGGCAGCCGAATTGTTACAGGGCTTTTCCTGTATCCGGACGGCTCATCAGGGTTAGCAGGTGGCGGAAGGTTTGAATGATGTTGAGATATTGCATTTAGCCGGCAGTAGGACCAAACGATTGGAGGACGGATCAGGAGAGGAAACAGATTGGAAGTTTTAAATTCGTCCATCTGCAAACACTTGGATTAGGAATAAGAGGATTGTGATCAGGCGGGAGAAGCATTCTTTCCCATTATCATACCAGCGATCTCATTCAGCATCCGCAGATATCACTGGCGATCGCATGAAGTCTGAAAGATTATTGTTAATTGCAGGGAATAATAATATGTGCGGGGGTTAATAACTCGGGTCTGATTGGAACCAATTACAGCGATTCCCTTTAAACGAAAAAGGACAAATCAGTAGTTCAATGCGACTCAGTCAAGATCGACTTTGCCATCGGTCTTTAATATGGAGGTTCGGATTCAGGTTTTTCTTACTATTTGGTTGTTAAAAGAAATATACATATGAATCGTCCATTCCTGGCAAACCAAGTTGTGTTTGAACCAGACTTGCTATTTATTTCCATTAAAGAAAAGTTAGCTATTCTGTTATAAATTACACTAAAATACTGTTCCCATTGAATTTGTTATCACTGGCAAATTGTTCAAAAAAACACATTTTATTCCTCATGTGAATGCCAAATATTTTTCTTTCCACAGTCTAGTTTTGTCTTCAGTGGTTTAGTGGTAAGAGTCATTTCACATGCCTATCCCTCTATTGGCCAAAAATTGGAATTTTCCAATGGTGCAATTAGGAGGAATGGGCTATTGTTTACAAAACTCCTGTCTCAGGTCTGTACAGGGCCAGCAATCACAAAAAATTCAACAAAGCCCACTAATTCAATGTACCTTATTCAATCAAAGTGTGTAGAATGTGTGTATTTATCCCCTCCATGTATTCAAATCATTTACCAATAGAAATGTTCAAAGAAAATACAAGTTGCACAAAAATCCAAAATTACCTTTCATCTTCTGTCATTTTGCAACTTTGCAACATTTTTTTGACAACTTAAGAACAAGACTATGCAAGATCCGTACAAATATTTCCAAACGACTTAAAAATATGCCAAACACAGGCCAATAAGCTCTTACCAGTCATTACAGTCACATACAATCATGAGTTTACTCATCCCAAAATCTTTCCAAAAACTTCATTAACCTTTCAAATGTCTCGAAACATGTTAATGTGGGGGATGCCTTCTCAACTTCCCATGCTCATCCAATGCACAAAAATCCAAAATGACCTTTTGTCTTCTGTCATTTTGCAACTTCGCAACTTTTTTTTGACAACTTAAGAACAAGACTATGCAAGATTCCTACAAATCTTTCCAAATGACTTAAAAACATGCCAAACACAACATTATACCATAATCCACCCAAAATATGACTTTGACTTCTTGTTGACCAATGTTGACTTCCATTGACCAATGAGCAACCATGCACAAATTGATGTAACTTGTCAAATGCCAACAACTCAACATTTAACGATCACAAATGCATATTTCACCTAAATGCAACCATCTAAAGACCTCAAAGCCAAAATTGAAGGGGACAAAAATGAAATGATTCCCATGATGCATCTGTATCAATTTTGCAGACAAAGGGCAAATTAGTACTGTGGCACAGCGAAGGAGTCACATCACTGACAAGTGGCATGTGATTAAAGGGTAAATCAATATTCAAGTTTAATCGGAAGGACACCAAAAGATTATAATCCACACTGAACAGAGGGTCGTCGATGAATGAACGGATTATCAAATAAATGACACATAAAAGGTGGTGAACTGGGAATATCATTTCCAAGGATGAATGCTTCGTGCAAAACATCCTTTTGCATTTATGGTAAACAAAAGTTGGTAACAAAACATTCCATAAATGTACAAACATGTTGGTTTTTCCTCAAATGGATAACTTGACTGGAACGATGGGATTACCAGTAGTTGAAGGATATTCTAACTGGTCTAATGGTGATCTCACAAAATATTTCTGCCAATCCTAAAAAAGACATGGTTGTGCTTGAGAAGGAGCAAGAAAAAGCAGAGCTCCGGGCCCCTCTTCATTGACTTTAGGATGGACCCAGCTGACTTTGAGGAGCAGATTGAAGATGTGATAGAGAATTGGGACTTTGGATGTTTTGAAGGCTGAAATGTAGTCACTATGCAGGAATCAATAGTTGTAGGATTTTGAATTTTTGATGTAAAATAATGAATATCAAAATATAAAACAGTTGGAAGCTTGTCGCTTCCTCTTCGAGGAAACCACAACCATTTTTTTCTCTTTTTCTTTTACGTCTCTAGGGGTATATATATATATATATGAAGATAGGCAGATAGATACAATATATATGAAATGCAGTGTAAATAAAATACATCTATATGAATACAATATGTAGACTCTTGTTTTCAGATTTCAGGTGCAATGAGTTTTCATTTCTGTAAGTTCAATCTTTTACAATAATTAGATGCATGTTTAATTGCTACCTTCAAAACTTGTGCAGTAAATTGAGCTTTTTGTGTGTTAACCTGGACAAATAGGAAGTCATTGCGAAGTGTTGTCTAGTTATTTCCTATCTGCTTAGTTTCTCTAAGAGGATTAAAGGCAATTAGACTGGTTAATAGTGCAAAATTCAATTTATTTGCAATGATAGGGTTGGATGGTTGATGGTTCATGAAAAAATCCTGGACTGTCTCATATAAGCATGTGAATCCTTGGAGAAAGATGATTTTGAGCCTGAAATGAATAAGGGACTGGTCCATGATAAGATTTTATTTGTTTTACCAAATAAGATGTAGGATTTTAATAATTTTGAAGCGTATTTTTTCAATTATAGATTGTTTCACAAGTTAGTTAAATCTGTGTAGAAATCAATAAATTGCGAAGGTACATCTGCTTGGTATAGCAGATCCAAAAGAGTCGAGGATTTGACTCTCTTGTGGTTAAACCTGTTTGTTGGCCAAGATTGTACATTTGGGGTTATAAGTAAAAAAGATCCTGGTCCCCAGCTTGCAATTTTGAGACCCAACAAGTTTAATTTTATAATTTTGATTACCAATAATAATCCATATATCATAATCGGCTGAGGCCAACCAATTGCAGAGGCAATAATTGGTTCAGCCGTAAATGCTAAATTGTCCTGGAGAACTGGATCAGTTCTATTATTCAGATCAAAATCATGCACAGCCTTTGGAATCTCCACCAATTGAGCGGATGTAGTCAAATAAAAAATGAAAGAATATTTCTTAGCTATAAACTGGTTTTATACAATGACAAACAATATTTCTTAGCTATGTCCTGCATGGACCAGCGAGCCGTGCATAATGGGCATTGATGAAGCTGGTTGAGGCCCTGTGCTGGGTCCCATAATCTATGGATGTTTATATTGTTTGGCTTCTTACCAGAAAACTCTAGCCACATTGCAATTTGCAGATTCTAAAACTCTAAAGGAGGAGAAGAGGGAAGAGCTGTTTGAAAGTATAAAAGCTGACAATTCCATGGGTTGGGCTGTGGAGATATCTGAGACGTTTATCAATTATCCTACATTCCATTGGTTTTGACCATTCCTGCTCAGGCTTACAAAGATATTTTCAATCTTCTACCCCATTTATACACCAGGTTAAATTTCATGGCACCACTTTGATTGAAGCGCCTGTTTTAGTGAAGGAAGAGAATGGAGTTGAATTTGTGGAGAAAAAGGTGCATGTCGTTTTTGTATTGGGTGGTCCAGGTAGTGGAAAAGGTACTCAATGTGCAAAGATTGTTGAAAAATTTGGATTTACACATCTTAGTGCCAGAGATCTGTTGTGTGCTGAGATTAACTCAGGATCTGAAAATGAAACAATGATCCAGAATATGATAAAGGAGGGAAAGATTGTTCGTTCAGAAGTTACAGTTAAACTTTTGCAAAGGACAATGCGAGAAAGTGAGAATGATAAGTTTTTGATAGATGAATTTCCTCGAAATGAAGAAAACTGTGCAGCATTTGAGCAAGTTACAGGGATAGTACCTGAATTGGTTCGTTTCTTTGATTGTCCCGAGGATGAAATGGAGAGGTAGTTTCTAAGCAGAAATCAGGGCCGAGTGGATGACAACATTGAGACAATTAGTAAGCGCTTTAGAGTTTTATTGAGTCAAGTCTCCCAGTTATTGAGCACTTTAATTATAAAGGGAAGGTTCGAAAGATAGATGCAACAGGGGCAATTGGAAACTATTTTTGAAGGAATTACAGTGCTTTTTGAGCCTTTCGTTCAAGTTAAGGAAAAGGAGAATGGTGTGAACAATTAACTAGACTTAGCATTAGTGATGACATGGGAACTTGGAAGTGTTCAGTGATTGTGGCTATCATGGTCCATGTTGCAGATGCTGATGTGATGAACCTCCTTATAGCAATATCGTGAGAATGCTCGAAATAACAGAATACAAAGTGATAGCAGAACTCAGAATGAATCTACTGATCGCAGGCCACTTCGAGGGGGTAACCTCCTTTGAGCAAGCTCAATACAATAAATTCGTCCGTGCCCATCAAGGGCCTCAACCTATTCTTATATACTGAGTACGATCTAGAAAAGTAATACTACCTATGCATGTGGGATAATAAAATATACTCACGGGACGACTTACAAAGCATATGCGTCCAACAACACTACTCTAACAAAATAAACAGAAGGAACACACAGGTTCCTAACATCCCCTCTCCCTTAGAAAAAAGCTTTGTCCTCAAAGCTTAAGGTGTGGAAATTGTTGTTGAATCTGAAGAAGGGGTTCCCAGGTAGCATCCTCTGGTTGCATGCCATGCCACTGAATCAAGACCTCAGAGATGGAGCGAGAGCGAAGCTGGCGAGTGCGCTGGTCAATGATTGCCACCGGCTCCAGGATAATGGATCCTTCCGTATCCATTTCAGGGAGAGTAGTTTGTGCTCTGACAGTGGTACCCAGAACTTTCTTTAGACAAGAAACATGAAAGACTGGATGAATGCGGGAAGGAGGAAGTTCCAGTTTATAAGCAACTGAACCAATCTTCTGCAGAACCTTATAAGGCCCATAAAATTTTGGGGCCAGCTTATGACGCCCTTTCAGCTTTAGGGAGGATTGTTTGTATGGCTGTAGACGAAGAAAAACCATATCCCCAACTTGAAATGAGCGCTCAGAACGGTGTTGATCTGCTTGCTGTTTCATCCGATTACGGGCCATGTGAAGATTATCCTGTAAGGTACGAAGAATCTGATCCCTGCTGCGGAGAACTATGTCAATTGCCTGGACTGGTGAGCTGTTGGGAGTGTAGGGAAGGAGCACTGGAGGTGCCTGACCATAGACTGCTTCATATGGAGTCATTTTAGAGGCAGTGTGGTAAGAGGTATTGTACCACCATTCAGCTAAAGGGAGCCACTTGGCCCACTGATGTTGCTGTTCGGAAGTGAAGCAACGAAGATAAGTTTCCAAGCATTTATTGACAATTTCAGTTTGACCATCAGTTTGTGGGTGATAGCCCGAACTCATCTTCAGTTTGGTGCCAGTTTTCTGAAACAGTTCAGTCCAAAAATGACTGGTAAAAGTTGCATCACGATCAGAGACAATGGAAGAAGGGAGTCCATGAAGACGAAATATCTGGTCCATGAAGATTTGTGCAACAGAGGAGGCAGTATAGGGGTGGCTGAGGGCACAAAAATGACTATATTTCGAGAGACGATCAACCACAACCAAGATCACTGTCTTGCCACCGGATTTAGGAAGCCCTTCAATGAAATCCATAGAAATATCAGTCCAAATCCGTGTAGGGATGGGCAATGGTTCGAGCAAGCCAGGAAGGAGGGTCGTTTCACCCTTGTGGCGTTGGCAAGTATCACATTCAGCCACCATCTGTTGAATCGTCTGTTTCATCCCTTTCCAAAAGAAGTTTCTCCTTGCTCGCTCATAAGTTTTGAGGAAGCCTGAGTGCCCTGCTGAAGGAGAAGCATGGAGTTCATAAAAAATAGCCTGATGTAGAGCTGGGTTCTGAGGAAGCACTAGCCGACCCTTGTATCGAAGAGAAGCACCATCCCAAGAGTAATGTGGTATAGCAGAAGGATTATTGGCTAGCTGGTGAATGATTTGAGATAAAGAAGAGTCACTGTCATAGCCCTGCTGAACAGACGCTAACCAATTGGGAATGGGCATAGAAATAGCGGAAAGGGAAGCTTGATTATCAAATGTGCGAGAAAGAGCATCTGCCACAATATTCTCCTTACCCTTCTTGTAGGTGATCTCATAATCATACCCCATGAGTTTGCTGACCCATTTCTGTTGTGTAGGAGAGGATACCCGTTGTTCCAGGAAGTATTTCAGACTTTGGTGATCGGTTCTGATGCAAAAATGACTCCCTAAGAGGTATGGCCGCCACTTCTGTACAGCATGCAAAATAGCCATCATTTCTTTTTCATAAGTAGAGAGGGCTAGATTCTTACCAGAGAGGGCTTTGCTAGTGAACGCAATAGGATGGTCATCTTGCAGGAGAACAGCACCCAATCCATTGCCGCAAGCATCACTCTCAATAGTGAAGGGTTTGGAAAAATCTGGCATTGCGAGAACAGGTGTACTGCACATAGCCTGTTTCAGTTGTTCAAATGCAGTCTCAGCAACAGGGGTCCAGGAGAAGGCATCCTTTTTTAACAGAGCTGTCAATGGTGCTGCAATTTTCCCGTAATCTTTGACAAACTTGCGGCAGTAGCCAGTCAACCCCAAAAAACCCCGAAGGCTCTTGAGAGTTTTAGGATGCGGCCAAGTTTTCATGGCATCTATTTTTGTAGGATCCACCCGCACTCCATGGTGTGCAACAATATGCCCGAGATACTCCACTTCCTCCTGGCCAAACACACATTTAGATAGTTTTGCACAGAGTTGATGATCAGAGAGAAGTTGCAAGACAAGCTCCAGATGATGGAGATGCTCAGCCCAAGTTTTGCTATATATGAGGATATCATCAAAGAAGACCAGAATGAATTTCCGGAGGTATGGTCGAAATATGTTATTCATCACTGCCTGAAATGTTGAAGGAGCATTCGTGAGGCCAAAGGGCATGACTAAAAATTCATAGTGACCATCATGTGTGCGGAAGGCAGTTTTAGGTATATCCTCCTCATTAACCCGAATTTGATGATACCCAGAACGAAGATCTAACTTGGAGAAAAAATGAGCCCCATGAAGTTCATCAAGAAGTTCATTAACAACTGGAATGGGAAACTTGTCCTTTATAGTGAGATGATTAAGTGCTCGGAAATCAATGCAGAGTCGCCATGACCCATCTTTTTTGCGAACAAGCAGAACTGGAGAAGAAAAGGAACTGGTACTAGGGCGAATAATACCTTGCTTCAGTAAGTCACGGACAAGTATCTCGATTTCGGTCTTCTGATGAAATGGGTAGCGGTAGGGCCTGATGTTGGGCGGAACACTGCCAGGAAGGAGCTGAATACGGTGGTCCTCTGGACGAGAAGGAGGTAATCCCACAGGTTCAGCAAATACACCAGAATACTTGTCCAAAATGTGTTGGAGATCGGCAGGAGTGCTAGAGACTGCTGATGGCTGCATCTAAATGGAATGGAGCTGAGCGATGACACCATGTGAATTCTTCTTAAGAAGTTTTTCCATACGGTGTGAACTGATGATGCTGAGAGACCCTGGTTGTAAGCCTTTCAAAGTGTGTTGGTGCCCCTCGGCTGAAAACTGCATCCAAAGTTCAGCAAAATCCCAGAGAATGGGGCCAAGAGTGCGTAACCATTGGGCACCCAAAACCACATCACAGCCACCTAAGGGTAAGGCAAACATGTCAGAGCGCATGTTATAATCGCCAATAGAGAGACGCACATTGCGACATTTCCCTTTACAAGGTAAAGTGCCCCCATTGGCAATCATGACTTCAAAGCTAGAGCAGGGATGGATAAAGCAATCAGCTTGTTTGGCTATTCGTGGATCAATGAAGTTATGAGTGCTACCAGAATCAATGAGTATAGTAAGAGGGATCTTCTTGAAGAAACCCTGGACCCGCATGGTTTGTGGAGTAGTGACTCCCGCCAAAGCATGGACAGATATCTCTGGTGGAGCTTCTGGTGAAGGAGGTTCAGGCTGGTGAGGCTCAACCTCATCATCCACTGTTTCCTGAGCATCTACATATTCTTCCAGTTCCGGTGGAGAATCCACATCCAAGAGATAGAGCTTTTGCTGAACACATCTATGGCCCCGAGACCATTTCTCATCACAATTATAACAAAGCCCTTTGTCTCGCCTGACTTGCATCTCTGTTTCAGACAAGTGCTTGATCGGAGTAGTTCTGGGAGCTGGTATGACTGGAGGGTTGTGAGAACCTGTATTTCTGAATGGAACAAAATTAGATCTGGAGCGTTGTAGAGCACTAATCTTGTCTTCCGCTAACTTAGCCAACCCAAGGGCTTCCATCATTGTAGTAGGTCGAAACATTTTGACTTCTGAGCGAAGTGCATCCTTCAGACCACTGACAAAACAACTACGGAAGAATTCATCAGACAAGCCCTCTGTGTGATTAGCTAATTTTTCAAACTCTGTCTGGTATTCTCTTACAGTGCCTGTTTGACGCAGTTTAGTGAGTGCTCCTGTGAAATCATCAAAGGAACTAGGGCCAAAGCGCTCCAAAATGAGGGTACACAATTCTCTCCATGTTGGGCCTACATTAGCCTTGATGTACCAACGGAACCATTGAAGAGCTTCATGTTCCAAATGAAAAGATGCAAGGGGGACTTTGTGGTTATCCAAAGTATTATGCAAGCTGAAATACTGCTCTGCCCTATAGATCCATCCAGTCGGATCAGAACCATCGAAGCGTGGAAAATCAAGCTTTGGTCCACGGAAATTGCCAGAAGAGGACCCAATATCTCCTGAATGGTTTCGGCTCATGGCTGACTGCTGAAAGTTAAGACCCAGAATTTTGTCATCCAGATCTTGAAGTTTGGTTTTGAGGGATGCCATTTCTTCTTCCATGATTTTTGCTCCTGTACGCGTAACAACCATAAAGCAAGGTTTTTTTTTTTTTTTTGGAATGGGTAGAAGATGAGAAACAAAAACTTTTTTAGTTACGGCAAACTTGGATTTGGGTAAAACTCAGATAGGAAATGGGTGTTCGACGGGTGGTGGGAGACTATCTGGGGACAAGGGAAACAGAAAAATGAGGGTTTCAAGGGTAGGGAGGCGAAATGAGGCGAACATTCCAAGAGGGATAAGGGAGCAAAATGAGAAATTGAATCTTGTGGCTCAGTTTGGTGGCGATTGGATGAGAGGTGAAAAAGATAGGGCAAACCCTAAAATTAGATAAATGAGGGATTTAGGGCTTTGATATGTAAAATTTGGGGTTGGGTCGCCAAGGAAGGAAGTATGTGAAATGATATTGCAGACGTTTTGCGGAAGTATGAGCAGAAACAGAAAGCAAACAAGGAAGCTACGACTAAAAAACAGAAAAATTTTTACTCTTTTTTTTTTTTTTTTTTGAACAGTCGACTTAGAAAAATTCACTCACAGACAGAACAACTGAAAAGAGTTATTGCAATAACAAGAGATATTAGAAGTGAGAGGAACCTGAAGGCCACGACAGAAAAAAAAATTTGATGTAATTTCCACCCAGCGAGCCCAAGAGAGTGCTCTGATACCAGATGTGATGAACCTCCTTATAGCAATATCGTGAGAATGCTCGAAATAACAGAATACAAAGTGATAGCAGAACTCAGAATGAATCTACTGATCGCAGGCCACTTCGAGGGGGTAACCTCCTTTGAGCAAGCTCAATACAATAAATTCGTCCGTGCCCATCAAGGGCCTCAACCTATTCTTATATACTGAGTACGATCTAGAAAAGTAATACTACCTATGCATGTGGGATAATAAAATATACTCACGGGACGACTTACAAAGCATATGCATCCAACAACACTACTCTAACAAAATAAACAGAAGGAACACACAGGTTCCTAACAGCTGATTCATAGTATTTACTGTTGAGTGCAATTTTCTTGAACATGAAAATAGCTGAGTCTACAAGCTATTGAATTGATCTCTTAAATTTCTTAACTTTTAGGATTCACATTCACTCATTGCTAATAGGCACATATGTTTTGCCATACAATTGGAAGGCATTGGAAGACGGGACTTGATGGTTACAAAGGGCAAAGAGTTCAATGGTGCAGGAACAAATTAGATATCCCACTTTAATTGCTGTTCATCATTTTGCTGATCTTTACCAGCGGCATATTCCTCCTTTCATGATGCTGAAACAGCTGGTTCATACCCTTGGAACACGTACATGTAATCTTCTCTTGCTTTATGTCTGCTTCTCAAGCATGTTCACAGACCTGTTGTGAACAGCTTCACACTCCTTCACAGTCATGGGCCTTTGCAGTTGACAGGGCAGTCTTCTGGCTGGCTGAATGATTCAGGAGTCAGAGACCTTATGATGAGTTTTTTGTATGGAATCTCCTGACATTTTTGTATTGGGTGACTATTTCGGGTTTTCTTTCAGGTTCTTTCCCGAATGAACCCTTGAACCTGTTTTTATTTTAATAATATATATAGTGGCTCCGTCCATTTTATTTAAAAAAAATAAAAAATAAATCCATATATCATTTTAATTGTTATTATAATATACATATACACACACACACACACACACACACACACACACACACAAATGATATACACACACACACACACACATATATACACACTTCTGAGTTTATTATTATTTCTGTAAATGCAAGATCATGTATGGGCCCCTTATTCTTAATAGCATTCTGTTATACTATTTTTTAAATTAGTATTGATGCATAGATAAGTTACAACATACTACTAGCTGCCACTAATACTTGCAAGCAATTAAATATGTTTTGATTCCTTTCTGAATATTAATGGTATACATTCCTTTTTGTAATCCTTATTGATTATGTTATATTTATATTCTCCTTTCCGGTACTTAGAGAATGAAATTGATTTGTATTATATATGGTCCGTGTACTCTTTGGTATGGGCTGTGACTTTCTTAAACAAATCAGATTCTGTATAATCACACCCCTTAGATGATTGGTTTAGTATGTGTTTATTGTTATTGCTTCTATACTTCATGTAATTTGCTGTTCATTGTATAATCATTTTATATTATAATTTATTTGTTTATTCATATATTTAATTTATTACTTGAGTATTCATACAGTATCATTATCATTTCAATAGTAGACAATCATAATAAGATTATTTTATTTGTAGTGATGACAATCTTTGTTTGTGATTTAATCTATTGGTCAAATAATAATTTTTTAAAACTATTATATAATTTTTTTAATAAAATATTTCTTTTGCATTTTAATAAAATTATTTATTATCAAACTCTAGGATGGGGACATCACAGTCCTACCCTCCCCAAAATTGCTTGTCCTCGAGCATTGTTAAATTTATACAAGTCTTTCACTTTGATGTTAATCTATAAATTCATGTCTTTGAGTCTTATTGTTCTAGGTCAATTAAATATAGAATCACACCTGAAACATCTGTTTGAAAATATGAAATATATGAATATATGCAAACACAAAGCATACATGAAGTATATACCTTAATGCATGAAGACACAAAGTGTACATGAAGAATACACTTTAATGCACGAAGACAAAGTGTACACTAAGAATACACTTTAATGCATGAAGACACTTTAAGTCTTACCTCTTGATAGCTTGAATTTTCTTTCCCATTTTAAGTCCTCAAGCATCTTAGCTTCCTCGCTCCCCCTCTTGAATTCACCTTGCAAAACAAGATAAAAATGCATTAAAGTTGCAAGTTGACGAGAGGAGATAAAACAAAGAAACATGGAATTTTGATAAATTTCTTCTAGATTCCACCTCCTTCTTACCATCATAAATCCTCAATTAGACTCAGATTTTAAATTATGATCAACTAGTAAGGATTGGGGTTTTAACTTGAAACAAGCACTCTAGATTTTAAAATGCTTTCTCTTTAATGCCCTAATGAGATTTCTCATTTCTTGAATTTGAAAAAACTTTGTAAGTTTCTCTTAATTAAAGAAAATTGAGAACGTTATACAATTTGGCCCATAACAATTAGTTCACTCCCTTTATTCCATCAAGACCCATAAAGTCCACCAAATTATATTTTCAAGTCGTTTCAATGAGGCTCCTAATGAATTGAACTCAAATTAATTCTAATGATCCCTCAACTATTCACATCCAATTTTGCCTTAATTTATCTTAATCCTCCTTGTCTTGATTTTCCTCCATACCAAAATGTTTGGCATTTTTCTATAGGAAGAAAGGAATTTCACTTTTGATCATATGAGGAAAAGGCAATTAAAGATTGAAAAAGCTCCAAGCGCTTGTTAGCATCTCCTTGGGCTAATTTGCAACCTATCTAAAGGGCCAATTTATTGCCTTGTTGATGAAATTTGTTGACAATTTCCAAATAAGGGGTTTTGCTGCCAATGCACGTAGAGACAAGATCACCTTTAACTTGGAGTAGAAATGAACTTGCTAACTTCTTAATATAGGCGTCATAAAAAAAAGGCATGATTCTCAACAAAAGGCTGACTTGGGATTAAGTCGGGCCAATCAAATTTAATTTGGATTAAATCTTCACCCATGTGAGCTGACTTAGACTGGAGTGGTGGAAATTAGTCATCGAAGAGGATAAAATCCTCTTTAGAGGGCGGAGTTGAACATGTGGGAGGATTTTCTCTCATGCCAGTGTTCATCACTTGTTGCTACTTAGGGCGGAAAGTTGGTAGTTATGAGGGTTATTCCTCTCCCCATGGTGGAATTTGACCATGGGGAGGATTTTATCATTTTAAACTTCATAAAATAGGCACACCTATGCACCTAATTCCTTACTAATCAGCAAAGAAAGAGTAAATCCCATTTGTATTGAGGCAGAGATTCGGGTATTGAGAAGAAAAACTTCTGGGTAAAGGGTGGGAATCATATAGTAGAGAGGACAAAATCCTCTGTCTAGAGCAAGATCTGGTGGTGTGAGAGGATTCTTCCTCAAATGGTAAAACTCCTCTCATTTATAAGGCTTTGCCCAAATCAAAGAATATTCACCATGCTCTTTGATTCCCACTATCTAACCTCAGAATCTCTCAAGGCTTCAAAGCAGGGTATTTGGAATTTAATGGAGTCAAAGGACTTATCGGAAATTCAGTGGTGTAGAGGATTTATTGCTCGAGAGAGGGTAGATTCCGCCCTCTCTTGAGGAATACTTAGATCTTATAAGCTAAGCTCATCCTTCCCTTATGTCCCCTGATTCAAATTGACCTTTGCTTTGCTTGACTCCAGCTCCTACTCATTTTAGCTTCCCTTGCATTGATCCCAAACTTGAAGACTTAGCGAAATCCTGCTTTACCACCTCAATTCAACACTCAAAGACCAATCGGACTTGCTGCTCATAGCCAGATGAACAAGGGGGTCTGCATTCAGTAGGGTGATGGTGTAAAACTGCACAACCTTAGTCTTACGCAAGGTAGTTAGAGGATGACTATTAATGGTGGGTATTAGAATATTGTAATGTTTCTGCAATGATTATCTTAGTCTTTAGTTTATCAAGTAGTTTCTATTTTTGTCTTTAGTTCACAATTGTTTCTTTTAGAAACATTGTCATTTTAAATCTATATAAGGAGTTTTAATAATTCAACATTGAGTTACCATAAGAATATTTTGTATCTTTCTATTAAGTCTTTAGTTATCAATCCTTTCCATTATAGAAAGACCTTTTCTAATCTCTTATTTAAGGAGTATTCCTCTCCTTTGTAATTGATTGATTATCTCAATCAATTCATGGTATTAGAGTTTGGGTTTGCAAAACCTTGAGATCAAAGTAGATGATTTCTGTATGCATTTGTACAAATTTTTTTGGTTGATGTTTTCATAATAAAAATGGTTTAACTCGGGAACTTCATAGAAATTTGTAGAAGCATTTGATGGTTTTTTGGTGGATTTTTTTACATAATAAAATTCAGAGTTTATCGCCAACATTTGGGGAGAAAATTTTAGAAAATTTTTGGTTGATTTTTTAAAAAATGCATGTGATTCTTTCACTTCTAAAATTGCGTGACTTTATTTGCGGCTTTGTAACAAAACAGTGGGACATTGCAGATTTGTAACAAAAATTGTAGGTTTTTCTTCTAGAGATTGAAGGTTTTACCAACAAAGCTTTTGAATGATTTTTGATAAAATACCGAGAAAGGTATAGAGCTTTTTGCCAACCGTTCTTTTGGTTTGCTTCTAAGTTTTTGCATGATTAAAAAAAAAACGTGGGTTGCTGTTATTTTCCAAAGCAGTGGAGTGTTTTGGACTTTATTTTTGACTATTTTTAATTTTTTTAAATTATTGTTTTCAAGTTTAAATGAGTCGGGATTTTAATTTTTTGTTGATTTTTTATCAATAAAATGGAAGGTATTTGAGAAGCTATTTTTATCTCGTTTTCCAATATTATATTATCCAACATCATATTGGAAGGCAACCAATGCATACTTGCCATCTTTGACTCTCAGAATCGTGCATTGACTGTGAAGAGTTCATTTTTAGTATTGTTTGGCATAAGCTTGTAAAATTTCGGGACAAAGTTAGTGTAGCTAGTAGAGTGACCATTAAGGGAGGATATTAAAGAAATACTGTTATATTTCACTTATAACATTGTTATATTTAGCTTATAATGGTCATTTAATTTGTTTAGTTAGGTTTTAGTAGCTTTATATTTTGTTTGTCAGTATTTATAATCTTTCTATTTTTTCTTTATTCTTGATCATTTTTCTTACTAAAAGATCTTCTGTAATATCTTATTTGAGGAGTGTTCTCTTCCTTGTAATTAATTGATTATCTTGAGCATTTCAAATTTTTGTCTATAGTAGTGATACAACAACCAAGACATTGGAGACTGTATCCATCAGTCATGAATCTATCATCTCGGGGGCATAAACTATTAGGGGCATTACAAATTTGTTAGTATAGATTTGGTAAGCTGGAACAAGTTCTACTAGATTGATAGACTTCCTTTTGGTAGAATTTTAAAAATATTTAAAAGGTATAATTAATGCCGGAGTATTTTGTGACTATTATTTTTGTAAACCACATTTAGTAGGGGTTGCTACATCAAAGCAAGGGACAACTTGTTATCGTGACTCCTTATAAATACCTGCTGAAATTGGACTCCAATATGAGTCGGTTAGCATCTTTAGTGGTACTAGTGAAGAAGGAAGATGAAGTGATAAAAATGTCTATAAGTTATTGTAAGCATAGTGTATGTAAGCATACTATTGTAAGCATATTACAAGTGATAAAGATGTCTATAAGTTATTGTAAGCATAATGTATGCAAGCATATTGCAATTTGGAATCTTGACCTACTAGTACTTTTGTTCACAGAATAATTTTTAAGCAAATTCTGTCTATGGTAGAATCAAGCCCCATCTCTTGGGCTTATTGCCTACTAAGCATCTTAGCAGGTTATCTAGATTTCTATTCACTACTTCAGTCTGCTCATCATCTTGTGGGTGATGTGTAGAACTGAACTCCAACTCTGTCTTCAATTTATTCCACAAGGTTCTCTCCCAAAATACCCAACAAACGTGGTACCACAGTCTGAATCTATACTCTTTGGAAGACCATGTAACTTCACTACTTCTCTAAAGAATAAATCAGCGATGTGAACCGCATCATGGGTCTTGTGGCAAGGAATTAAATGAGCCATCTTTGAAAACCTATCAACCACTATGAATATTGAATCATTCCCCCCTTTTGTCCTTGGTAAACCAAGAACAATTTCCATACTTATATCTTCCCAAGGTTTTGATGAAATAGGTAGCAGCTGATAGAGTCATATATTTTGACTGACTCCTTTAGCTAAGACACTCAACAACTCTACACAAATTTCTTCACATTTTGTGACAGCAGAGGTCAAAAATAATGCTTACTGACAATGGCAATGGTCTTGTCTCGACCAAAGTGTCTTGCCATTCCTCCACCACGTTTCTCTTTGATCAAGTTCACCCTCATTGAACTCCTTGCAATACACAACTAACTCCCTTTGAATAACATACCATCTTGGATTATGTAGTTTAGCCACCTTGTATATCTAGAGTAACAAGTTCCTTGCAAACCTTCTAAGGCTTTGCAAAATTAGGATCCTTAGGGTATAGAGTTTTGAGTTCATTAAACCCAACCAACTCAATCTGCATTTCTATTAGTATTAGTATTTGTCTCCTACTTAAGGCATCTGCAACCCTATTAGATCGTCTACTTCTATGCTTCAATACAAATGTATAGCTTTGCAAAAACTCTACCGATTAAAAGTGCCTCTGATTCAATTTATGCTGGCTATTTAGATATTGTAATGCTTGATGATCAATATACAAAACAAATTCCTTTGGCAATAGATAATGCCTTCATTTCTTTAATGCTTGAACTATTGCATAGAACTCCTAGTCATAAACAAAATACTTCATTGCACCATTTAATTTCTCATTGAAATATGTAATGGGCTTACCTTTTTTGCTTAAACAACTCCAATGGCATTACCACTAGCATCACAATCCACTTGGAACACCTTGTTGAAATCAGGGAGTGCTAACACAGGTTGCTCTGTCATATTCTTCTTTAATAATTTAAAGTTCCTTGCATCTCTTGTAGTCCATTTGAACTTTTTTCTATCCACCCTCATTGTCTCATTCTCTAATGAACTTCTTGTAAAATCTAGCCAAACCATGGAAGGACCTTACCTCAGTAGCTGACCTTGGGGTAGGCCATTCTAGGGTGACCTTCACCTTTTCTGGGTCCATTTTGTGACCATCAGGTGAGGCAACAAACCCCAATTTTTTTTTTTTTTTACAATGCTACACTTCTTCAAATTAATCAAAAGTTTATCCTCCCTTAGCTTTGCAATGACTCTTCGGATATGCAATAAATGCTCATCTAGTGCCTCACTGAAAATCCAAATATAATCTAAATAGGCAGTAACAAATTTTCCCAAAAACTTCTTTAGTACCTCATTCACGAGCTTCATGAAGGTGCTCGGTGCATTGGTTAGCCCAAGGGGCATGGCTAACCACTCATACACACCTTCCTTGGTCTTAAATGTACTCTTCCATTCATTCTTGGATTTGATCCAAATCTTGTGATACCCACACTTGATGTCCATCTTTGTGAAGTATTGAGCTTCACTTAAGCAGTCCATAAAATCCTCCATCCTAGAAAGGGGAAATCTATGTTTGATGGTTAGCTTGTTTATGGCCCTAGAGTCTATACACATCCTCCACTTCCCATCCTTCTTTGGTGTCAGTACTGTAGGTACTGCACATGGATTTAGGCTCTCTCGAATCATACCTTTCCTTAGCAATTCTTGAATTTGTTAGTTCAAATCCTAAATCTTAGCAGGAGTTATCCAATGAGCAGCCTTATTAAGCAAATTAGCTCTAAGGACTATGTCTATTTTGCGGTAACCCCTTAGGGATATTATTGGATATGATGTCCTGAAACTCAGTCAATAGATTTGAAATTTCTATTGGAACTTCTCTACTACCTTCTTTATCCACCTAGGAATTATTAAAGCATAACATAGTTGTTGATGTTTCATACCATCTAGAAATTCTCTCCCATCAACATGACATACCCTAGCACTACTGCATGCCTTTGCTTCTTCCTTCGTTAGGGGTTTCAGTTTATGACGAACTCCATCATGCATAGCATGCGTGTCAAAATGCCATGACCTCCCCAACAACATATGACATGCATCCAGGGTTATGATGTCAGATAGTACCTCATCATGGTAGCTCCTAATCTTGAACTTCACCAAGCGTTGTTTATTAACCATGACCTTTTGGTCATCTTGCAACTAGGAAATCTGATAGGGATGTGGGTGACTCTCTTTGTGTGACCATCTCAAATGATTCCAAATTGACAATACTCCCATTGTCGACAATCACATCACAACACTTATCTTCATACTTGCACCTAGTGCGAATTAGACTTTAATTCCTGGCCATAACCTTTGAATCCTACTATCTTCATTGGTAAAAGGACGACATCGATGTGAGCACCTAAAGATTGCAACACTTATGTAATGACCCCTTTTTGGGGCATTATAAATATTAAAGAACACGTTTATATGATATTAAAATTCATTATGAAAGCGTGGACTCTTATTATAAAAGGTCAATTTAATATTCAAAGTGGGCTAAAGATGACAAGGAGAGATAAGACGAAAAGCCTAGAGGGAAGTCGAAGAGTCACAGCTGTGAGAATAAAAGGAGAAGAGACTCTTTCATTTGGGCATGTTTGATTTATTATTTAGATAATCAGTTTCTCTCTTGCGAGAGTATTTGAAAAGCTTCAGCTTTCAGCTAGTGTGAGGACGTAGCCCCTCGTGCCAGCAGACAGTGGACGCAAACCCATTGTTTGTGGAGACATCACTTCAGGTGTCTCATATGCGCTTACAGGTTCTTCCCTTAGTGTTCCAATCCGACTATAAATTCTACGTTTAAGATTGGATTCTGAATGGTGGTTATTGTATTGTTGTTGTATAATGGAATAACATGTTTTAGGGAGTTTTATGAGAATTTACTGGGTTTTTTATAATGCTGGTTTGTAACAAAATTTCATATGTTTAAGTGCTGAATATTATATTCATGAAGAAGTTGGATAAATATCTATTGGGATTAATTTTTTATGGTTTACACTGTGGGTTTATTTATAATACGATTTCAAATGTTTATGAGCTGAATGTTATTTTGAGGACGAAATCGGGTCAATATTTGGTTTGGGATATTTCAGTGGTATCAGAGCTGGTTTTCTTGCTAGCCTATGAGGTTATTGAAGAAACAACATTCCTTTCAAAATTACTTGCAAATTGTGGTATGCAGTTGATTGAGAAAGAATATTATTTAGAAGAAAATTAATTGAAAGTTTACTTTGAGTCTGCTGCATTCCCTTTTGTGGAGACATTTCAACCTTGAAGGAGTAAATACTACTCTCAGTTTGAGTCTTACAAGAGCATGCATAGTAAAACGACGAGCATATATTAACCATAGGCAAGAAGCATTGTCGATTTTCAAGGTTAAGGAGAAATAAATTACATAGCTCCTTAATATATATGAAACATCAGGTATTTGGAGGATGCAATGGTGATGATACTCAACTAAAGAGTTGGTCGGTTAACTTCTAAGCATTATTAGAGGAGATTTGTCAGGACTTCAAAGAAATGCTGGAGATGTATTTATTTTGACAAGCTACTGATATATGTTTGCGATATGGTATATTAAGCCGCTGTGCAGGGTGGTACTGGTTGTGGAATAGTGTTATGTTAAGCTGTGATCATATTCCAAAGAATTGTTGGGAATACAGGCCTGGAGGTTAATATTTCCTATAAAGAAGCATTCTTGTGGATGGGACGTTTACCTACAATATCGTTAATCACGGTTTATCATTCTATAGACTTTCAACGAGCACATTAGATTGGAAGCGAGCACAGAGATTAAGTGATTGATTCACAAATCTGTGATTATTTGGCATCATGTTGTATTGTTTGTCTGTTGAAAGAGTCCTAGAGAGTGACTTATCTACCAATTTCGAAGAAATGAATAGTATACCTCTGGATTTGATATTATTGTAGTCAAATAAACTTGAAGTAGTCTAGTGATTTTGAGGCATTGGTCAAAGCTAAAAGAGGAACAACTTCCAGCAATTGAGGTAGTTGTAAAGTTGTCTCCACCCAGTCAAAATCTAAAGAAACTCATTGTTGTACTGATTTTGTGTCCTACTCGAGAACTTGCAATCTAGACTGTTGTAGAGTCGAATGCCTTGTTGAAATACCATAATAACATTGCCGTCCAGGTAGTCACTGAGGGTACTAAATAATAGAAAGAGGAAATACAATTTGAAACAAATTCTTGTCAGATCGTAGTAGCTACACCTAGGAGGGTATTGGAACATATTGATAATGAACCAGCCTTTTCGAACCGTTTAATGGGATTGGAATTACTTGTCCTTGATGAAGATGATTGGTTGTTAAACCTGGAGTTTAACGAGGACCTTCACAAGATAATAGATGTCTACAAGATAATAGATGTTGTTCCAAGACACAGGCAGTCACTCATATTTTCAGCTATAGTTGTGCAGGAGTTTGTCACAAATTCTAATATCTGGCATGGGGTCTTAGGCATCTGTTAATAATTGTCAAAGATTAATATTGTTGTGTAATAAATAGTGTATCATAGTGTGACTGCTATTTCTTAATATTCTGGTTTAGTCTATAAATAGGGCAATACTGGATTACTTAAGTTGTGGTTCCAACTTTTGTTGCGGTTGTCAGTTGTAGATCCATTCCATATATACAAGTACTTCGTCATGAAAGCTTGAAAGTGTGTTATAACTATTTGCAATCAAGAACAGATTCTTCTACCGGCAGGCTAAGTGTTTGACAAAACTACAACATGCGTTTGGTAACAGCAATCAACAAGACTACTACTTTTAGAAAATAGTGCATCAGGAAATATTGGGAAATACGTTGTCTTAATTGAAGGGAAGAGAATATTTTATTATCAATTTTCAAAGATTTTTGTGTATGTATGCCTTGAGTGAAGTTAGATTGAGGAATACCAAATCCTGTTGATATTGTCAATCAATATAGAAATTAAGATAGTTTGATTATTTGAAGAAGGCAATTTTGGGGAAGAATGTAGTTGTTGTCAGACTTACAGTAACAGGATAACAACTTTCAGCAATGGGAAAAGATTTGGATAAAATCAGGAAGGGTACTATGAAGCCACAAGAGCAGTTAGCTCAGAATTTTGAATTCGATATAAGAGCAGAAATACTCGACATTTATGGAGAGTATAAAGAATTGCCTACCTGAATTCAGAATGATTTATCTTTCAATGATTACATGGATTTTCATCTAGAGCAGCAAAATAAGATTTATATGGCAAAAAGAAAGTATTTGGAATCAGGATCTCCTCGCAAAAGACCAGCGTAAAGGTACATATGAAGAATTTCCGGTAGACCAAAATCATTGACTAAAGGGTCTTGAAATAGAAGAACAATCAACTACCATTGATTTGCAGCCTTCTCACAATCCTGTAGGAGATGTTACACAGGGTGCTAGTTTTTACGTTGGGGATTTAGAGGTTAGCTTTGACAAGCAGGTTGATGAGGTTGGTTCCACACAAAGTAATAGCAGGTTGGAATCTTTGTATGATGAATCATCTATTTGTGTTGCCCATGACATAAATTTAGAGGAACAGATTGACATGACACTGCAAGACGATGAACCGCTTCAATAGGACAATGATGAAATGAACACTTTAAAGAACCCGTTGAAGGTTAGTGAAGACATGATTGTGGCATCTTTGGTACGTTATGATAGCACTCACAAGATGGTTGAAGATCTCTAGAAGAAGGCTCAAAGGGAAGAGGAAGGAGTTTGACATGTTGCTGATTTGCAGGTGGTCAAAACAGTTCTCGAAGCTATGAAATCAGATTATTTATATTTACTATCCGACAAGGATTATATTCTTAAGGTTGCTGAAATACACACTGATAAGTCAAATAGAAAAAAGAATGAGATTACAGAGCTCAATAGGGAGCTTAAGTATGCTCATGAGGCATTGGATGAAACTCAATTTTCTCTTTAGGAAGTAGAAAATCAGTCAAGGTAACAAATCACTCTCGGGAACATGAGGGTAAAGTGAGGCAGGAGTTTTTTCAAGAAGTCATTGATGAACTTGATAGCATTTAGCAGACGTATGACTTGGATAGCTGCCCCAAATGATCAAGTATCAAAACTTCAGATCACATTCAGCTTATAGACAACCCTTTGTTTGAAGTTGCTGCTGATTGGACTTCTGATAATCCCCTTTTTTTGATAAGCGAAGGAACTCCTTTTGGTTGCCATGAAGAGTATGATTTTGATTTCAAGATATTGGATCCTGGTACAGTTTCTAGCAGTGAATCTAGGTCACAAGATGGGAGTGGTGAATTGACTACTGTTGCTTGTCATTAGATCAATCCAAACATAGTTTTCGATTTCATCCCATACAGGAGTTGGATGGATTTCCTATATCAGCCATTGAATAGATCTTGGTTGAGTATTGATGTGAGCTATGTTTCA
This sequence comes from Cupressus sempervirens, assembly GCA_028749045.1. Classification (NCBI taxonomy): domain Eukaryota; kingdom Viridiplantae; phylum Streptophyta; class Pinopsida; order Cupressales; family Cupressaceae; genus Cupressus; species Cupressus sempervirens. Next base: position 838,722,106 of record CM053783.1, read on the forward strand.
ATCATAATGATTAGCTTTTCAGCTTCGTACTTACTCATAGCACCCATGCACTTGGGGGTTTTACAGATTTATGACAACGGTATGGGTTTTGATGTACATGTGGTGTTAGTTTCAGCTTTTGAGTAGTTTGTTTTTTACATCATCTATTTAGGTCGGATTGTCACCATCTATTGGGTTATACATAGCCCCTTGATACATTTCTACTTCATCATAACAACTGATTAGGACAACAAGGTTTGGGGTCTGTGTGTATAAAACTGTCACACTTCTATAAACCATTATTCTTGAGAGAACCCATGGAAGAGGGAGTCTCAAGAGCCAGCTTATAGCTCTCTATCTATGACGTGCAAAGGGTACAAGATGGTGGCTTTTAAATGAACCGAACTATGCAACCCTTGCAAGGTGCACCATAGAATGAGAGATTCAAAGAGTAGAGGCAAAAGTGCCAATATCCAAGAATCTAGAATAAAATGCAATGCAAATGCAAGTTATTCTAAATGAAACGCAAGCTATTCTAAATGAAATGCAAGCTAACAAAGAGAACTAAGCTAAAGCATAAATGAAGCTAAGATAAAAAGTATGCCATAATGCAAGTAGAATGAGAGCTAAGCTAAAATGCAAAAATGCAAAAATGCAAGAATGCTCCAAGTCTCCAAAATCACCAAGAAAACTTGTAGCATAACAATAGCATGAGACACTAAGATTTTTTGAATGAGGAGAGAGCCCTCCCTTTTGAAGAAAAATGGATGGTAAAGATTAAAAGGCAAAAGATGAATAATCAAAGGAGTAGAATACATCTTGAGTGATCCATGTGCACAAGCATCTCAACCAATCACAATTAATGATTGACTTTTGAGAGGGTTTGAAATGTTTGGAGGAGAATTAAAGTTATTTTAAAAATAGAAGATTCCTCTCACATAGAAAATTGTGCATTCATGTGTAGACAAAAATGCCTTTTATTTTATTTCTAAAATAGGAATAATGCTTTATGTGTGCACACTTAGGATAAGAGGTGAGTGGGGAATTTTATTTAATTAAAAGGGGGACATTTTTTTTTAATTAAATACGAACTTGGGATAAAGTGGTGATACCATAGGTTATAATCGAATAAATAGATTTTTGAGGATTTGATAAAAAATAATCATTAGAGAAATTATGGAAAAATGTTAGAAAGGGGGCTCATAGTCTAGATGACCATTTTTAGTTGATTACATTTGCTCCTCTTTGACTAATGTGTGATCGATTTGGAAACACATGACGTCAAAAAATACATAATCCAAGTACACAACAATAGATAGAAGGATGTGATTATGAAGAATGAAATGCAGAAAGAGATAGCAAGTCCTGAATGTACAATCTGATAGTGATAGTTATGAACACTAGGATAGAGACGATATCAAAACTCAAGAAGAGTACTAACACCAAGAAAAGAAGATAGATCAAGAGAATATAGATGTAGAAGAAAGCAATTTGCAACAATGGTAGAATATTCATGCCCCCTTGGATTGAAATCAAAATGAGATAGAAGAGATGCAGAAATGAGCTAGATTTGATCAAATCAGAACAAAGAAAAGTTCATCATGATAGATAAGAGATTAAGACCAAAGAGTGACCACCAAGCAATGAAGATATGCCCCAGTTTGACTAACTTTGACTAGGAAAGATAAAGCATAAGAATTAGGTCAAATAAAGAAGAAAGATGAAATGAGATGAAAGCAAAGAGTGGAAGAGAGTAGAAATGATGAAGAAATGAAGAAATGATGATTTCCCCTACAAGATTCAAAGATTAAGCCTCAATAGGTCAGCTAACTACATAGAAGAAGGAAGAATTTTTTGACTAGCAAGATGAAGCCGAACTTGGATTTCGATCCCGAAAATGGATCTAGGATGTCGAGATTAGAAAAGATAGGTCAAAAAAATAGATGAGATGGTAAGAAAAGAAGCGAGAAATAGGAAAGAAGAGATAAGATTGAGAAGACACAAGAGAAGGATGAACGTAGTTAGTTGACAAGTCCATGAAAGATAAAGAAGAGAACTCTCTCAACGTGCAAAATTCAAAGCAAAGCTAGAATGAACCCTAGAATGCAAGCTATTATGAAAAGGTGCAATTGCAAGGGTTACATAAGTAGGTCCTAGTTTTTATCATCGAGCCTTATTAGGGGCATCATAAGATCATCCAATCATCACTAGCAAAAGTATGAGGATATGAATATGATCTGTATCAGATAGATATGTGGGAATCCAACCTAAGCATCAAAGACATGTAAGTCAAGATGACTAATACAATTAGATTTCCTAAGTTCAGTATAGAAAGATTACACTTGTATCAAGGCATAAGCGCCAAGATAACCCTTGAGTGCGGTCGTATAAAAAAACATTCAAGGATGGTACGTTTATAAGCCAAAGTGTTAAGTAGGACAAGCATGAATGCTTGAAACATTGTGGACTCACAAAGTATACCCACAAGCAAAAATCAAAAAAATATGCCCCATGCTCCTAGTCTTGTAGTCAATGACATCCTCGAAAGACTATTAGGGAGGGAACATATAGCAAAGAAATCAGCATAGACATCACGCAAAGAAAATAAAGATTAGCATAGTATTGTTGTTTACGTGTTTGAGTGCATGTGTCTAAGTCACTTGGCCATTTCTTCAAGACTTGATTCTGATAGTGAGAAATATTGCGACATTTGAGACAATAGGTAATCTATTTGAGTAGTGTTGAGAACACTTGATGTCAAGTTGGGGGGTAGTGTTGAGAAACACTATTTTGTGAGTTGCCACAAAAACCCTAATGTACAAGGAGACGTCAAATAGGTTAAGCAGTTGTGCCCCAAGACGAGGACAAGAAACAATTCCAAGCTAGGAAATGTGTTGTAGAGTGAGTGATTGAGACTGATAGACATAGGTGCAAGGGTCTCAAGTAGCAACTATTTCCAAGTTTTCACCATTTGGCAGATTTTTTCAAGACTTTTTTCAATTTTTTTGTATTTTTGAGTTTTTTTGATTTTGTTGGTGATACATCAAAGCACCTATTGCTAGGTTTTCACTGAGATGATCATTTTTTCAAGACATTTTTTGATTTTTAGGATTTTTAAAATGACTTAGAGATTATTAATTCTCAAGCAAGATCACATCATTTTATCCCAATGTCTAGCAAGGTATAGGACATTATGGAGCAATGAGATGGTAGATAAGCAAAGACATATAAGAAAAGAGTATGAAACAAGTGAAAGTGATCCTGAAGGACTGACTCCTCAAGAGTACCCAAGCTAGGGAAAGATAGCGAAATAGCCATATGAAGCATGTTTTGGACAAGCAAAGAAAGGAGATAGCATGTAGGATAAGCAGTGGAAGCCAATAAGCGCGATAGCGTATAGGATAAGTGATGGAAGTTGATAGGATGAAAATGTGTAGTCCAAAAGAGTAGACATGTCAAGAGGCTTATGAGAACCGTGTTTTTTTTCTTTATTGTGATCAAGACCAAGGGGTCAACTAGATATGATAGCGATGTGATAGAACAATAAGAATGAAGCCAGATATGAGCGAATGAGATGGATGGGGTGAGCGATAGATAAGATAGCCAATGCACTTGGATAGCTCAACAATGTTAAGATCAAAGAGGAAGAGGGAATACATGGATGATGGAAGAATTACGCATGATGTCTGTTTGCTACGTTTTCATCATGGTACTTATCCAAGGTGCTACAAGAAGTAGTTTTCACCATAGGACAAATTTATTTCTTTTTACTTTTGCTACCAGGGTGCCACAAGAAGTGGTTTTCACCAAGGCACTTTTTTTTTTATTGTCATTTTTTTTTTGAATTTTAAGAAATAGGTCACACTTTTTTTTCAATTTAGATAGTGCTCCTATTTGAAGGATAAGTCGTGATAAGCCAAGACAATAGAAAGTTATACTCAAAGATGCTGATAGGGTGATGGAAGGGAGATAATAGTAGGAAGAGTATATTGAGGATAAGAGTTCATGCCTTAAAAGGATTGAATGAGCATGGATAGCAATCGTGTAACTTTTAGAGGATTTCATGAGGGTAGGTGAAATATTGGGCAAGATCAACATTGACACACACCTTGAAGGGTGTTGGAATAATGGAGAAATTATGGATGAAATAGCTTGAGGTTTAGATGTATGAGGTAGTAGAGCAATTTTGGAAGAAGATGGAGTGGAAGGCTTTGAAATAGTTTTAGGAAGATGTTTGGAAGAAGATGAAGTGGACCCCTTTGGAAGCTTGAATGTCAACTTTGATTTATGTTCAATATTCAAGTGTTTCAAGAGAGACTTGGGAATCCATATAGCTCTAGATTCTCCTTTAGATACTTCATAACACATTTCTTCAATAATGGGTTTAGGAACCCATATTTTCTTTGATTTAGCTTTTTTAATAGTGGACCTTTGTGGTCTCTTGAATGTTTTTTCTTTCTTATGTCGATTAGATGGGACATAGTGATCTTTATTTTTCAATGGATTTTTATGTTTATTCTTGCTTCCAAAAGACTTGGGACTTGTGCATGAATAAGGCTGATATGACTGGTTTAGATGGATAGATGGGTGGAAATTCATCAAGGATGAGTGTCTTTGTTGATCTTGAGGTATGATGGGAGAGTTAGGAGTGGAAAATGTAGGAGATGAAGGAACATAAGGTCCCAATATAGATAGAACGTTTGAAGGCTTTAGCTTTCATGGATAAGGACCAAGGATAGACTTTGGATATGCAAATGGATAGTGAAAAGGGATATCAGCATCTTTAGAGTGAGCAACATAGTCAAAGCCATCAATAGACTCATGAGTAGATTTGATAGGAACAACATTTTTAATAGGATCACTTGAAGCTTGAGCAATTTTGAAGTGGATATGGAGAAGTAGAACATGAGGGGACACTTTGATCTGGACAAGTAGCTTTGGATAGCATAGGAAGAGAACTTTTCTCATAATTTTCAATAAGCTCAAGAGAAATAGTGGAAGTGATGTCTTCATCATACTTAGGAGGTGGATAAGACATAGGATATAGAGGAGTGACATTTTGAAGGAGATGAAAGGGTTCTTGATCTTGATCTTTCTTGACATTTATAGCTTTTTCTTTTTGAGAGTCCTCTTGACGTGGATCCACTTCTAAGGACAAGGGAGAATGAAGAGTGAATGGAGTAGTGCTTGGATCTTTAGGCGTAGTAGCATGGAAAAGGTTTGCAACCAAGTGAAGGTTAGCTTGAGTTTCTTTTAGAGGTAGCCCTTGAGGATAGGCATAGTGTATGTGAAAAGAATTAGGTTTTTTATTTGATGGAGGAATGTTGGAAAGATTTGAAGTGTTGGGAGGTGCATGAGTGTTGAAGAAGTGGTAGTATCAAGGAAACCATCACTAGACATAGGTTCATTAATATGATCCTTCTCAAGAAAAGTATCCTCATCACATGAGTCATTAGAGGTATCAATAATCCCATTATCAATAAGATCTTGGATTTTATGTTTCAGCTCAATGCAATCTGAAGTACTATGCTCATTATGTTGATGTTAAGCACAACAGATATCCAAGAATGGGTTTCCATATGAGCTAGACTTAGGTAACGTGATGAGCTTGGTGCCAAGAAGTGTTTGCAAAGTGTCATCATAAGAATCTTCCAAGGGAGCAGAAGTTCTATCAAAAGTATGTCTAGAGTCCTTTTGTTGTTTCTCAAGTGAATGGTATGCATCCATGTCTTCATCATTGTCTTGGTCAAAGATAGGTCCATTATGATAGCTTGGAATAGGCTTAAAGGAGGTATCACTTTCTCTCTCTAAGGAGGTCTTTAGATCTAGAAGATGAAGGCATTTGATGTCTTGGAGTAGAATATGTAGACCTTGAAGAAGATGAACCATGTGTATGTAAAGGTCTTAGGGGAGATTCATTTAAGAATGAAATCTTCTCCTCTAATCTTTTCTCAAGTTTAGACTTCATTTCTATCATACGCTTAGAGAGATGAAGGTAAGATTGTTTGTCTCTTCTAGTTCTTTGTATTGAGCATATAGATCTTGAAACTCTTTAGTGGCATGGAGGATGTCATGATCATCTAGATTTGTTTGAGGTTTGGTAGCACAAGGTTTAAATGCCATAGTTGTAGATAGATAATCAAGCCTGAAGGAGACTAGAGGAAGCTAAGAAGGTGACAAAAGATAAATTGATGTCCAAACTAAAGAGGTAGAGTGTTCACTTGCCAAAATAGTAAAGATAAAGTGACTTGTGAAGAAAGTGTCCAAGAAACTTACAACACTAGTGACTCAAGTCAAGATCTAGGCAAGAAGCGAAATAGCCAAGTAGATAGAGCAAGTGGGGTGACAAGTGAACAACTTTCCCAACCTTAGAGTGTAGTCAAGAAATCAAGGTAACCATTTTAGAAAAAAGATAACTAGCAAGAGGACATAGACCATGAAGATAGAAAGACCAAGAACACTAAGACCAAAAAGTCACTTTAAACATGTTCAAGCACTAGAGACATAGAAAAGAAAAATCAAATGATAAGACTCCCCTTAGCAAGCAACACAAGAAAAATGTTAAGACTTGATGCTTTGACCTGGTTGACAAAGTTTGACAGTAGTTGATAGCATAGCAAGTTTGATGTTCAAAAGCAATTTCTTTCCAAGCAAGATAGTGACACACGGAGTAGTCTTCAAATAATCAAGCAAGGGACAAAGCATGATACAAGCATATGTGGGGTCTTAAAAGAGAGCCCTAGAACTATCGTCATGTGTATGTTCAAAAGATTTCCATAGATCTAGCACATTCGAGAACACATCAAGCAATATCTACCTAAAAGTCACGGTTCATTACTCAACAACTTGGCCCACACTTGATGCTTCTTCGTCTCACACCAAGTGATTTCCCACAAGATATATTGGTTTTGTCATAGAAGTGCCATAAGCACAACCAAGGGAACACAGATGGTGAGTGTAAAATCTTGGGGTGATCCGGGTAGTCCACTAGGATTGATCCTTTCACCAAGAAGTTGAGTGGAAAAATAGGGTAGCTACTAACCTTGGGTGTTTAGGAAGGGCTTTCGTTTATAATGTTCCTCTTGCACCCAATTAAGGGACACCTCACATTGCGGTGGGTAACAGACCTCACAGCCACAGAAGCACCTTAAGCGTTCTTGCCTAGTGATCTCCTTATGGTCGAAATCCCATAAGCGATCACACTAAGTGAAGACAAACACTACGTCTACTAAGGTTTAGTGTCCTTGATAGCCTTGAGTTTATAGTGGGTTGGAAGAGCCGGGTATTAGCATGTCCCCACTTGGGTTGTTCCTCTTAAGTTGTCCAAGAGCAGGCCTTCTAAAGGATTCTAACTAAAACAAATTGGATCCAGTTTCAAGAGTCAAGATGTTTGATTCACCGTGAGGGTGAAGAGCATGCTCTCCTATCTTGATTGTTTCCCTCAAACACACCAAAAATCTTCAATTAATCCTCTTGTTCTCAAAATCCAAAGGTGAGTCAAGATTTTTGATTCACTGTAAGGGTGAAGAGCATACTCTCCTATCAGCAAAGAACATTAATCACAAGCTTAATGTGCCTATGAAATGAAAGAAAATAGTAGAGTGCTACACATGGAATAAAAAAAGCAAGCAAGTTGGGTTTTTATGCGTTGGGCAACCTTGCAAACAAGTGTTAGTAGCCCTTGTGCATTTGAAGCTTTGATGTGTTCTTTTCGGCAATGAAAATGGAAAACTCCTTGCAAAAAACCAAGGTTAGGGCATAACAACCAAGTAAGACCTGCAACATAAAGTGGTTAGTTGCCTCAAAAATCCAACTTATCTTCTGACCAAGTGTATGCAAAGAAAGTGCAAGCTAATCACAATTGCTCTAATTTTTATTCTTTGCTTTTGACCTAGTCAACAAGATTGGACTTTTTAGCTATGATTTCGGATCCAAAAACAGAAATGAAAAGAGGAGACCCTTGCTAAAAATCAGAGGGCTTTCCAAAAATGCAAGAAATTCAAAAAAATCTCTTCATTTGTGCCCTAGGGACCCATTTTGTCAAAACAGATCAGATTTATCAAATCAAGTTTTTGAGGCCTAATGAGTTCAAAAGTCAAAACACAAAGAACTAACTCCCTTTAGAATTCAGAGAGCTTTCCAAAAATGTAGAGTTTTCCAAAAAAAATGTTGATTTGCGACCAAAAACGATATTTTATGAAAAACAAAGAAAAATTGATAATGGACGCAAATCAACTCAAAACAATCTACAAATTGGTCTAAGAAATTTATGATGACTTGCAAAAAAAAATTCACATCCAAACTCAAAGTGGTTTGGAAGATATGCTCAAATCTTTCAAAACTAGGGTTTTGGCCTTGAAACAAATCTGCACAAGGCTTAGCCTTAAAACCATAGTGAGAAACTTGCAAACCCACTTGATCTGATCCAAGAAGTTGCTGTAAAAAAATCAGAAATGATAATGTAACTAAAATGCAAGTAAGAAAATGGAGCTAGAAACTTGGTTCTAGCCCTACGGTGGGCGCCAAAAATGCGTGCATAAAAGTGTCACACTTCTATAAACCATTATTCTTGAGAGAACCCATGGAAGAGGGAGTCTCAAGAGCCGGCTTATAACTCTCTATCTATGACGTGCAAAGGCTATAAGATGGTGGTTCTCAAATGAACCAAACTATGCAACCCTTGCAAGGTGCACCATAGAACGAGAGATTCAAAGAGTAGAGGCAAGAGTCCAACTGCAAGCTATTCTAAATGAAATGCAAGCTAACAAAGAGAACTAAGCTAAAGCATAAATGAAGCTAAGATAAAAAGTATGCCATAATGTAAGTGGAATGAGAGCTACGCTAAAATGTTAAAATGCAAAAATCCAAAAATGCTCCAAGTCTCCAAAATTACCAAGAAAACCTATAGCATAACAATAGCATGAGAGACTAAGATTTTTTGAATGAGGAGAGCCCCCTCCCTTTTGAAGAAAAATGGATGGTAGAGATTAAGAGGCAAAAGATGAATCATCAAGGGAGGAGAATACATCTTGAGTGATCGATGTGCACAATCATCTCAACCAATCGCAATTAATGATTGACTTTTGAAAGGGTTTGGAATGTGTGGAGGAGAATTAAAGTTATTTTAAAAATAGAAGATTCCTTTCACATAGAAAATTGTGCATTCATGCGTAGACAAAAATGCCTTTTATTTTATTTCTAAAATAGGAATAATGCTTTGTGTGCACACTTAGGATAAGAGATGAGTGGGGAATTTAATTTAATTAAAAGGGTGACATGTTCTTTTAATTAAATATGAACTTGGGATAAAGTGGTCATACCGTAGGTTATAATTGAATAAATAGATTTTTGAGGATTTGATTAAAAATAACCATTAGATAAATTATGGAAAAATGTGAGAAAGGGGGCTCATAGTCAAGATGACCATTTTTAGTTGATTGTAGGATCCAGGTGTTGACAACATGTATCTGTGGCTTATTTGTTACAGTGTTGCTCAATTTGAGAGTGGATGCGAGGATAAGTAGAGTTGTACAACCTACAGGTGCAGTGATATTTCATAGGTCTATGTGGGACTAAGGGATTGGGTTGATAGATGGGTATCAAAGTGACACCTTGCTTTGTAGTGTGTCTGGATTTACTTTCAGATTGGGCTACAGGTCTACCTGCATATTCGTATGGGGTCTTGGTACCGATTGCTTGAGGACAAGCAATTTTATGGAGGGGAGATTTGTACTGTCCCCTTTTCGAGACATTAGAAAATATTAAAGAACACATTTATATGATATTAAAATTGACTATGAAAGCATGGACTCTTATTATAAAAGGTCAATTTAATATTCAAAGTGGGCTAAAGATGACAAGAAGAGATAAGACGAAAAGCCATGAGGGAAGTCGAAGAGTCACAATTGCGAGAATAAAAGGAGAAGAGACTCTTTCATTTGGGCATGCTTGATTTATTATTCAGATTTTCAGTTTCTCTCTTGCGAGAGTATTTGGAAAGCTTCAACTTTCAGCTAGTGTGAGGACATAGCCCCTCGTGTTGGCAAACAATGGACGCAAATCCATTGTTACTGGAGATGTCACTTCAGGTGTCTCATATATGCTTACAGGTTTTCCTCTTAGTGTTCCAATCTCCCTGTAAATTCTGTGTTTAAGATTTGATTTTGAATGCTGGTTATTGTATTGCTGTTGTATAATGCAATAACATGTTTTAGGGAGTTTTATGAGAACTTATTGGGTTTTTTATAATGCTGATTTGTAACGAAATTTCATATGTTTAAGTCTTGAATATTATATTCAAGAAGAAGTTGGATAAATATCTATTGGGATTATTTCCCATGGTTTACATGGCGGGTTTACTTATAATACGATTTCAAATGTTTATGATCTGAATGTTATTTTGAGAACGAAATCAGGTCAATAACTGGTTTGGGATATTTCAACTTACAACTTCCCTTTTGGAGTGGTTGATCCTCTACATCAACCTAATCACTAGCTCATGTTTATCCCAAAAAATATGCCAATTTCTGTCCCTCCATATTTCCCACACCACTATTGAAGGACTCACCAACCAAATGCATGATAAGAATGAATTATCTCGCATTTGTGGCCAACCTTCAAAAAACTCCCTTGTCCCATTCTGCCATGGACCCTGCCATCCCATCTTTCCTCAATGCTCATCGCAACATTCCATTGCTACTTTACAATTAACTAACAAATGATCAGTCGTGTCCTCTTGGTCACCACACATTACTCATTTTGTTGGGTCTACAAATCCCAGCCTTTTCCTGCTTTCCCCTGTTAAAATCTTGTTTGCCAGCCATGTGAATGTTTCTGCCTTTGGCAGGCAGTCCTTATGCCAGCATAAGTGCTTTGCATCGAAGCTTTCATCTTCTTGAAGATCCAGCATTCTATCTCATAACTTTACTAAGTAATGACTTGAAGATGCTCCACTCCACACTACCCTATACTCCTCTTCTGTTGGAAAAAGTTCCCTCTGTTTAAAAATCATCTGCATTCTTTTATGCTGCTGGAGAGCCAAAGTGTGTTATAGTCTTTCCATACCCATTCCAGTCTAGTCTGATCCCAAATCTGCTCCACATAATCAACTACCTTTCAGCCTACCTCTCCACAAAGACTCCCTTCAACTCCCTCAACTCCCAATTCTGTCAGTAGGCCATTCCAAGAATCATACCAAAACTTCCCAATAAAACAGTTTCCAAGCTTCCATGAAATGTGGTCTGTGATTAGATGTCTACAAGATAAAATAAAATTCCATATGGCCAAACCCTTGGGTGGATTTCAGATTGTAAAGATCTTATGTCACTCATTTGAATCCACATATTTTACTCTTAGAATCTTCACCTATAGCTGGTTTGGACATTCATACTTGTTCCATACTTTGTTACCAAAGTCTCATTCATCAAATTCCAATCTCTCAACCTCACTACCCCTGTATCTTTTGATTTACAGGTTTTCCCCAAAGATATAATGGGATCTTATCCTCATCACTTGCTCCATTCCAGAAAATCTTTCACATTCTTTGCCCTATAGCCCTCAAGACCTTTTTGGGGATTTTCAAACACATCATAGAGAAAATGGGAATAGCAGAGATGACTGCTTTAAACATGAGTATTCTTCCAGAAGAGGTAAGCTCTCTACCTTTCCAACCATCCAATATTTTCAAACAGCTATCAGTAAGATCCTTCTATATGTCTGCCTTGTTTGCACCTTGAAACAATGGAGTCCCCAGATACTTACCTAGTAAAGAACCACACCGTATGTTCAAAATTCTGCTTATCTCTCTCTATTTCTGCCTCAGAGTGTTGAAGAAAAATATTTCAGATGTGCTCCAATTTATAACTTGGCCAGAGACTATGCCATAGAGTTCCAGAGTTTCCTTCATAACCTTTGCTTCGCTCAACGATGCTTCTCCAACCAAGAAAGTATCATCCACAAATTGTGGATGGGAGATAAGATCTATAACCTTAGCCACCCTTACACCCTTCCATCTGCCTTTATCTCTTTTAATAAGTCTTCCCAACACCTCTGCCATAATAATAAATAAGAAAGCGGGTAAAGTCTCCCCTTCTCGAATACCCTTATCCAACTCAAAGAAACCTTGTGGGCTTCCATTGACCAGTACTGAAAATCAGGTTGTCCCACTGCAACTTTGGAGTCAATTTATCTAAGACCTATCAAAGCCAAACTTCTCCAATACCTTCAATAAAAAACCTCTATTGTCCTCATCATATGCTTGCTTTATATTCAACTTTGCCATCATCTTTTCAGATTTAGTTGTCCCAATTGAATGAATTATTTAATGAGCAATTATAACCCCTTCAAATATAGATCTTCTAGGTGATAGACCACTTTGTTCAGTAGATATGACCTTGTCTAAAACCTTTTTAAGTCCATTTGCCACCACTTTAGATATTACCTTACATATAGTGTTGCAAAGGGCAATCGGCCTAAAATCATGAAAGGACACCTCTTCAACCTTCTTCTGCACCAGAGCTATGAAGGTATGTTAAATCCTTAAGAACAAATCCCTCTCATTTTGGTTCCTCTACTACCTCCCAAATCTCCTTTGCAAAGATGTCCAAAAAGAATTGAAAGAATAAGGCCGGAAAGCCATCTGGTTTAGGTGCTTTGTCTCTGCCTATCCCAAACAAATCTTTCTTCACTTCCCCCATAGTCACTGCCTCTGTTAGCATCTTATTCTGAACTTCATTTACACTAGCTGCAATAATGGCCAGAACATGTTCCAAATCCACTTCCCCCTCCACATTCCTCCTTTCCTCCTTTGTAAACTAAGAAACTGCCGCATCGTTGATCTCATCCTTCTCACAAATCAATCTTACTAAACCGTCCCGATTTGAATTTTTTTATTGTGGGCTCTTCTTAATGTTAATTTTTTGTGTTCCTATCAACTTGATTTAGCCAAGTCTCACATTTTTGTCTCCAAAACACCTCTTCTCTGGCCAAAACCTCTTCAACTGCATTTCTAATTCAAAATCTTCTTTCCTCATTTAATTTTCAATCACCTGCTCATTAGTAAACTAAGAGATTTCTCCAGATCTAATTTTCCACAAAATTATTCTTGAAGTGTTCTGTATTTGAGCATTTTAATTGCTCTTTCATATATTGAAGCTTCATAAAGAAAATGGAAGCTTTGTTATCCTGTCCTTAACCACATTGCCTCAAATTTGATAGGGCACCTATCCAGGGTAGAGTCTTCCTGAATCCGCAATCCCTATAGTGAAGTGATCAGAGCCATATATTGGCATGATCAGCATCACGAGTCCACTGAGTATTTACCCAGTTTCTTGCCAAAAGGAACTGATTTTAATTTCTCCGCTATGTTCAAAAAACCTGTCCTTATGTTAGTCCATGTGAAGTCCCCATTTTTAAAGGGAAGATCCACCAAACTGTTTGCCATAACAAGATCATTAAAATCCTTTTGGCTCTGGCTTATCCAACCTACCCCTGCAGCCTTATCCTCGGGACGTAGTATTGCATTAAAATCATCCCCTAAAATACATACCTCGCCCTCCATCCACTTCATAATATTTGACAGTTCCATCCTCTTTTGTGCACTACTATTTGGACCATAGACATATACCATAGAAAACTGCACCCGCAACTGTTTAGATATGACTCTCAACCATTGCCAGTTTTGAGCTTGATTTACTAATTCAATGCGTGTAGTTTCTTCTTTCCAGAAAACCCCTAAACCACTTGACTTTCCTTGTCCTCCTATTAAGAGACATTTCCACCTGCTAAAAGTAAAAACTCTTCGAAACAGCTCAACATCTTGTTCTTTTACCTTAGTTTCTTGTAATAAAACAAAATCAGGTCTCACTTGATAAAAAACGTCTTTTGATCAAGCGAATCTTGTTAAGGGCACTGTAGCCTGACATTGCACAATAGTAACCTCATGGCTTTCAAGAAAATATATAACCTTTTCTTGATCTCAGTTTGCTTTGTCCCTAAGTACTCCCTGCTTTCAATAAGGCATGGTTTGATTTTCTTCCCCGATTCTGTTTCTCCCCAACCTTGACATTACTAACCTTTGCTTCTAATTGATCGAAATATCTTTTCTCACTTAAACCTACTGAGTCTCCAACCTAAAAAATCTTCCTTCAATACCTCTTCCGATTCATAGTTGGAGCATGGGCCTTGTATCCTCTGGAAATCCCTTACAACATCAAACGAGCTCTCCAAGTTATGCATTGTGGATATTGGAATGTCCTTCACTCCATCCTCCATTTGATCCGAAATCATTTCTACTGGGTCATTAACCATGTTTTCCATGTACTTTCCATGGTCTTCCTGCTCCTCACTTGGTTTCTCCAGTCTACTTGACCAAACATTCACATCTTCATTCCCCACCTGCTGATTGACCTATTCTAATTGGGGATTTGGGATTTCCATAACTGAAATAGGACCATTTCTCTCTGGTTCTACACTCTCCAATTCCTCCCTTTCTGGGGAAAATGGGGAATTTAACTGCTCCTTTCCAAGATTCTGCCCTGAGATCATCCCATCTTCACCAAGACTGGAGCCCTCTATTTTATATTCTGGGGTGCCATTTTTGTGTTACCCTTATCACCCTCTTTAAGAACATTTTTCTTTCCAAAGATCATGTCAATGGCTTCTTTTTTAATAGAACTCCCTTGCTTCAATCATTGGGGATTTGGAATTTCCATAACTGAAATAGGACCATTTCTCTCTGGTTCTACACTCTTTAATTCCTCTCTTTCTGGGGAAAATGGGGAATTTCACTGCTTCTTTCCAAGATTCTGCCCTGAGATCATCCCATCTTCACCAAGACTGGAGCCCTCTATTTTATAATCTGGGGTGCCATTTTTGTGTTACCGTTATCACCCTCTTTAGGAACACATTTCTTTCCAAAGATCATGTCAATGGCTTCTTTTTTAATAGATTGACCAGTCCTTATCAACACCCTTGCTTCAATCATAGCTTCTTCTTGCTGTGTTGCTTTTTCCAAGCTTTTTAAACACTCCCTTTGCATCTCTTGTTTCTGCCTCTCCGAAAGCTGAAGCAATCTTTCTTCTATTCGCTTTTGAACCAAACCCTTACCCTTCCCTTTCTGAGAATAGTTATCCACCTCATGATCTTCACTCAAGCAATCTGTACATATCTTTAGATCTTCTTCTATTGATAAAGGCTGTCTCCATGTCCCCTCATTTGACTTTAACTCCACTATATCTGGTAGAGGATGACCTGATTGCCATATTACGCAGATCCTTGAAAACAATTTAGAAATTCACCTGGTCTACTGCCTACATTGATTTCACATAAGAACCTAACTTGTTCCCTATCATTTTTAGGGATTCTTCATTCCAATATTCACGTGGGAGATTTCTTAACTGTATCCATATTGGATATTCCCTTATTTCTTCCTTAAGAGGATCAAAGTTTACCTTCCATCTCTTCATTTAAAAGCCTTTTCCCTCCAGCATATAAGGGCCACTATTTAGGATAAGCTCCCTTTCTTGTCCATTCAAGATAACCACTAAATAAAACCCATTCTCCAGGTTTTTCAAACTGCTAATTTCTTCCCATTGTTTGTCACACCAGCATTTTATCTACGAGTAAGCCGACCATTCCCCTCCCCATTTCAAAAATAGGGCATGGCTCTTCAAAAAGCTAACAAATTCCAACCATTCCTTACCATTTATTAATAAGGACACCACATTACAGTCAATCTGATTTGAAAATACCTATTACGATAATAGATAAATGTCTATTATTAGTTAATGGTAATCTATTGTAAATATTAGAATGTTTCTAATATTTAGTTAGCTGTAGTTATCTTTTAGCTTTTTTAGCTTTCTTTTAGCTAGAATAGATTGCTTCTATTCTTTACAATCATTTCCTAAGAAAACATCGCTTTATTCATTTGTATATAGTGACTTCTCGTTCCTTGTTAATAATAAGCAAATATTTTCTAATTACCATATAATATGGTATCAGAGCTAATACTTCAATTTTTTTCGAAAATTTTATAATTTCTTTCAAAATTATTTGCTACATATTTTTGAAATTATTTTTGAGAGCTGTGTAGGGTTTTGTTTTTTAAAGGATTTCTTCTGTTCACACCTAATTTCAGTTAGGGTTTTGCGGATTTTTTTTATGATTAAAGTTTTTCTGGTAGGTTTTTCCTCTAAAGTGACTCAAGAATCACGTTTTTCTGCAAATCGCGTGTTTTTGTCTTTGGCATCTCATGCGTTCAAAAATTCGGCTTGGATTTTGGAGTTTTCCTCTTGACAAATACCCTCTTAACCTTCTGGCAGCATCTTTTTTGGTTTGTACATCAGCTCACGACCAGCAAATGTGTGTACACAATGTCATTTTTTTTCAAGTTTTTGGACACTGGTTTCTCCCATCCGCGTGCTGTGGACACCATCTTTGGTGATGTTTTTGCTTTCCAAAACCAAAAAGGACATTAGCTCGGTTGTTTGCAACGTCAGATTGCAAGTTTTTGGCCTCCAAAGCTCCATTTTTCTGCATATCCAAGCTTTCAAGGCTGTCAACTAGGGTTTTTGTTTGAAACCCTAATTTTTGACCTCGAAAGTTTTTGTTGATTACAGATTCTTGGTGGGTCTTTGAGAGCTCAATTGCATTCTCGTCCCTTTTTTTGGGTGCCTCAATTTTTGAGCCAGCGAATCCAAAAATCGATAATATATTCTTTCTGGGTTTTCAAGCTCTTTTTTGGGTCACTCCAAATTTTAGGGTCTTCCATTTTTTGCCTTGAAGAATGTGCCTTCACATATTTTCGCGTTTTTCATTGAAACGCGCCATGGCATCTTTGACAAACATTATGCTCGAGGGCAACGCAAGATTCAATGGTCGGAATTATAACACTCGGAAGCAACAGATATTAGCAATCTTCGAATGATTAGATTGTTCTTGGAGTTACATAGTGTCCAACCGTACTTGGTCCTAATCAGGTCACATGGGATTTGAATAATAAGGAGGTGATGATGCTTCTAAAATTATCTGTAGCTGATGAACAACTTCCTCAGAATCCATCTGACAAGATAGTTGCCGAGATACGGGCACATCTCACAAATTTACATGAGACTTTTGACAAAAGTAGAGCCTTCTTCCTGAAGAATACTTTGTTTTCTATTTTCATGGATGAGCACACATCGTGCAAGACTCACCTGAATTAGTTTTAGGAAATTCGTGGTTAGTTGCTTGCCATTGGTTGCAAAATGGAGGAGGACATTGTGGCCATAACCCTAAAAGGTTTGCCCAAGTCTTGCGAGCACTTTTTTCGAGACTCTCAACATCACTTTTACTGGTGTTGAGCTGAATTCATTCATCTCTGCACACTTCTGCTTCAACAAGATCGGTGGAAACAACAGTTCGGTACCAGCTCTAGCTCCACAGAACAAGCCTTTGCTACAAAATCCTTTCAGAAGGATAAAGGCAAGTTTCAGTAGTTGCCTCAACAAGAGTCTTTTGCTCTAGCTTTAGATGGCTCCCGAAAGAAGAACATTCAATGCAACTATTGCCACAAGTTTGGTCACATTAAGGTTGAATGTCGGAAACGCTTAGCTGCCCAATCTAAGCAATCAGCTTCGCAGCCCAAAGCAAACAGTGTAGAGCACACCTAGTAGACGAAATCCGCCTTTTATGCCTTCATGGCTAAAAGATCTGCAGATCATGTCAAGTAGTTTGCCTGGTACATCGATTCAGGTGCCTCTTGTCACTTCACTCACCGTAAAGACTAGTTCATTGACTACTAGCCTTATTTAGACTCTGTTATTTTTGGTGGCAGATAAGAGTACATTGATGTCGACAAAGACAACATTCAAATTTAGTTTGCTGGGAGGAATCTCATTTTCCTCGATGCGTACTACATTCCAGGGAAGGAACTAAATCTACTCTCAGTCAGTCAGTTATTGTGATATTCTCCACACTTGGATGTCACCTTCAGTTCACATAAGTGCACCATCATTGATTGGGCAACTTAGTCAACTGTTGCAGTGGGTCTTGAGGATCATGGTCTTTTCCGACTTATTGATTTTGGTGATTCTCGAGACCTAGCTATGGTTGCTCAGGGGTCTTCTGTTAGCACACTTTGGCATCAGTGATATGGGCACTTAAATGTGCATTATCTCTCTTAACTTGCTTGAGATGAGCTTGTCCTTGGATTGCCAGAGATTTAGACTTAGCAGCTTGGAGTTTGTGATGCATGCCAGGCTGGGAAGCAACATCATACACCTTTCACCGATCATGCTGATATCTGCAACCCTATGGCCACTCCTGTTCTTGGGTCCAAGTATTTTCTGTTGTTTGTTGATGATTTCAGTGGAAAAATGTGGGTGTATTTCCTTAAAACGAAATCAGTTGCATTTCTTGTATTTAAGTTGTTTAAACCTTTAGTTGAAAGAGAGTCTGGGAAATCTATTATTACTCTTAAATTAGACAATAAGGGGGAATTTCGTTCTAATGATTTATCTAGCTTCTTGGATACTCATGGCATCAAACACTAGTTAACCACACCACACACACCACAATAGAACAATGTAGTTGAACGATGGAACAGAACAATCATTGAGATAGCTTGATTCATGCTCGAACACAGACATGTTCTGAAGAAGTTTTGGGTAGTTTATTTTTTGAACCGGTCACCCGTAGTGGCAGTCAAAGGTAAAACTTTGGAAGAGGCTTGGTCAGGTCGCAAGCCCATAATCAGTCACTTGAAGGTTTTTGGCTCCCTTGCTTTTTTTTGGATCTTTGATGTGTCATGTACGAAGTTGGATGCCAAGAGTCAGAAACTCATGCTCGCTGGATACAGTAGTCTTCACAAAGCTTATTGCCTGAATGATGTTGAGACATCTCGTCTCATCTATAGTCGTGATGTAGTCTTTGATGAGCAACGAGGACCTTTCATGCTTGTTTCTCCTGTTCTTGATCTAATAGACCAGCCTATGAAGGCTCATGATTTGGGAGTAAGGCTTCTATTAGGTCCACCTGATGGGAGGACTCTAGTAGCTTCTGCAGCTCCAGTTATACTAGTGATCCCTATACAGGCACCTCCAGCTTCTCTTGCATGATCACCTTGATTTGTAGATGCTTCACCCAAGTTTGATCCAGATTCTTTTGATGAGGAACTTGATACCCAAACATCTCCTGATACTAATGTTGGTCATTCTCCTCTTCGGCCTAAGTGGTGGGCTAAGATACTTGCTAATCTTCGTGATGATGAGCTCATTGATGGGAGAATTGCTCAGAAAAAGAGCTAACCTATAGAGTCTGTTAACTTTGCTTTCATGGTCAACATTCATGGTGTGTTTGAAACCTCAAACATATTCTAAGGCTAAAGGAATTTTAGAGTGGGAATAGGCCATGATAGGTGAACGCTAGAGCCTACTGAAGAATAACAGTAGGGTCCTTTCTGATCTTCCACCAGGGAAGAAACCCATTGGCTGCAAATGGGTTTACAAAATCAAATACAAATTTGATGGTACTTTGGATAAGTACAAAGCTTGTTTAGTTGCAAAGGGCTTTTCTCAACGTTTGGGTATTGATTATGAGGAGACCTTTGCTCCTATTGCAAAGATGAGCACAATCAGATTAGTCCTAGCCATGGTAGCACAATTTGGCTGGAAGGTCCATCAGATGGATGTCAAGAGTGCTTTCCTAAATGGTGATCTCCATGAAGAGGTCTACATGACACAACCTCCTTGTTTCAAGGTTACTGGTAAAGACCATCAGGTTCGCATATTGGTGAAAGCTCTCTATTGTTTGAAGTAGGCCCCTCGGGCATGGTACATAAAAATTGATAAGTACCTCAGTGATCCAGGCGTCCAGAGTTCTTTAGACTCAAATTTGTACATCAAGACTACTGACAGTGACATCATCCTTATGGTCATTTTTGTGGATGATCTGATCATCATTGGCAGTTCGATATTTTTGATTTAGGGAATCAAACAAAACTTATGCCTGTCTTTTGATATGACTGACCTTGGGCTCATGCATTATTGCCTAGGTGTTGAGGTATGGCAATAGTCTTCTCGTATATTCATCTCTTAGTCCAAATATGTCAGGGCTTTATTATGCAAATTTTGTATGCAAGATTGCAAGCTTGCACCTACACATTTAGAGAAAGGTCTCAAGTTATCAACCAAGTTTGATTCTCCTCCTATTGATGGACTATATATAGGAAACTAGTAGGCAACCTCATCTACCTCTCTGCTACTTGGCTTGACATCTGCTTCGCAGTCAGCTACATCTAATGCTTTATGACAGCTCTTTAAGGATGATCATTGGATGGCAGCAAAGCACATGCTTTGTTATGTGAAGGGCACTTCATAGTATGGATTTATTTAGCCTCAAAGTTCTCATCCTAGACTCAGTGGGTTCACAGATTCAGATTGGGTAGGCTCTATTGATGATAAAAAGTCAACTTTTGGATATGTGCTCAGTTTGGGATCCGGTGTCGTCACATGGACCAATAAGAAGCAATAGGCAGTTTCTCTCTCTTTTCTACAGAGGCCGAATACAAAAGGATTGTTAAGGCAGGATGTGAAGCTATTTGGCTTTGTCGAATACTTGGGGATATGCAAATTTTACCAGCAGGACCGACTACTCTGTTTGTTGATAATGAAGGCATTATCAAGTTAGCCCGAAATCTAGTCTTCCATGAACGAACCAAGCATGTGGATGTTCATTGTCACTACATACGACAGCTGGTTGAAGACAAGACAATAGATTTGTAGTATGTTCCTATCACAAATTTGACTGTAGACATTCTCACCAAGCCCCTTGGTCCTGATAAGTTTGTTAAATTCAAATGACAGCTTGGTGTTGTGGATAGATTTAGCTTGGTGTTGTGGATAGATTAACCATTAAGGGAGAGTAGTACGATACTAGATAAACGTCTATTGTTAGTTATTGGTAATCTATTTGTAATCTATTGTAAATATTAGAATGTTTCTAATATTTAGTTAGCTATAGTTATCAATTAGCTTTTTTTAGCTTTCTTTTAGCTAGAATAGATTGTTTCTATTCTTCATGATCGTTTCCTAAGGAAACATCGCTTTATTCATTTGTATATAATGATTTCTCAGTCTTTGTTAACAAGCAAATATTTTCCAATTACTTCGTAATAATGCCTTTGCTGGAGCCTCCTGCTCCTTAACTGTTTTTGGTCTCCAAAACCTTTTTGTCATGTCTCTAAAATTGGCCGGTCTTCCTTGATTTTGTCGAGACAAAATGCTCTGCTGCAGGATAGCTCTGGGACCCATTTCTGTAACTCCCATTCCCATCCCCACCAGCTTTAGATCTCTTCTTCCTGATTTCTAGTTGCCTTCTTTCATTTTCTTTCCATTGATAACCCAATCACCTGTTTCTTCTTATGTTAAACATCTACCTGGGTCTGTCCCAATTCTCATATAATTTCCCTGCATGACTCTGAAACCTTTTCCTATTCTGCCAGTCCATGCTCATATGAATGCCCCTCATAATGAATAGATATCTAATGTTGTTATTATATACATTCTCCTAGGTTTTATAGAAACTAAAGTGCAAGTGTCATATCTTTCATTTGTTGGCCTAGTATCTTGGTGCTTTCAATTGTAAGGATTTACAACCCCTTAGAAATAACTAACAGTAGATGGAAAAGCAATTGAGCCTCTGCATGGAAGGAGTTAATGAGCTCGTGCCCGTGTTAGCTATTCTAATTTTTTTATTTTCCCTTCCCTTTATTTTGGAATGCGATGCTTTTGGAAAGGGGTTTGGAGCTGTGCAAATACAAAACAAGTATTCTATTGCCTTCAATTGTTGGAAACTTGAGGAGGTGGAAGGGAGATTCTCAACCCAAGATAAAGAGATGCTGGACATCATGCACACATTACTAAGATTAGGGAATACTTGGTTGCAATTTTGTGGTCAAGATACATCACAAGAGCTTGAAATATTTTCTTTGCCAAAAGGACTTGAATGAGGAGGAGGAAAAATAGGTGAGCAAATTTCAAGCATTTGATTTTGATATTTTGATAGGGGGAAAGGAAATGTTATTGGTGATGCTTTATCTATGAGACCAGACTTGAGCTCAATGTTTGACATCTTTGTGGATTAAAGGGCTGATAGTATGGCAAATTATGCTAAGAATACCTTTGTTGATTTTTTGGGAGGAAAGTTGCTGAATGACAGGTATTCAGTATCCAATGAACTCATCCTCCACAAGATAGAAGTTATTTATGTTAAGTTTTTACCCAGAAATAAAGATAAACAGCAATAAAAGAGCATAAACAATACACAAAAGACTCCATACATTTATGCTAGGAAAATTCTTCCACTTAAAGGGAAAAATCTAGCCGAACCGGCAAAAAACCTCTTTTGTTAATGATAAAATGTTCAAGTACAAACCTTTCACTTGATTGCTTTACAATATATTGAGCAATCTCTTAAATAGATTGAAATTAGACTCTTCATTTTACACATGGAGGTCTCTTTGAATTCCAAATACAAGACCCTTCATATTTCCAAATATTCAACACTTCATATTTTCATACGTATGGCCTCTTCGCATGATGTATAACACGTCTCTTAATATTATTTATAATCATAAATGTCTCTTTCAGCTGAAGATGACCATAACGGTCATAACATCCATATTTCTAATTTATAAAATCAGAGATAAAGATCTTTATCGCAGCTACAAGCTGCAACAATTTACCTCTAAAATCCTACAAAAGAATTGAGGGCTAATCTTGACTTGCCCTTGGTGGACTACAGGGGGTTCATCAAAACTTACAAGCAAGTCAGCAAGAGATTCCCTTGGAAAGGACTCTAAAGTGACATCCTTCAATTTGTTAGCAACTGTGTCATTTGCTAGAGGAACAAAACAGAGCTATCATTTCCAACAACCTTGGCCAGTCTTGAGGCAGAAAGGGGAACTGTTTTGATGGACTCCATCATGGGACTTCCAAAAGTCGAAGGCAAGGGTCGAAGGAAAGGATTTTTATATGTGCTTGTGGAGGGACTCACCAATTACACATTTCTTTATCATTTGTTATACATGAATATGTGCAACTGATAACTGATCATCAGTTCTCCACATTGAATAATTAGACAGAAAGCATAATCCTCGTTATCAAATTAACATAATCCACAAAATACACATAATTAATCATTAAGTAATGCCACATGCTTAAAACAAATTCCTAGAACAGAAGGTTGAATACATAGGGTAAATAAAAATCAAATCGTGGCACCAAGGTTTGCATTTTCCGTGGGGTTCTATTAAATTGAATATCATTGCAAATCACTATGAATGGGGTGTTATTCTAGATTATTCTCTGTTAAAGATGGAGATGGTTTCGAAGCCTTACATTTACTCCCACATGCACTGTTTAACTGCTATTTAAAGAGTTGGTTATTTTTAGTGTGAGTAGGTGGCTGCATTCTTTGTTGTTATAAGAGAAAATAGTATCCACTAACTTTTTGTTTTATTGCTTTCAAATTTTTGTCATTGTACAGTTTAAAGTTTCTACAAATTCTGTAATAAATCAGACTTAGACTATACCTTCTTTCTTATACTTGCTGAGGATGATCCTCAATATGCAAACTTGAGTGAATTAATAAATATAATTCTTGAAATGCCTTTTATTTTCTGCAAATTGTCTTCAGGGCAGTATTGATCAAGGAGCAGACTTCTAATTTTTGTGTGTCCTTAAACTTCAACCATGCCCTACATAAATACCGAATCCAAAGGGCATGACCCTTGAAGGGACATGACCCTATCTAGGTCGGCCCATACATGCCTTCTCATAATCGGCGATCTTAAGAAGATAATGGTTTGAGAATATTTAACTAAGATTTAGTTAAGATAATACTTAAGAACCTTGTCGATCATGTCTAGACAATGAGTAATATAGGCCTTTATAAGGCATTTTAGAATGATAAGCTCTGTGCGATCTGCACAGTCAGATCAGTGTGGTGATTAGAGTTACAAATTTAACACTCCCTCTTAACTTGATAATCATACTGAGAGATAACATATCTAGCATCATCAATTAGGATGATTAAGCATAGATTGATACTCTATATCTATTTGAATCTTCTAAGCTTGTGGTATCATTGAACACATGATACTGTGTTATATTACCATCTTGTGATATGACTTATCACTTATACTAGTGATGATAGTATTGCATGGAATGCAACACACAGGATAAAATCCGAAAAATGATTAAATTCTTCATTTATCTAGGTTGTGACTCATAGTTACTGGCAATCCTCTATCACAACATGATAGTGAGTTAAGATCTACCAGAACACAGGATAAAGTCTGAAGAATAAATTCTTCCTTTATCCAAGTTGCGACTCATAGGCATAGAAATGTTCGTTAAGAAAGTAACCTGAATATTCTACAGGTCTATGGGTATAGAATCGTACCGCACTCTTCTTGCTAAATATTCTCTAAAGAATGACATTGCATATTATTTATAGTCTCTATAGAGGTGCCGGCAATCAGGTTGGAATTTGTTAGTTTGACTTGTAATTAATTATTAGTTAAGCCTTATTACTATTCCAAAGTTGCCGACTTAGAGACTCTTAATAATGGATGCATTTCAAAGGGTCATGTCTCTTAAGAACATACCCTTCAATAAGGATATTTAGACAGGTAATATATGTAGTTTTAGGACACACAAAAACATACAGTCTGTTCTAAAAGCATATATATCCTATCGGGTTCCTTGTATCAATTTCAAACTCCAGTTTAAGATTATCTCAATAATACAGTCATCTCAGAATTCGCATATTCAGACCTGCACATTAGTATTTAAATCAGGATTGATGTTCACCTAATTTTATCTTAAACTCAGAATTCTTGACATCTAAATCTGCAGATCTTTACATGGTATCAGAGCCTAGTTATCAGATCTAGAACTCTGCAGATTGTCACATATCAGACCTGTTCATATCCAGTAGTTATTATTCATCTCCAATGGCATATACAATCAGGCCTGAAGATAGATTTGATGGAAATGAACAATTTTGAAGCATGGAACTTCAGAATCTTGATGATTCTCGAAGAGAATAATGTTAGATAGTTTGTTGATGGAGCATCCAAACAGCCATCTGTTGAACCTCACAAATCCACATGGTCCAATGGAAACAGGAAAGCCATTCAAATCATCTTGGATGGAGTTAAGAATGACATCGTACCTATGCTTACAAAACACCTAATTGCCTACGATATGATGAATGCATTACGAAATGCATTTGAAGTAAATAATGCAACGAGGGTTCTTGCACTAAAGAGACAACTAAATCACATCCAAATAAAGAAAGAAGAATCAATAAATTCCTATTTTCTAAGAGTTGCTGGTATTAGAGATGAATTGGCAAGCATAGGAACCATCATAAATGACACCGAATTAACGCTCATGGCCTTAGATGGACTGCCAGAATCATGGGAAACATTTGCACAAGGTATAAGTGCTAGAGATACGCTTCCAAATTTTAACAGACTTAAAAATGATTGTCTTTAGGAAGAATCAAGAAAACTAAAGAAAGGAGGAAAACCTAAAATGGAAAATGAAGAACTTCACGTTCTTAATGCCAATTCTTATAAAGGCAAGAAAAAGCATTTCAAGAAAAATAAAGGAAATCAGAAGAATGGCAAGCCCAAGAAAGACCTATCAAAAATAAAGTGTTTCAAATGTGAAAAATTTGGACGCTATAGATCTAATTCTCTAGAAAACTCCAAGCAACAAGCAAATTGCACAAATGTTGTTAGAGAAGAAGAAACTTATGATCCAGAGAATCGTGTATTGTATTCCTCCTTATCAAATGAAATCTCAAATAAGGCATGGGTGATAGATAGTGGATCCTCCAGACATATAATGGGATACAAGGATACTCTAGATTTCTTAACCGAGAAAGTTAACGGTGAAGTTACTATTGGTGATAACTCAGCACATTCAGTTAAAGGAATTGGTAGATGCACTTTGAAGCTAAAGATAGGAAATACTCTTCTTCTCAAGGATGTACTATATGTACCAGGGATAAAAAGGAACTTAATATCAATTATAGCCTTAGAAGATGATGGACACAATGTTGCATTTGCAGATGGCAAAGTATTAACTTGGGCTAAGAACTCTTCCATCAAGAAATCTAAAGTAATTGGTCAAAGAAAGGGATATTTGTATGAATTGAATATAGAACCCATTCAAGCCCTTGTTCACAAAGCAGAGGATTCAAATGAAATATGGCACAAAAGATTAGGGCACCTAAATTTTAAAGCCCTATCTTAAAGCCCTATCAACTGTAAAAAAGATGGTTACCGGACTAACAAAATTAAACCAAAATCATCCCAGTATTTGCAAAGGGTGTGCCCTAGGTAAAAGTACTAGAAGTCCTTTTCATGATAGTACTAGAAAAACAAATAATGTACTAGAATTAATTCATTCAGATTTATGTGGACCCATGTCCGTTCCCTCCCTTGGAGGATTCTGGTATTATGTCTTGTTCATAGATGACTTCTCTAGGAAAACTTGGATTTACTTTTTAAAATGCAAAGAATCATAAGAAATCCTACAAAGATTTAAGGAATTCAAAGCATTAATTGAAAATTTTTCAGGACATAAAATTAAAACCCTTAGAACAGATAATGGAGGAGAATATACCTCAGATTTGTTTAAAACTTTTTGTAAAGAATCAGGGATCAAGAGGGAGTATACTGTTCCTTATAACCCTGAACAAAATGGGGTAGCTGAAAGGAAAAATAGGACAATTATAGAAGCAGCTAGGGCTATGATTTTTGATCAAAATCTAGAATACTATCTTTGGGCAGAAGCGTTTTGTACTGCTGTATACATCCAAAATAGAAGCCCTCACTCCTATCTTAAAGATAAGACCCCTAAAGAAGTATTTACTAAAATGAAACCTAATGTAAGCCATCTCAGAATCTTTGGATGTCTTGTTTACATTCATGTGCCAAAAGAAAAGAGGACCAAATTAGAACCATCTGGAAGGAAGGGTATCTTTGTAGGGTATAGTGAAACTTCTAAAGCATATAGAGTCTTCATACCTGGACAGAAAACTATTGAATTAAGTAGGGATGTAGTCTTTGAAGAAGATCTTGCATTTAAAAAGGCAATAAATTCTCTTGAACCCTCTCCTTTATCAAATTTTGAAAGAATAAGTGAGTCTGAATCTCATAAGGTGAACTTAGAAGAGGTCGAAGATGAAGTAAACCTTGAAGAAAGTTTAAAGAAAAGGCCACTCTGGGCCATAAAAACAGTTGAAGAAGCTCAAGATTTTGTTGCACCTTTAGGATCAGTTAGAGAAAGTAAAAGACTTAAAAGATTCTCTGGTTATACAACAAATATGATTGATTTCTCCAAAACAGAGCCAACTAATCCTTCTGATGCTATTAAACATCCCACTTGGAAAGAAGCTATGACAGAAGAATATCAATCAATTATGAAAAATGATGTTTGGGAAATAGTTCCAAGGCCAAAAGGAAAATCCATTGTTTCTTCAAAATGGTTATTCAAAATAAAGCATGCCGCTGATGGAAGTATTGAGAAATATAAAGCCAGATTTGGAGCCAGAGGCTTTTCTCAGAAAGAAGGAATTGATTATGAAGAAACCTTTGCTCCTGTCGCCAGATATACTACCGTTAGAGCTGTCTTAGCAATTGCCGCCTCTAAGGGATGGAAGGTACATCAGATGGATGTAAAGACAACATTTCTCAATGGGAAGATTTTTGAAGAAGTCTATATAGAGCAACCAGAAGGATTTGAAACGCATGATCCAAATGCCTTTGTTTGCCGACTCAAGAAAGCTCTTTATGGGCTTAAACAGGCTCTCAGGGCTTGGTATGAAAGGGTTGATAAATATCTCACTAGCTTAGGATTCTCCAAAAATGAAGTTGATCCGAACTTGTATTATAAAAGAAATAAAGATGGTATGGTACTCTTGATATTGTATGTTGATGATTTATTAATCACAGGTGATGATCATCTTATAGATCAATGCAAGAAAGATCTTATCAGAGAATTTGAGATGAAAGACTTGGGTCTTCTTCATTACTTCCTAGGATTGGAAGTGCAACAGAATGTTGATAGTATCATATTGAATCAAAGGAAGTACACTTCAGATATCTTGAAGAAATTCGGAATGTGGAACTGCAAGTCCATGTCTTCTCTAATGGAAACCAATTTGCATAAACTTAAAGAAGCAACTGCAGAATCACCTTCAATAGATTCTACTCTCTATAGGCAAATAATTGGGTCTTTGATGTACCTAGTAAATACAAGACCTGATATTTGCTATGTGGTTCATGCCTTAAGTCAGTTTATGTGTGAACCTAAGGAAATTCACTTAGTTGCAGTTAAACACATTATGAGATACCTTCAAGGTACTCTTAATTATGGGCTCAAATATGAGAGAGTGGCTTTAGATTTGCATGGATTCACTGATTCAGTTTGGGGTGGAAGTGTTAAAGATAGGAAAAGCACTTCTGGATGCTGTTTCAGTTTAGGATCAGTGATGATTTTATGGATATGCTGAAAACAGTCTTCTGTAGCTCAGAGCTCCACAGAAGCTGAATACATTGCAGCAGCAATGGCCTCTCGAGAAGCAGTATGGCTGAGGAAGTTGCTTGTGGGATTATTTGGGCAAGCCATGAATCCGACAATCATTCATTGTGATAATCAGAGTTCTATCAAGCTCTCAGTGAATCCAGTTTTCTATGATAGATCCAAGCATATTGAAATTCCTTATCATTATGTAAGAGATATGGTAGATAGGAATTTCGTTAAATTGGAATACATTTGTACTGCAGATCAGATAGCAGATATACTTACCAAACCTCAATCTAGAGTAAAGATAGAACATTTCAGAAAGAGATTTGGTATGGTTGAGTTGTAATTTATTATTTGATTCCTAATAAAATGATGAATTTTATTTATTTTTGACAGGCTATTGACTATTATGGGCTCCACCATGTGTAATCATTATTTAGAGGTGACGATCTCTGAAATAATAAATACTTATGTGAAAGACATTATGAGAGGTGACGATCTCTTAGATAATGTTCTAACAGTAGATTTTACTGTAAGATCCAGGTGAATTTTAGATCGTCTTGTGTGAAAGACATTATGAGAGGTGACGATCTCTTAGATAATGTTCTAACAGTAGATTTTACTGTAAGATCCAGGGGAATTTTAGATCGTCTTGTGCCATTGAAATGTTCATGGGTCATAAATTGGATAAAGAAAGAATTCTAGAAATTCTTCAAGTTTATCTTGTATTCTGGTAAATCTTTAAGTTCAGGATCTAGTTGTGAGCTAGAAATACTAGTTTCTATGAGTCACAACGTGTGTCTTATCACTAGTAGCAGTGATTTGTCATATTACAGGTTTAGTAATATGACTCAGTATCATATGTTTTATGATACTATGTATTAAGAAGAGATAGACAGATATAGAGTATTAATTCTTGTCTAATATTTGTATTGATGTTGCTCAATATAATATCTCTCTGTAGGAATATTAGGTTAAGAGGGAGTGTTAAGAAAGTAACTTGAATATTCTACAGGTCTATGGGTACAGAATCGTACCGCACTCTTCTTGCTCAATATTCTCTAAAAAATGACATTGCATATTATTTATAGTCTCTATAGAGGTGTCGGCAATCAGGTTGGAATTTGTTAGTTTGACTTGTAATTAATTATTTGTTAAGCCTTATTACTATTCCAAAGTTGCCGACTTAGAGACTCTTAATAATGGATGCATTTCAAAGGGTCATGTCTCTTAAGAACATACCCTTCAATAAGGATATTTAGACAGGTAATATATGTAGTTTTAGGACACACAAAAACATACAGTTTGGACTAAAAGCATATATATCCTATCGGGTTCCTTGTATCAATTTCAAACTCCAGTTTAAGATTATCTCAATAATACAGTCATCTCAGAATTCGCATATTCAAACCTGCAAATTAGTATTTAAATCAGGGTTGATGTTCACCTAGTTTTATCTTAAACTCAGAATTCTTGACATCTAAATCTGTAGATCTGTACAATGTCTATGTCACAAATGATCTTGAACTCATCTAGATTTGACAGTAGTTCTCTAATGTTCAACACATTATCTAAGAGATCGTCATCTCTCATAATGTCTTTTATAAAAGTGTTCATTATCTCAGAGATCGTCACCTCTTAAATAATGAATACAAATGGTGGAGCCTATAATAGTTAATAGCCTAACAATAAAAATTATTTTTAATAATAATTTAAAGAATACAAATGAATTACAATTCAACCATACCAAGTATTTTTTTAAAGTGATCTATCTTCACTCGATAGAGGGGTTTGGTAAGAATATCTGCTGTCTAATCTGCAGTGCAAATGTATTCTAATTTTATAGTATTCCTATTTACCATATCTCTTACATAATGGTAAGGAATTTCAATATGTTTAGACCTGTCATGAAAAACTGGATTTGTGATTGAACTCTAATTATCACAATGAATAAACGTAGGATTCATGGCTTGACCAAATAATTCCATGAGTAACTTCTAAAACAAACTGCTTCCCAAGAGGCCATCGCTGCAGCAATGTATTCGACTTTTGTGGAACTTTGTGCTATTGAAGACTGCTTTCTGCATATCCATGATATCATCACTGGTGCCTAAACTGAAACAACATCTTAAAGTGCTTTTCCTGTCAGTAACACTTCTAGCCTACTCTGAGTTTGTGTATCCATGTAGGTCCAATTCAACTTTCTCATACTTGAGCCCAAGGTTAAGAGTGCCTTGTAAGTATCTCATTATGTGTTTGACTGCAACTAGGTGAATCTCCTTTGGCTCACACATAAAGTGACTTAATGCATTAACAACATAGCAGATATCAGGTTTTGTATTTACCAAGTACATAAGGGATCCAATCATCTATCTGTAAAGAGTAGAATTTATGGAAGGTGATTCTGTTGCTACTTCCTTAAGTTTATGTAGATTAGTGTCCATGGGAGAAGACATAGGCCTACAGTTCCACATTCCAAGTCTCTTCAAGATGTCTAATGTATGCTTTTCTTGATTAAGTATGATGCTGTCAGAATTCTGCCATACTTCTAGTCCTAGGAAGTAATGAAGGAGTCCTAAATCTTTCATCTCAAATTCTCGGATTAGATCTTTCTTGCATTAATCTATGAGATGATCATCACTTGTTATAAGTGAATCATCAACATTTAGTATCAAGATTACCATATCATCTTTGTTCTTTTTATAATATAGATTTGGATCAGCTTCATTCTTGGAGAATCCCAAGCCGGTGAGATACTTATCAATTCTTTCCTACCATGCCCTTGGAGCTTGTTTAAGTGCATAAAGAGCATTCTTGAGCCTGCAAACAAAAATTTCAGGTTTATGAGTTTCAAATCCTTCAGGTTGCTCCAAATATACCTCTTCTGTAATCTTTCCATTCATAAATGCTGATTTTACATCCATCTGATGTACTTTCCATCCCTTCGATGTTGCAATAGCTAGGATTGCTCTTACAGAGCTGTATCTGGTAATAGGAGCAAAGGTTTCTTCATAATCAATTCCCTCTTTCCAAGAGAATCCCCTAGCTACGAATCTGACTTTATATTTTTCAATGCTACCGTCAACAGCATGCTTGATTTTAAATATCCACTTGGAAGAAACAATAGATTTTCCTTCAGGTCTTGGAACAATTTCCCAAACATCATTCTTCATAATGGATTGGTATTCTTCCGTCATGGCATCCTTCCAAGCTGTATGTTTAATAGCATTTGAAACATTGGTTGGTTTTGATTTAGACAAATCACTCATGTTTGTTGCATAACTAGAAAATCTTTTGGGTCTTTTGCTTTCTTTGGAGGTTCTAGATGGTGCAACATAGTCTTGTGCTTCCTCTATTGTCTTAATGGCCCAAAGTGGTTTTTTTTTAGAATTTTGCGTTTCTTCAAGATTAAGATTTTGAATTTCTCTTCAATTTCTTCAATGTTCTCCCTCTGAGACTCAGATTTGGTATTTTCTTCAGAACTAGGTAAGGGAGAGGGATCTCTAGAACTTAGGGCTCTTTTGAATGCTAAATCTTCTTCAAAAATTACATCCCTACTAAGTTCAATATTTTTCTGACCAGGTATGAAAATCCTATATGCTTTAGATGTTTTACCATACCCTACAAAAATACTTTTCCTCTCGGAGGGTTCTAACTTAGTTATCTTTTCTTTTGGAACATATATATATATATATATATATATATATATATATATATATATATATATATATATATATATATATATATATATTCTAAGCACCCAAAAATTCTAAGATGACTTATATTAGATTTAACCTCAGTAAAGACTTCTTCAAGAGTTTTATCTCTAAGGTAGGAGTGAAGACTTCTGTTTTGAATATAGATAGCAGTACAAGAGGCTTCTAAGCAAAGATTCTATAATTGTCATATTCTTCCTTTCTACTACCATGTTTTGTTGTGGGTTATAAGGAACGGTGTACTCCCTCTTAATTCCTCAAATTTAAGGTATACTCCCTTCCATTATTAGTCCTAAGAGTTTTAATTATATGTCCTAATAAGTTTTCAATTAAGGTTTTAAATTCTTTAAATCTCGTGAGGATTTCTTCTGATTCTTTATATTTTGAGAAGTAAATCCAAGTTTTCCTAGAGAAGTCATCTATAAAAAGTATATAGTACTAGAATCTGCCAAGAGAAGGAACAAACATAGGTCCACATAAATCTGAGTGGATTAATTCTAAAACATTGTTAGTTTTTCTAGTGCTATCATGAAATGGACTTTTGGTGTTCTTACCTAGAGCGCATCCTTTGCATATGCTTGAATGATCTTTATTTAACTTAAGTAAACTAGTAACCATCTTTTCCATAGTCGATAAGGTTTTGAAATTTAGATGTCCTAACCTTCTGTGCCATATTTTGTTTATATCAGGAACTTCATGAATTAAGGCTTGAATGGGTCGACTAGGTTCTGAATTTAATTCATACAAGTACCCCTTTCTTTGACCAATCAATTTTGCTTTCTTAAATGAGGAGTTCTTAGCCCAGGTCATTACATTATGTCCATCTTCAAGTGCTGTAAACGAGAGTAGATTTCTTTTTATTCTTGGTACATAGAGTACTCCTTTGAGATGTAGAGAACTATCCGACTTTAGTTTCAAGGTGCAATTTCCAATTCCTTTGAGGGAATGTGCTGAATTATCACCGATGGTGACTTCGCCATTAACTTTTTTCAGATACAGAGTCTAGTGCTTCTTTGTATCCTGTAATATGTCGAGATGATCCACTATCAATCACCCATGCCTTACTTGAGACTTCATTTGATAGAGTCGAATACAATACACCATTCTCAAGATCATAGCTATCTTCTTTCCTAGTAATGTTTGTACAGTTTACTTGCTACTTAGAATTCTCAAGGCAATTAGATCTACAGTGTCCAAATTTTTCGCATTTTATATTGGATAGATCTTTCTTAGGTTTGTCATCCTTTTGATCACCCTCTTCTTGAAGTGCTTCTTCTTACCTTTGTAGGAATTTGTGTTGAGAACATGAAGTTCTTCATCTTTAGTTTTCAACTTTCCCCCTTAAGTTTTCTAGATTCTTCCTGAAGACAATCTTCCTCAAGTTTATTGAAGTTAGGAAGATTGTTTCTAGCACTTACTCCTTGTGTGAATGTTTCCCATGAATTTGGTAACCCATCTATAGCCATCAATGTTAGTTCCTTGTCATCAATTATGGTTCCTATACATGCAAGTTCATCTCTTAGACTAGCAACTCTTAGGAAGTAAGAATTCATTGATTCTCCCTTCTTTATCTGTATATGATTTAGTTGTCTTTTTAGTGCGAGGACTCTAGTTACACTGTTGACCTCATATGCATTTAATAATGCATTCATCATATGAAATGTTGTTTGATGTTTCATTAGCATGGGTACTATTTCATTTTTCACTCCATCTAATATGATTTGCATTGCTTTCCTATTTCCTTTACTCCAAAGAGTTTTATTAAGTTCAACAGCAGGTTGTTTGGATGCTGAATCAGCACACTGTTTCACATCATTTTCTTCAAGAATCATTATGATTCTGAATATCCAAGCATCGAAGTGTTCTTTCCTATCATACCTATCCTCGGGTCTGATTGTGTATGCCATTGAAGATAGAAGAATGATGCCAGATATATTAAGTCTGATCATTTAATTTGCAGAGCCTAGGTTTGACTACCAGAGCTCTGATACCATTTAAAGTTTCTACAAATTCTGTTATAAATCAGACTTAGAGTATACCTTCTTTCTTATACTTGCTGAGGATGCTCTTCAATATGCAGACTTGAGAATTAATAAATATAATTCTGGAAATGTTTTTTATTTTCTGCAAATTGTCTTCAGGGCAGTATTGATCAAGGAGCAGACTTCTAATTTTTGTGTGTCCTTAAACTTCAACCAAACCCTACATAAATACCGAATCCAAAGGTCATGTCCCTTGAAGGGACATGAACCTATCTAGGTCGGCCCATACATGCCTTCTCATAATTGGTGATCTTAAGAAGATAATGGTTTGAGAATACTTAACTAAGATTTAGTTAAGATAATACTTGCACATAGTTGTCTTAAGAAGCCTGCCGATCATGTTTAGACAAGGAGTAATAGGCCTTTATAAGGCATTTCAGAATGATAAGCTCTGTGCGATCTGCACAGTCAGATCAGTATGGTGATCAGAGTTACGAATTTAACATACAGAGAGTGCCTTGACAACTCATGTTAGATTTAGTGTCCACTTGTAACCAAAAACAAGATTCTTTAATATTTATATGATTCTAAATATATTCTTAACCTGTAAGAGCATAATTATTTTATTTCATTGAAAGAAGTTTCTACTGTTCTGCAAATAAAACAATCATGGACATTTTAAAATAATATAAAGTTGTGAATTGATATAAATAAAAGAAAGTAAGTTTGATGCTGAGACAAACTCTGACTGCAACAGACAAAACTTTTAGCAACCTAGTCTAAAACAAACAGAAAGTAGGCTTAGAAAGGATTTTAACAACATTAATACTGTTGCATTCTGATATTTGTCTGTAGCTGAGGGTTTTTGTGGTTTTTTCACTTGAAAAAACCCCCCCTTTTTTCCTAGGCGCCAAAGTGCTGTAGCTGCACTGCTCTCAGAAAGAATGGTTTTTGGTCTTTTGATCTCAATAATCCTTCCTCGTTCCTTTCCAACACTTCTTATATTCTGCAACAGCTGCAATCCTAGATTAATGGAAATCAAATCTTTGTTTGGTTTTACTTAACTTGCAAACCACTTGTCATAAGTTCTGGCTTTGGTCAAATTTCAATGTCCCCAATCCAGGACCTAAAAGATATATGATTTGATAAATTCTAATTTAAGATTGAAACCTATTAACATAAGCCTCCTCAATTTATTGTTTGCATAAGGAAGGAAAATACATACAGAGCAGAGTCACAGCCACGTAAACAACGACCTTGCCGATCATCCACATACAATTAAGAAGTGATGTATGTGGCTGGAAAATACAACATCGACGATGAAACCATAGTAAGAACTCTCACAATGCCGATAACAAGTCAAGAAGAATGCAGAAGCAAGTCCTCATCAATATATTCCATCCGTTTTGATAATCTATCAATCAACATAATAAAGTAAGCCAATGAAGATAAAATCAATGTTAAGCTACATCAATTAGAGAGGGGGTCAGACACTCAGTGCTGGAAATCAAATAACAGAACACAATTCCTATTTGTGGATGTGTTGACAAACAACAAGCCATAAGACAGTGTTGAAGTTCATTAATTATGAAATCTATTATGGCATTAAGTAGCATGATCAATATTGGATGCCAATTCCATTGGTCAATACAATTAGGAAACAAAGAACTGATACCAATTACTGCAGAGAACAAATATTATCGAGGCTATTGAGAGTTATAATGATATCAATGATATTAAAGGTTGTGAGAATGCGTAACTAAAATTGAAATATTAAGTCCTGACCATCATTTTCAATAAGCACATCTGTACTGCCCCATGTAATTTTGTCTATCAGCAGGCATGATATTGCCATAGCCACACCTAGCAATCTCGTAAAGATTAAGGGAGCAACCGTTCTATCCAGTACTGCTAATAAAGAACAGTGACAGAGGTATATGGACCATCGAGTAATAAGAAATATGGTGTCTTGAAGAAGGAATGCTACAGAAATGGAGGAAGGAACTCAAAACAAAAACGGTGAATGGTAGCAGTCACCATGTGTTAGCAAACTCTCAATATTCTTCAATGATTGCAAAAGATTGATCATATGATGAATTATGAACATCATATAATCATTGATAATGATTTCTCGAGTGTATGAAGAGAAATTAGTAGTTCACAGTGAGACTAAATATGAAAACAATCAACCAGTTGATAGTTAATCAGCAGCAAATATATCCCATCAATAAATAATAAACAATATTATGGTCCATGTTTGCTATTAAGTAATGAAGGCACAGTGATAGTTAAGGTTAGTTGCAATAATCAAACATCGGCTATGTATGAAGCCAATGATTAACGAAGTTGCAGTAATCATAAAAGGGTGTGATTAGCTAAGGAAGGGTGACATTGATGATCTTGAAACACAACGTATCATTTCTTTTGCACGATACAAGAAGACATACAATCTGACTTCAACCAGCACCGTTGGAATATTACTTCCTTTTCTTAATCCAGTTTGGATCTGCTCTAAGGGTTGCAGTCAGGAACAGAAAGTTCAGATCAGTCACAGCACTATCATCACTGTAAGCAATAATTGGAGACATTGCATACTAACATGTTGTAAATCGGAAATAGCATCCATCATTGAGTTTGCAAGCATACAAATATAAATCTGAAACAACAACACATTGCAGTTGGCGATATCTCTACATTTCTTAATCAAATCAACATATCATACAGCAATTCATTGCCAAAAACAATATATCGATTCCTTTATCACTTATCACTATAAGCGATAAAGCAATATCATTTGTAGCATGTTTAGTAATTATATATCAGACATTGCTATCCATTCACAATTCTCTCTGCCCGTACACAGGCAGACGAACAGACGGACAGACAGACAGTCACATAGAATAGAAATAACAATTGATATCTTGTGCAACATCTTTTTCTTGGTTTTACTTGCAATCATTTGCCAAAGTAAGAAGGTTGAGTTCAGTAATTGTCCCGGCTTTCCGAGCTTGCCAAAATGGTGACATACACAAACAAACCTCATTCTGGTAATGTGGACTACTGGTGCATACAACAATAAGATTGACTTATTATAAGCACTTAACTAGCCTTCTAAGCTCACTTTAACAGGAAGACACAGTTGCCACATTAACATGGAGACCTACTACTTATAACTGTTGTCAGGGACTCAGTTAAAACTTAGTTCTCTACCCACCAACCAGTTTGGTAATTTCCAATCAACTCTGGGATTTTACATTGTTGGCAGAGGAAATATAGGCTGAGAAGGAGATGCAGAAGGTGGACTAATTGAATTAAGGCCCTGCAATGTGCAGTTTATAATGGTTTGTGACTCCGAATTTTTGCTCAAGTGATGGTTATAAGTTATCTGATTAATATCAAATGATTTATCTGAACACCCTTCCTCCTTTAATAACATATGGTCTGACGTGGCACAGTCAGCTCAGTAAATTTTGTGTAAATGTCTCTCCCTATCTGCTGAGTTCATTATACTATGCCAACTGAGAAGTCTCGCATCCAACACAATAGAAGTTTGTTCCCATAATTTTGGTTTCTAATATTTCAGATGCAAATTTAATGGAATGTTTTTTCACCATGGGAACTTAGATGCCTTCAAAATCAGCAGAATGCCTCTATAGATGAAGAACTTTTATGTAACCAACTTTATACGGCAAAATTCAAATGAGCATCCAAATTTCATTATATGATTGGAAGTTATAATATTGGCTACTCATAACTACAATTTGTATTGTACCTAATAATTCTTAAGCTGTAAATGACAAACATGCTGGCTATGCAAATTTTGTTGACTTCAAAATCAAAATGGATTGAGCTTGTGTCTTGCTGAATCGGGCAGTTGAAATGTTTGAACTCATATTTCAGAGATACCATATACTCGTTCTTTTTGCTGTTTAGTTGGTTAATTATGTTCTATCCCAAGCTGTTTTGAGAAAGCAAAGCACATGGCTGTAAACCTTTTGCCTTTTCTTTTAGTTTTAACATTTAAAAGCAAAATAATAGTAAAAAAAGTGTACTCTAAGGAGAACAGTAGTGAAAAATTAAAAAGGCATAATCTAAGGAAAATATTAAATAAAACATGAGATAAATTTAATCAAGCTTGGTAAATTTACTCATTATTGTCCTTATTGAATAATTTCAGGAAGCATTGGACAATAGCAGACGAGAGGTAACTGCTGGCATGATAAAGCATTACCCACAAATGCTGAGAAAATATTTAGCAGATAAGGAAAAGATATCACCTTTGGTGGAAATCATAATGCATTTGAAGTTGGAGCTTTATTCCCTGAAGCGTCAAGAACAGGTGCATTCAACCCTCTTGTTTTTCACTTGTTGGTACTGAATTTGACCACCTGCAGGTTGATTAAGGAGATACACACGTTAATGATGAAACGGGTATTACTTAGTCAGAATTTCATGAACATAACCCACTTTAACTATAAAGAGATGCATGTGTTGGTTTTTCAGAGTTTCATGAGTGCACTTCAACTTATAAAAGACGCATTTTTCAAACATGGAGAGGAGAACACTTTAAAGTCATGTGTCAAGGCATTCACATTTTGTGCCAGTGAAAGTCAGGCAGACTTGCAAGATTCTGCTCAGAATAAGTTGAAGGAATTAGAAGATGAACTTGTTCTCAAGCTTAGATCAGCCATCAAACAAGCAGGGGTAACTTTGTTGATTGCAATTTTGTTTTATCATTTTAGTAACATTTTTATTCAGCTGATACATGCTTGAATTTTCTGTTGACAGGTCTCAGAGGATGAGTACTCTCTGACAGTCAATTTGAAAAGGCTTCACCAGCTTCAGTTATTGAAGTTTGTATCAAGCGAGAGTTTGTTCACAGATGTTCTTGGCCTTGTTAAGGATTTTAACAATTTGGATGATGAGGTGCCTAATGATACCTGTAACAACAAAAGAAAAACCACTATGAATTAACTATATTGTTCAACTATATTAAAAACATCCCTAACTCAGGATTTATGTGCCTTACAGGTGATACGACTTGTTCTCATGAACATGTACTTGAATACTGCTTGGTCATTTAGATCAATTGAAACTGATAATTCCTCTGAAGCAGGGATGGTAGCTTTACTATCTAAACGTGATAATCTTATTAGTCAGCTGGAATACTTCACAGATAATGTAGTGGAAAGCTGGGAGCAGGGAGCTGCAAGAAGTGAACTCACCAGTACAGTAAGTGGAAATTCTAAATGGGCTCCAGTGGCACATATTCAGTTTTTCTCTAAAAGTTCAAATTTCTTATAGTAAACCTTAGCTCATTGACATCTGAGTGGGAGCTGTATTTTGTTGCAGATATGTATTATATTAGCAGACACTTGGAGTTTATTTAGCGAAGCAAAGTTGAAATTGACCAAGCTACAGTGCTTGGGATTCTGTCCAAGTAAGGCCATGTTGAAGAAATTTTGGAAGCTTTGTGAATATCGCCTGACTGCTGCTGGTAACTTGCTTTTAAAGAACAAATAAATTTTCATGTCATTCAAATATTATTCTGTGAATTCTCAAATAACTTGATCTTTTGTTTGTAAACATTTAGATGATGATGAGGATGAAGAGGATTCAAATGAACGTGTAGATGAGGTAAATCAGAAGGATGTTGTCATGTGTGCAGCAGCGAAATTGGTTGCACATGAGATGGTCCCTAAGGTAAATGCTACACAATTTTTTATTTCTTTCCTCGTATATGAAACTTCTGTTCCTTTTCATTGTGAGAATATTCAATAATATAAAGAAATAATTTCTTAATTTAACTATTTATGTTTTCAGACATATCATTTTCATAGACCACTAATGCACAATCTTTCAATCTTTACCATACTTGGGTCATTTTGCACCAATTTTTATTTTGATTGGTATATTCTCCTTATGAAGTGTCATCTGACTTAGTTGCCATGACTGGGGGGCATTTTTCCTGTTATAAACACCCTGGATTGGCCCCTGGTCTTGTGGGTTGTTATTTATCAGACCCTGTGACTTGAACAATTTGATATTTTTATATTTTATACATTTTCATCACTTATCATGTTTCATAGGGATTTGAACCTGGGCTTCATTCTGGAAGACCCATGATGGTACCACAGAGAATCATTGCATTCAACTTATTTGACCTGACTTATGATTAACAATTCTCTCTTTTGTTTATATCTTTTTCTCTTCATCTATTT
The DNA here is from genome assembly GCA_028749045.1 of Cupressus sempervirens. Taxonomy (NCBI): domain Eukaryota; kingdom Viridiplantae; phylum Streptophyta; class Pinopsida; order Cupressales; family Cupressaceae; genus Cupressus; species Cupressus sempervirens. The sequence goes on from CM053783.1 coordinate 838,762,590, forward strand.
TGAAACATGCTGTACCTTGAACCTTAAAAATGAGTACAAAAAAATCATGTCTATGTTTCTTTTGTACGTGAAGGAATGGAAATTTCTTGGCCAGATTGCTTCTTTGTGGATCTTGAATGCTGTAGTTAACTCCATATGAAAGGTAAAAGCCACGAGTAAAATGCAGCGCAAATCCCAAATATCTGTGCCAATTGCTGATTGCTTAGATTAATATGTGCTAATACCAAGAAAATAATGCTAGTGAAGAGTTAAAGAAAATATTATCTCATAATTTTTTTTTAAAGCTATTTGCTTCTCTTTTAAAAAGAAACGGGAAAGACTGAGATCTTAAGGAAAAACTTATCATCCTCCATATTTTGGAAACTTGCTCACTTAAAAAGGTGATAACAGCAGCTAGATCAAACATAAAGAAGTCCATGTAAAGTTTTTCTAAATTGAAAATGGGTTAAACTTCAAAATTGCATACAATATTGGGACATCCAGGCCTGTTCATGGGAAACTTCCTGAGAAAGTTGCTGAAATTCTTCTGTTAATCTTTCCAGAAATATATATAATTTATGACACGTCACTTTTGTTCATCTCAATCTACATTTACTGCCACTTTGAATGCAAATGGCGAGTTCATTGACATTATAAGTGATGAGAATATCAATGGACCATAGGGCATCATAATTCTTTAGTTTAATGTTTTATTATTTGAGTTCCACGTTTGCTATGTTTTCATCAAGCATATGTTTTGTGGTTGTTGCAGGAATTTCTTGGTGCAGAGATCATTTCACATTTTATTCTTCATGGGAGAAGTGTTGCTGAGACAGTGAAGTACCTTATCACTCTTTTGAAGAAAAACTCTAAAGGCGACGATCTCCCAAAAATGTGTCTAGAAGCCATTAAGAGGGTAGGTTCAACGTTGTCCTTTCATAAATCTTGTTCTTTCTTTATGGGTGTCTAGATCATAAAACAGTTGGTTGCTGAGATCTGGTTTAAATGTTCAACAGAAAATCATTCAATATATTGATCAATCTAACAAGTTGGTCCTTTACATAATTCTGTGCTACATTATCTTTCAATAGATATGCAAGAAATATTGCAGTAATATGCCCTTAAATTATCTTTTTCATCAGGCATATGAACGACATGTTTTAGAGGCTTCAAAAAATGATGAAGATTGGACTACAAGCAAGTCCTTCTTACAATGCAAGGAACTTGCAACTCAGCTGTCAGCAACATTTTTGGGTTCTGCTCGTGATAAGCACAAACCAAACATTCTGAAAATTGTAAATGAAGGAATAGAATATGCATTTAAGGATGCTCCAAAGCAGTTAGCATTCTTGGAGGGAGGTGTTCTACAATTTGCTCTCAAATTGCCTCTACTAGATGTGCAAGAAATGTATGTAGCTTATTAATATGGATCAGAGGTGGTGTACTTATTTTTTCTACTCATTTTCCCCTTTACACATGGCTTTCGAAAAAATTATGTGGCTTTTGATCCTAAAACAATTTTATACTTTTGTTTCTCAGAATTAAGCATGTGCAAAAGAGAGTGGAGGGTATCAACACCGATGAAGATCCTAGCAGTTGGCGTCCCTATTTCACATTTGTAGATTATTTGCAGGAAAAACATTTAAGGAATGAAGGTGTTTATGGTAACTAATTCCTCAAGTTCCTTTCTGTTTGACACTAAGTAAATTTTTGGTGGGAAGTATATCTTGATTTTTTGTGTGTGGAACTATAGGTGTTATGGGATATGTTTGCATGCACATGTCTGTGTAGGCTTGAATTTTCCAGGATGTTAATTTTCTGATGGAAACATATTAATAATGAGATTATGTTCCAAAAAAAAACCTGTTCTTGGTCATATCATTGTAATAGAGGTTGTATTTTTCCCATGCTTTAAACCAAACAGATCGTGTTATGTATGGATGAAAATATAAAACTTGCTGCATGTTTTTTTAAAACTTTTTCCCTGGAGCAGAATTTAATATATTTATAAATGTTTTGTAAAAGAAGGTAAGAAGGAAAAGAAGAAAATGAATACATAAAATCATTTTAATGTCCTCAAGTGACCTAGGGATGTGACCTCTAAATGCATTTGGTTATAATTGAATACTCTGCAAGGGTAGAAAAGATTCCTAGTGGTTGGAAAGGTGATGCAGACTAAAGATAAAATAGGTATATACTATTGATAGTTACAAACATGAATATCCAAGCAAGGGCAGGACCCCAAAAGAGAAATAAGCAGTGTTACCCTGAGTTTTCATGATGGGGATGGCAGGGGACAGGGGGACAAGTTTTCGGGACGACAATTGTTTTTGCCAAGATTGGGGATGGCAAAGGGGAGGGCTACATAAAATATAGGGAAATTTACAAATATACATGACATTCATATGAAAATATGGATAGAGCATGCCTTTAAGCATCAAAGAACCTTAAAATACAAGTTTACCGTTATGGTAAATAGATGTTGTAGTTGTATTATACAAAAGAGATGAAAGCTTTTTATATAGATTTACAAAGACGATGTTTCTAAAATAATCAATCATGAACTAAAGATGGAAATAGAAACTACCTAATAAACTAAAGACTAACTAAGATGATCATTAAAGAAACATTATAATATTCTAACACCCTCCCTTAATGGTCATCATCTAACTGTGGTTTTTTGGTCACAAACTCTGCAAAACATTCTGCTGCTGCTATAAGACCCTCCATGGATCTGCAAAATGTTAATGACCAAGAAAGAATAGAGAAGGGTGCCCCCTTCTTCAAAAAGCTTTATAAAAAGAGATAAGAGCCTACCATTAACTATGCCACTGAGATGAGTTTGCCAGAGACCCTCTCGTAATCAACAAACATCTGACCATAAATCATCACAAAGCATCCACCCTGATTTGCATAACGGAGCTGCTCTTCCTTGGAGACAAAGGAAAACACTAGGAACAACTAGCACAATTTTGAGTAAAAATCGACAAACCCTCCAAACTTTGTAGATGAGCATGATGCTCCAAAATGGACTACAAAAAGCCACAACTTTTTAAAGAGAAAAATTGAAAGAGCTAGACATGATTTTTGAGGTGAAAAATTGATCAAAATCAAACATTAAAATTTGAGAATACAAAGCTTTGAATTTGAGGAAAAACGGTAAAACCTAGTATATAATTTTTGAGGAAAAAATAATAAACCCACAAAGGAATCTCACACAAGTTTGCGAATTATAGAATCATAATTTTTTTAAGGGAAAACTTTATGAAAACCCATAAGATAATTTTTTAAGGGAAAAAGTTATGAAAACCCATCAAAACCTTAATGTGACATGAGACTTCGTGCGGTAGAACAACACATGCAAGAACATGCAACTCACAAAAAGGACATGCAAGCACCAAAATGTACATGCAAGCAACATACAAGAACACACAAATACATGCAACCTTGAAAATCAAAAACTTTTGCCTAAAACACAAAATCGCATATCAATATCCTCAACTAGGCTTGTGATTTTCAGCAAAAATCTTCGAGAACAAACCATGAATTTCATAAAATACCTCATGACGATTTCTATTAGTTTAAAAAAAAAAAAAAAAAAAGAATCTCTAAAAGAAATTCCACAAATCAAGAGAGGTCTGAATTTTTCTTAAAAAAATCACGAAATTTTATGAAATCCCTTTGACTTGCTTTGATACCATGTTATGGTAAATTGATATTACTGAAGTATTAAACAAAGGAGGTGAAAGCTCCTTGTAAAAAATTACAAAGATGGCTTTTTAAAACAAACAATCATGAATTAAAGACTTAAAGAGAAACTACCTAATAAACTAAAGACCAACTAAAATGACTGTTAAAGAAACATTATAATATTATAATATTTACAACATTTCATCGTTTCAAAACATAATAAGCATTCAAAGTTTGGAAATTGGAATACATTGTCAATATCATATGTACTTGTGATAACAAAAAAGATGTAAATAAGTTTAATATACAAAACTAAAACGCCTAAAGGCGAAGTGCTGCCATATAGTTTCATGTTCAATATAAAGATCAAAATACATAAAAAAGAAAGCACATTGCTGGTCTTATTCCAATTCAGCCAATCTGAATCATCACAATTATAGCCCATGGGAAGAAGGGCATCCTCATCTAATGGAACCCTAACTTGGTCATGTCTCCTCATTAACCTGGGCCACATATTTAGGATCAACATCTCACCGTAATGCTGCTATACTCTGGAGTCTGACAATCTTGAAGTCGAAGAGAAGAATGCACCACCACTAGCTTCTCCACTCATCTAGAGTTAAGTCTATTTCTCTTGAGGGAGTGGATAAAGCCACATATAGACCAATTCCTCTCTGCAACAGGGGAACTAGCAACCTGTGCAAGGAGGCGAGTGGCAAACACCTTCTACTCTGGTGTATCTCTCTTATGCCATGTCCAACACCCAATAGGATCTTTTTGTGCCAATATAACTCTGTCCAACCTCACGTTTGGTTTACTCAAATGTGGGCCACAAAGGTTTGTGAAGTCAAGGAATTGTGCGCAAAATATTGAAGCTTCCCACTCTTAAAACATCTTAGCAATGGCTTGTAAGAAGCCATCTAATACCTTTGGATCAGCACATGGAGGCGCCCTTCCACCAATTTTGCATACAATTTGGGATTTAGAGCGTAGGCTGCCATATAAAGTAGGGTATTCATAATTTCCACCTCCGCATGACAAGGGGCCTAATATGGTTCTCATAAATCCCCAAAGTAGGATCCTTAGTTGCAATTGTTTTTTATCTTCCCCAACATACTCTCAAATGTCTCATATATCTCTCCAAGAGTAGGAGAGTCTGTATCGACATGTCAAATGGCATTTGTGAAATGGGAGATGAGACCACAAAGATACTTGCAAAATGCAACAAACAATTTAATAGTATTATATAATCAGAATTATAAATTTTAACATAATATAAAAATCAACAATATAAAATTTGACATTTAATTATAAATTTTAAATAAAATGAGCAACTTACCTCATTGTGCCTCAACAACTTACCTCATTAACTGATTTTCCTTCAGCAAAATTAGAATTAGACCATTGGTTCCACTTTAGATTCACCAACATCAACTCTAGAGCCTCATGCACCTCAAGCATCCTCTCCATCAAGATGTAGTATGTGGCATACTTTAGTTGGAAAACTCTCACTTGGCAATAACTTGCTAGCCCCAAAAAGTTTATTTGAGAAAAATCGGCCACTCTTTCAAAAAAAAAACAAAACTCAGGAACCTAAAAAACTAGTAAATAGTTCCTATAAAACTAGAAGTAAATACATCAATGCAGTTAGTTTCTATAAAGTTAGAGGTAAATACATGATAGCGAAATAGTCTGAGCATGAGTTTGAGCAATTTTGGCCTGTGTCTTAGGTGTGAGCAAGTGGTTGATTTAAGTTTATCAAGATTTAGAAATAGAATTGAAACCAAGTGATTTGTGAGAAAATGAGTTAGAATCATTAGAAAATCGTTGTTCTAGCTTCAATTTGACCTCAAATAGGTAGGATAGTTTGTGGGAGATAACACTACATAAGGCATGTTGAATCCTGAAATTTGGCTAAGCCTGGATTTTTTTGAAAACCTCCAAAATCTAAAATCTGCATTTTAACTCCTATGAAGCTGAAACCTATCTCAACATCCAGACAATATCTTTACAAATATAACTTAAATTATACTTAAATGCAACTTATACTTAAATGTTATATTTGTATAAATCCTCTTGGCCTGAGTTGCAAAAAATGACTAAACAATGCTTTAAATGCAAAATGGTATTAAATTTTTTTTGGGCGTTTGACCTCTGATTTCGTGCACAAATGAGTGTTTTCACAAAACTCAATTAATCTGTCATTTTGGGTCAAAAGCTCTACAATTTTTTCCCCAGCCAAGTTGTGAGTAAACCTGAGAAAAACTTGGCAATTAGTGGAAACTCGCTGATTTTTCAATGATTATGCCATGGTTTAAAGTACCTGTGAGATACTTAAGCATTTTATATTTTTCTTAAGTACATAGCGAAAGGGTTCGAATGTTTGAATTATGTATAAGGCTTAATGGTTGACCGTTAAGTGTTAACAAACATAAGCTTGAAAATCGTTGTACTCAAAGTTTGAGTATTCAATAAAAGGATCTACTTTTTGAGTGTGGTTGGGTTTTTTCCTTGAGTAGGAGTGTTTTCCTAGGGTAAATAATTGTGTCATCTGTTAGTATGCTTTTCTGATTTTTTGTATTTTGCATTCATATTATTTTGGTTCAAAACATTAACATGATATCAGAGTAGGTCGAAGGAAACTATTTGAACCAAAATAGAACAATTAGATTTTAGAAGAATCGTGATGTCTAATGGGTGTTGAGTATGATGTTGAAGAACCTTGGAGGGTAGAATCTTTGATGAAGCTTCTTACCTAGATGGGATGTTGTCATGCTCGTCTATGCCTACGTGTTTGCCACTCATATTATGAGGATAATAGATGTATTGCGTGATGACATGAGATCTATTGGTGGTTTCTGAGGGAATCTAGGCAATAAATAGAAGTATTTTGGGATTATACCTTTGATAATTTATCATGAACTCTATGTAGTTAATAATATTGGGTATAACGAATCTTGAATGTCTTTGGCTTTTGTTCGTATGGTTTTATTCATGATAGTTTGATTCTATGAATTGTTATTAATCTCTCTTAAATGCTTTTAGGATGGATTGAGAAGCAATGAGATCGATGAGAGATTATATGCAAGGTCATGTAGGTTGTAGAAACGAACATGGGGGCACTATTTGCTGCCATGGGACTAAATTGGTGATTCATATCATCATTCAAGATGAAGAATTTAGATAGTTTGTCATTGTGATTTGTTTCTTCAAAGAGGAATAATTTAGATTAAGAGGGAGCTTATGTAATAGAGGGAGAGTACCAAGTCCTATGCAGAAGATTAGCAAGCTTGTGTAAGTAGTGTCATTGCAAAAGCTCTTTGTTGGACATACATTGGAGCCAATTTATGATATTGTGATAATCAAAGCTATGAGAGTGTTTTCTCTGTTGAGAGGGAGTCTCAGCACTCAAATGATATTGTTTGTGTGCTTTAATGAGTTCTTCTCTGAGAGGAGAAGTTCAAGGTGAAATCACTTGTTAATGAGTTCTTCTCAATGAGATAAGTTTGAGGTGAATCCCTTGTTTATGAGTAATCTGCAAGAGAAGTTTGAGGTGAAATTCCTTGTGAATGCATTCGTGAGAGAGGTTTGAGGTGAGAGCCCTTGTTCCACCCTCCCAAATTAGTTATGGTGGATCCACCCTCTGGGAGTAGCCATAGTGAAAGTCATGTGTGAGCCTCCATGGCTTAGTTCTTTGTTTCTTGACCCTTTGGGAGTAGCCATGGTCAATATCATGCTGAGATGACAATATCCCCTTGAGAGAATTCGTGATAAATTATTGGGTTTTCTCATTAATGGGTGCATCTATTGCGAGTATCATGTTGAGAGATTTCATGACTTGTGTATTTGGAAGAATATCTCATTTGCTAAGAGGGAGTGTTAACGATTGTAGTTGTAGGTGATATTTTCCATACCAATGTTTGCTGTTATATCATGTGGTCATTATGTTATTGATGCTTCATTTGTTTTGAAGGTGTGATGTCATCATTATGTAACTATCATTGCCTAGGTTTAATGGAATCAGTGTAATGAGAATTGAATGATATTTCTTTGTGCTTCATTCTTTATGCTGGATGGATTGTGTTTATGGTCTGCAAGGCTTTTGTGTATGTTGTGGACTGGATACGTCACGATATCTGTATTTGTTGTGTGTCTCACTATCTTCTGCATAGTCTTTCGTTGTGGGGTTGAACATTGGTAGAAGTCAGATAGCTGTGTTTACTCAAGTAAAAAAAGGATGGAATAATTTCATGGCAACAGATATAGCTATAATCAAGATTGCTAAAACTGCTGACGGTCCGTGGTGGTGTAAGAGGCATCTCTTTTGTATTCCTTAGGAAAATTCTACTTGATATGATGAAAGTTTGATTGTATGAATGATGTCTGAATTTTATGGTGTGTTGATTTTTCATTCTATAGGATTGAAGAAGATCAATGTATGTCTGAAATATTTTTATATTCTTAGTATTGAGTTCAATTCATGTAAGACACTCTGACTGCTTAATTGTTAAAGTATCTATGAGATACTTGAGCATTTCATATTTTTTGTAAGTGCATAGCAAAAAGGTTCGAATGTTTGAACCGTGTAGAAGGCTTGGTGATTGACTATTAAGTGTTAACAATCATAAGCTAGAAAATCGTTGTACTCAAAGTTTGAGCACTCAATAAAAAGATCTACATTTTGGGTGTGGCTGGGTTTTTCCCTGGAGTAGAAGAGTTTTCCCAAGGTATCTATTTGTATGCTTTTATGATTTTCTATATATTGCATTCATATTATTCTGGTTCAAAACATTAACATTGGAGGCTTCATTCCCTTTGATCTTCTTTTTGTCAAGTGGTGATTTGATCTATGGTATACTAATTCATTTGCTGCCTTTGCTCCATAAAATGTGCTATCACTTATTCTGATGGCGCAGTCACAATTTTTCCAAGATAAGCTTTTATGCTTGATGCAGTACAAGGCAGGAGAATCCCCAAAGGAGATGTCCTAGCCCCCAACAAATAACCAAACGATGGAAGATAAACAATAACACAAAGATTTTGATTCAAAATAATGCCAATTCTCAAAATAGAATCATAAGATTTACATCCAACATGCTCGGCCGTAAGGCCTTCTAGGGATGGCCAACTACATTAGCAATTACAATAACAATTTTGCAAGACCTCACAAGATCCAAACAACAACTAGCCCAAATCCACAATCTGGTAGAAAACCCCAAGAAGAATCTAAACTTGTGCTTGCAAGCCACCAAGCAACCTTCTTGTTTTCCCAAGCCCACACTTAGCTAGTAGCTTTGCTCAACTTCACTCTTCTCAACTATTCCATGTTTAACTGAATGCCTCTAGACATCACAAGACCCTCTACTTATATAAACCAAGCCACAAGTTGGCTTAGCAAGTTACATTAAATAAACACTTAGATTAGATACACACTCAAGCCACAAGTTGGCCTGACACACTAAATAAATAAATGCTTAGGACAAGCCCAAAGTTTACAAAGCATAACTAACTCGAATGACAACATAAAAGTACACACCCTTAGGCATAGGTCCATGTGCCATCCAATGATCCAAAATCACGAGCGCATGAGCCAACTTCCATGGATTTAGGAAATTAGTAACACAATACCAACAACCATCAAAATGGCTCTAACTCGAAGACGATTACTCTAAACTTTATGCGCACTTAGGACAAGGTTCTCCAATGTGCCTCAAACACATCCTCAACTGCACAAGCCATAGGTTCACAAATTCGAACCTGATGGCCCTGCATATAGGATTGTTGACTACCCCAAGATGCTCCTCCATCAAACACCCTAGGTGCGAAGAAAATATGTTCTTAATAGCTGGAAGAACATCTTTCAGGGCTCAGCCCATAAACATAAACCTAGAATTGGTTCTTCACATACATGTCCTCCAAGTTATCAACTTGTACACTCTTGCCTTTGTTCCACTTCTGCAAACCTTTTTCTGCAACCATCATCTTTACATTTGTCTTCGGTGTGCCACATGTTTGTCTCCCATGCTGATCTCTAACCCTTTGAGAATTCTTCAACTCAACTCGGCTACCAAAATCAAGTTCCTCATACCAAGTTCTGTATTTTTTAAAGGAATCAAGGAATGCTTCTTGCCACTACCCTTCTTTACAATAAACACATTCTTGACACAATCATGCATTGCCTTGCAATCATACTGCCAAGGTCTACCAAGTAATATGTGACAACTAGTCATTTCTACAATATTACACAACACTTGATCTACATACTGCCCAATCTAAAAATCAACAAGGCATTGCTCCTTTACTTCCAAAACATGTTCATCTTGTAACCAACTGATCTTATAAGGACAATGATGCCTCACTCTTTTGAAACCAAGTTTATGAACCATCTCCTTAACAACTAGGTTATCAGTACTACCACCATCCACAATTACATTCCAGCGTTTACCTCCAGACTTACAGCAAGTCCTGAATAGATTCCTCCTTTGACAAGGTTCCAACACCTTACCAAGTGACGCTTGTCGAACCAACATATTCTCCTTCTCGGGCTCATTCATTGAATCCACATTCTCATGTACCACAACAACTCTTCTATTACCAACCTTCTGGGAACATTCAAAAGCTCTATGTCCTCCACATTTGAAACGAGTACCTTTAAATATACCTCTACCTATTCTCTTCTTGTGTTTGACAAATTTTGGTTCATCCTCAACAATCTGTTTATCCTTCATCAAGTGATCTGCTTCTCCTTCCCTCGAGAACTACCTTGATGTCTTCTATTAAACTTCTCTTCTGCCCTCAGGGCTTATTGATAAGCATCCTCAACTGAACCAATATTCAGCATACCAATCTCATTCTGAATATTGAATCTCAAACCATTAATATATCTAGCCACCTTTTCCTTAGAAAGTGCTCTATCCCCAAACTGAATAGTTAGTTTGAACTCCTCGGTATAATCCTTCACTATCATATCCTTTTGTTTCAGATTTTGCAACCTCTTAAACAACTCAAGTTCATAATCAATAGGTATCAATATGCCTTCAATTTAGTTACCATCAATCTCCACCTAGTGATCTTCATTTCACCTTCCTCTTCTCTATCTCTTTGCAATTCTTTCCACCATAAAGAAGCATGTCCTTTCAACTTAGTTTGTACCAACCTCACTTTGAGTGAATCTCCAATATCCTCTAACTCGAAGTAATCTTCGAGCTCACCAATCCAATCAATTGGGTCTTCAGGATTCAAAAGACCTATGAAATTAGAAACATTCATCTTATGCTTCAATTTTGTTGATGCGAGTTTTGTGTCACTACATAACATATTAGTAATTGGATGCTTGATACAGAATATCAAATACACAATTCCTCTCTTGAAAAGTTATCTCTCATGGGACATGAGTATAACTCCAATGTTCCTTACACCGTTGGATACTCGCTCAGTTTTATCAATGTGATTTGCTGGTAATCACGTAGGCGGCCTTACGTTTTCTTGTTTGAGAAAAATTTGGATCTTGGTGAGAAAATGGAGATGGTGGTTCGGTGTGAATGCTAGATGATGTTGATGGCGCGATGATGGCAATGTAGGGTGAATGGCGATGGAAGGTGAGAATGCCGATGTTTTGGTTTACTTCTCTAACTAACCTCTTCTAAGCATGAAATTTGGCTACTCAACTACTCCTACTCCTAAGAATGGAAGGTTAGTAGATGGACGGGGATCGAATCTAATGAAGGCTAACCAGCGGCCCTACCTCCATAGATGCAACGCTTCAAAGGAAAGTAAACTAGATCACCACACAAAGCCTCCCAACCAGCCGCTAGGATGCTAGTGGCCTAGTGTTGACCCCTACCAAACATCTACCAAAGCTACCATGCAACAATCCATTTTATTTTACTCTTACTCTAACAACTTGAAATGAAATTGCTTCAACTTGAAAAAAAAATTTAACTATGTGGAAGTAGAAAACATGCAATAACACCCAATGTTCTTAGTCAACATGCAATGAAAAAGAGAGCACTTTGGTATTATTTTCGCAACAATTTCTCCAACCCCCCCCTTTTACAAATGAGAGCCAATGGCCTTATATAGAGGTCCAAAATACAATGGACAGTAGAGATCAAAACAAGATCGACGATCTAGATTGGATCCAAAACCCTAATTAGGGTTGCCACCCCATCGGCCAATGAGAAGATGCCACCTCATCAATGGACCAATGAAAAAAGTGCAAAAGTGGCAACCAATGAGAAGGCACCAAAATGGTGGCCAATCAGAAACAAACACTTGTCCTATTCTAGAAGAAAGAGAAAGTTGCCACTTGGGCTTACATAAGATGATCTTCTAATATAATTCTTCCTTTTTCTTTTGTTCTTTTAGCTAAGGCAATGAACTTAGCTAGCCTTTTGTTAACTTCTTCCATAGGAGGACAAGGTGTGTGCTTCGCTCGGAGTTCTGCTGACTTTGCCACGCTGTTTGCTGCTTGTAGTATCCTTTCGTGATCCTTCTCATATTCCTTTGCAAACCCAATAAAAGCATTGAGTGAGGAAAGGGTGTTCAGATGTTTCCTTTTGACGGCAGCCTTTCCTAACTCATCCAATCTCGATCCAAATCCTGTCTCACTGACATCCTCCTCTCTAATACCCTCAAAATCAAGCGCCACCCCAACGTCGCTCATCATGGTCGAAATGGAAGTGTCGACGCTTGGGCCGTGTTGTGCAATCTCATCATGAATTTCTTCAAGTGTTCTGAATCTGGTAGTCAATGCGACATACCAAGATTCAACTATGCTCAATCCTCTCTCATCAACCAACTGGGCTCTTTCCAAATATGCCTCCGGTAGCCTAATGAACGCCTGCAGCCTAGGAATAACCAAATCCTTGATGGGAAGAAAATTCTTCCATTCCTCTTCAAATAATCTGAATTTGTTTCTAACAGTCACCAATGACTGGAATGTTGAGATGAAGGAGGGCAAGAAATTTCGCCCATCTTGGATTGTATCATAGATCCAACCCCTTACTTCATGTAACTGAGCTGATACCTCTTCTGAATTGCTCCCGCTGTCTTGAGGAAGGGCTGCCTGATGCAGCTGTTGGATTGGCTGGCAATCTCTCCAATATTTGTTTTCGGCCTCCAACTTTACTATCCTTTCGTTTGCCTTCCTCAATCTTTCTCTGATTGATGCTATGCCTTCCTGAACCTCCTCACATTCCATATCATCTGTATTTCTTCCTAAATTATGTTCTACTATTTCGTACTCCTGGGCTGCAATCTCATCCGCTGCCTTATTGACTGTTGGTATAGCAATCTGAACCCTTCGGTGACCATCACTGTCGCTTCTGATTACCCTTGCCACCGTATTTGCCATCTGTTTTTGGTTCTCGCTATCATCCTTTTCTATTAGTCCTTGGATATCATCAACTGCGTGAGCCATTACCACCTCGCCTCTCGGCATAAGCATTTGCCTTAACAATAGTGGTGCAGTGCATCTCCCCAAATCCGGATTCGGTTCGACCAACAAAGCATCACCAACGGCCTTAGACGCCTGACTTATCTCTTCAATATCAATCGGCCCATCTTCTTCTCTACTAGTTTCTGCCATATTTCCTTGCTGGTTCTCCGAGAGAGGGGAGTACTCCGTACTTTCACTGTAGCCACTTGATTCCGAATCAGAGCTCACCTCCACTGCGGCCCCTTTATCACTCGAATTGACCTCTTGGCTTCTAGCCTTAGTTATACTCTCCCTTGACGGCGCTGCCCGCTGTCTCTTGGCTGGAGGTTTCGAATGTTCTTGGCTTTTCTCTACCTCCAAAGCCTTCTTCTTGCTATTTCTAACTGTCTCCGATTGCCGGCCACTTCCTTCACCCTTCTGTCCGATTGATTCTACTAGACCTTCCTTCGGTTTCATCATCTCATAAGTAAGGAGAACCTTTTGTCTTTGTAGCTTTCTCATCTTGGCATTATACCACGACTCGGTATGCAAATCTACTGTCCTTTTGACTGCCTCCAAGGAAGGATCCTGATGATCGTCCCAATCCACTGGATTCAACTCTGTTCCAACTACTGTCTCATAGTCTTCTCTCAACACACTACGATCATCCTCCAATTGATTGAGAATATCAAGGCCTCTCCATCTGATATCTCTCATCATGTTCACCGACAATCTCGAGAAAGCTAGCTTTCTCACGTGAAAATCATCCTTTGCATTGGCCCAAAAGTCCTCTATAGTGGGAACATGCTTAAATTCGCTTCCATGAGATGCCTTGATAAGACCAACAGGGTCGAATCCTTGCCTTGCTCTGTACCATCCTAGATGATACCACTCCAATTCCTTTTCCGCAGCCTCAAAGGCGGCCCGATTTGGGCAACTATCATTGCCAATTATAATTGAGAAGGAAACGCCTGTTTTCCCCTCATTCCTCATTACTCTATCATAGTGCTCAAGCTGCCTAGCCAATTCCATCAAAACTACCTTGTCGGGCGGGTATCTTGGAAGCCTCTTGGGACAAACTGTACTTCCTGCCACTCTAATGTATGTGAATTGCGGGAATTGGATGAACCAACTCCCAAACTTCTTAATCCTTGCTTCTGCTTCCGATGAAAGTCTCTTAGCAGGCGCCCCTTGTAATACCCTTACTGTCTTCATGGCGAATGCATCGCAAAACATCTTGTAATCCTTGTTATTGTGCAAATGAAGCTGCGGATAGCATTCATGCACCAAATATTGCCCCGGCCCATTACCAATCTCTCCTAAGGCCCTAATTCCCGGACTCTCATACAATCTAGCAATTAAGTAAAACATATAGGATCCCATGTAGAATTGCCTTTGGTTTTGAACTGTTCTAAGTTGCAACTCTAAATTTTCACTTATGATCCTAGCCCAATCAAATTTTCCTTTTCCCTTTTCAATTTCATCAATGAAGAAGTACATCCAGTTTTCGAATTGCATAGCTTGAGCTAGGCCCATGATCCGGCTGAGAAGAACAATGAGATTGCCATATTCCGGCTTGAAATCTGCCACTGTAAGCCTTGTTGATTTGTTAACTCCTTTCCTTCCTTCGTGTATCCAATTCCGCTTTAGATGTGAGAAGTAGGCCTCTTGGTTACCTTGAAATGATTTGGCTGCCTGATCCACCATTACAATTGTCATGCCCTTGCTCTGGGGAATATTAAATGTCTCTTGAATTGCTTGTTCGCCAATGTTGGCCAACACTCTCTTCCCTTCGCCAAAAATGATGGATTTACTGTCTAGATCAAATCTGGATGCACACTCCATAATCAATTCCGGACAAGGCAAAGTAGGAGGAAAAGCTGCTGCATGTACAATTCCGCTCTTGTATATCCTCTTTGCCAAGGGGGATTGTCCTTCCTTTAGTCTGTCCCTCATCCGTATCATGTCCACTGTAGCGATATTAGTATCGGTTATTTTCTTCATTTTCGAGAAGAAGGAAGTTTTGGGCGTCATATCCTCTTTGTCTTTCTTAGCGTTTGCCCGCTTGGGATTCTTACTTGCACTATCATCCTCCATGCTCGTCGCCCTATTACGGGATGGTAGAGTGGTGGACCAAAAGGCAAGAAGAACCAAGTAGTGCAATTCTTAGAAAAGAGCGAAAGAATGGATGTCAGCTTAAGCACTCCTTGCAACTCTAGATGATGACTTTCACCTTAACTAATAATCTTACAGCAACTTTTCGGAACTCGGGATATGACATCAAAGAATTACAAATCCCTTTGCAAATTAGAAAACAAAGCCTCTAAGCTTATCCAACACTTGCCTTCTATGCAAAAATCAAACTTTCATATGTATCTCTTCTCCCAACAAAATTGCCCAAATCTGATATAAAAAATTGCAGCCCCTCTAGAAAATCAGAATTTTGTCTTCCACAAATTTCGGCCCCCACAAAATTCGGCTAAGCATGAAAAAAAATCTGCCCTTCCACAAAATTCGCCCAAGCAAAGAAGGAGCAAAATTTGTAAAATCTACCACCTAGGGCACAAATCGCAGCCCACAAAGTGGAGCAAAAATCCCCAAAAACGCAAAAAATCTGGCCGTTAGACAAATCGCCCAACAATGGCAATGGAGAAATTGCCCAAAAATTGCCAAAAAACTGCCTTCCACCAATTTCGCCCAAGTCTGGAAATCTGCCCTTGCTTCAAATTCGCCCAAGCATGAGGAGCAAATGAATTGATGAAAATGAAATGGGAGGGGACTCCCTTTATAGCAGCTTTCACCTTCCTCCCAGGCTGGCCGACTTGGTCCTATAGAGGAAAAAAAAACAAAATTAAAGCTAAGTTAGTGGCCCACTTTAAATACTTTGCCAAAATTTTAATTTTCTAAAATGAAAACTGCACTTTTAATTTACTAATTAACCACAAATTGCAAAGCGAAATTGAATGGTGCCTTGGGGATGCTAAAAATTTCTATTTAATGAGGGTTTGCTAATTAATACATCCTTGAAGTTGAATTTTGGCTAACCAAAAGCCATTTCTTAATATTAATTTACCAATTTCATTAAATACCAAAAGCTTTCAAGGCAAATTTAATCTATTAAAGCCAATTTTTGCAATTTTCCTCTAAATCGATTTTGCTAAATAATTAAAATTTTATGACAAAAAAAAAAAATTGCCTCTAGAGTAAAAATCGATTTTGCAATTTAACTTCATCTTACAAAATTAAATTCTATTTCACCAAAAAAAAAAAGATTTTCCAAGAACCTAAGTCTAACGAAAAATTTCCTTATTTGAAAATCATTCAAATTTACAATTAAATCCAAATTTTCAAAAGAAATCGTCTGAGTACAAAATTCACAATCTTATCCTGCCAAGTTGAAATCAATTTTGAACTTATTCGGCCTAAGGATAGAACTGATAGCTCTGGAAAATCAAGTTGAAACCGGGTGAAAAATACATCTAACCTTCTCCACTGGCCCTAAAGGTGATTAAAAAGGGGGTCCCCAAGATTTTGGGGCGATGTGTGAAAACCTCACAACAAATTTCAACTGAGCTCTAGATCTATCCAACTGACCAGTTCTTCCTTCCACAAATCTCTCCGCTTGATTAGTTGTATCCTCTCCACTAGATCCATCAACCTTGAAGTCTTCAACAACTTCCTCATAGCCATCCTTTGTACCCACATTCCTCAGTACACGAGCTATAGCTCTCATGATCTCAACGACCATATTATTCTTCATCAACTCCATCTTAGATCTGAATTTCGCTTTAACCTTCTTTGAAATCTTAATTTCCATGACATCACAGAGATTTGCAATTGCCCTAGGGTCCAATCTTCTCAGAGGCATCTTTCAAGATCTTTTCAAACCCAAGGCAACAAATCCACAAGATCAACTAGCTCTGATACCACTTGATGTAGTACAAGGCAAGAGAAACCCCAAAAGAGATGCCCTAGCCCCCAACAAATAACCACACAATGGAAGATAAACAATAACACAAATATTTTGATCCAAAATAATACTAATTCTCATAATAGAATCATAAGATTTACACCCCACATGTTCAACTGTAAGGCCTTTCGGGTTATGGCCAAATACATCAACAATTACAATAACAATTTTGCACAACCTCACAAGATCCAAACAATAGCTAGCCCAAATCCACAATCTGGTAGAAAACCCTAAGAAGAATCTAAACTTGTGTTTGCAAGCCACCAGGCAACCTTCTTGTTTTCCCAAGCCCACACTTAGAGCTCAACTTCGCTCCTCTCAGCTACTCCATGCTGAACTGAATGCCTCTAGACATCACAAGACCCTCTACTTATACTTAACCAAGCTACAAGTCGGCCTAGCAAGTTACATTAAATAAATACTCACATTGAATACACACTCAAGCCACAAGTCGTGTAATAACCCCAACAGGTTATAACTCCTTCAAACACCAAAAATCTTCATACTTTAGTTGCTTGACATTTCGTCAAACACTTTGCAAGCAAGCTCTGATACCACTGTAATGACCCTCCTCAAATCTGCTCTCAAAAATGCTGATTGAAGGCTCAAAGAATTTTGTCAAACAATTCACATGCAAGAGACATATGACTGATATAGTATTTCAGCTTGCTTTAAATGACTTTTTTCCAATTTGCATCAATGAGAATCTAGTGATAGAAGATTACAATGAACTACACAATGACCTAACATGAGTGTGCTCCTAATTTTGACAATATTCAGTGCATATATTATGATCTAAGCATGAGAAAAGAACACCTACAGCCAACTGGCATTTTTGCAAACAGTTGGTATGCAAACTATCTAGCTGATAAATAATGAAATTGAATTGCTTAAATGACACCAGCAACTATTATCTTTTTGATTGCAATCAAATTTCTAATACAATGCTCATGAAATATGGCCAAGACTTTGGCATTTACATGGATTACCAAAATGACAATGCTGGTATAATGCACACTTACAGCTGAAACTTATAATACCCTAAAAAAAACAATACTAACAAGGGAACCTGGTTGTAGATGGCTGTAATAATTTTCCTTCAATGCTGCCCCTTCTGCTTTACTTTTTCGAACTGCTTTTTCGGCCTGCTTTTTCGGTTCCGTTTTTTCCGCTTGCTTTTTCGATTCCGTTTTTTCTGCCTGCTTTTTCAGTTCCGCTTTTTCCGCTTGCTTTTTCGATTCCATTTTTCTGCCTGCTTTTTTGGTTCCGCTTTTTCGGACTGCTTTTTCGTTTTTGCTTTTTTGGATTGCTACCCTGTTGAATCTCAAGACCATATCTTTCAATGGCGTCAAGATTTTCAGCTTGAAGGGATTTCGTCCTTCAAACTATTGAGACATAACCTCCAGAAAATTCTCCAATTTCTTTGATATTTCCAACCATGCCTAAAAGAAGCTCTTCCATTTCTTTTATAGTGTTCTCACAAGGGCTCAATCCTTCGTTTTCTCAATGTGGGATAAAACATAACTCCCTTTATGTAACTTATGTCTCCAATGTGTTATAAAATAAAGGGGACTCCTTTAATTTAAATATTTTCCACAAACTATAGTCTATGCATTGATAAAGTTAAATATTTAAATTTAACTTTATAAAATAGCTTTATCAATGCAAAACAAATCTTATCAATGATAAACAAGTCTTCTTGCCGATTTTAAACAATTACCATCGACATACCGCTGCCACTGGATGTCCACCCATGCCCAAGATGACTTACTATAAATAGTAAGTATGCCCAAAGTTGCCTCAAAACGCCTCAGAAAGACCTGCAACTGAAACTATCTAGGCCAAATGGCCTCTAAGCCCCTTTAATGTTCTGGTTAGCCTACGGGACCGTGGGAAAATAGGCTAACGACAACATCATGCTATGAATGCTAAAAATGGGACATTACAAGTCGACCTGACAGACTAAATTAATAAATACTTAGGAGAAGCCCCAAGTTTACAAAGCATATCTAACTCAAATGACAACATAAAAGTACGTGCTCTTAGGCATAGGTCCACGTGCCATCCAATGATTCAAATCTAAGAGCACATGAGCCAACTCCCATGGATCGAAGCTCGCGGAAACAATCTCTGAAGTTTGTCCAGGAAATTAGGATCACACTACCAACCACCAAAACGGCTCAAACTCCAACACAATTACTCCGAACTTTATGTGCATTTAGGACAAGGTTCCCCAATGTGCCTCAAACACATTACCAACTGTGCAAGCCATAGGTCCACAAATCCGAGCTTGATTCCTGTGCATTCAAGATTGCTGACTACCCCAGGATGCTCTTGTATCAATGCTTTATCCAGGAATTCCTCACTAATGCGCTTTCTCTTGACTATATGAACTTGAATAGCTAACATCCCATCCTTGGCAAATTCAAATATTAGACAAGCCACTTGGAACTGATTGAATCATATTGATATACTTCCATAGAGGAAAAATTGAATTCGTTTTGAATTTAGGTTGAAATATGAACTAAAACTAGCTGCCATTTTGATTTCTGTGGCAAGAAATTTTATAAAAAACACATTCAAATTTCAAAACAAAAAATATATAAATCCTAGCTATTTTAATACATTAACAGAAGAATGAAAGAAATTAAAAAAAAACAATTCAAAGAGTTTGTTCATGCTTGCAAAGCAAAAATGAAGAAAAATTCGAAAAAAACTTGTTTGCAAAAAAATCCTCTTATGATCTTCTTGGCAGTGAACAGACACTTGTAAATATGTAGCAAACACAAAGCAATCATTACATAATTTTCAAACATCATTCTTCAACTCCCTTTGTTGATTCAACAAGCAAAAATGAATGTTTAATTGCTTGGAATGGTATTTTGTTTTTATGCAATAGAAATGAGCTAAAATTTACTCGTTTTGGTGTTTGATATGCTCAAAATTTATTTTAGGGTGTTGAAGTCAAAGTCAAAGCAAATTTTAGAAAAAAGCAAAGATTTAAGAAACGTACAGGCAATGACAGATTCACCCAGTTTCCCATGGATTTGTTCTAAGTTCATCCTTGTTGAACCAATTCTCAGCGATTAGTATCTTGTCTCAATCTGTAGCTGGAGCGGACCAGATCACAGATTTAGTTCAAGTCAGACCTTGATCTGATCCGTCCAAAGGTAGATCTAGCAACATAGCCTGTAATCATAGTTTGAAAACTTGAACTGGACTTGCTGGCCAAAATGTCAACTCTGACTTAGGGACTGTTGAAGAATGCAAACAAAAAAATGTGTAAAGACAAATAATTTTAAATGGTGCTTAAGATGCACAAAGAATTAATTTAATATCTATAGAACACATAGGTCTATTTTGATGATTGTAGCATTTGTTGGAATCAAGACTAACTTGGTAGTCTAAAATTATCAATGGAATTTAATTACCTGTGAAATTTTTGTAAAAATAGGGAGGAAAATGTTGCTTTTGTTATGTCAAATCAAATAAAGGGAAAAACCTCCAGATTTTTTATCCTATGCAGCCCAAATTGATGTTTATGTTTTGCATTTAAACCAGAGTGGGGTTGAGGGGCAGTGATCTCTCCTGAGATTCAGGGGCAGAAGAGATGACAGGTTTAGGGTGTTGATTTTTGATTGTATTCTTTTCCTTTGGTTCCTTTTGCTGTTCCAGGACCAGGACCTGGAGCTGGAGATAATTCCTTTATTTCTCCTATTTTGGGTCCCTGCTGGTCCTGTTTTGCTGGTGCAGCCCTTGATATTCCCATGGCTCTAGTTGCTGATTATGGTAGAATGATTTGAGGCATTTCCTTGTCTATTTTGGGAGTCTTCCTAATCGGTGGCTCTTTGAATTGACTTGACATCAGTTACTGCTGGCACAATACCTGTTATTATTCCTGAAACCTGCTCCTAGAATTGAACTGTTATTCTGCACCATATCTATTTTAAGAATCTCTGATTTTGGTGAGAGTAATGTGGGTGGCTGTCAGCGCCTAATTTTAGCTGGCTGGCAACTTCAGAGGTCATTTCAAGGATAAGAAGAGACTGCATAAGGGGGAGTGGGGTTCAAAGTGGGAAGAAAATGATCACAGTACAAGAGTCGAGTTCATTTTGTGCGAGAAGCACTGTATTGGTTGTACCTGTTGGTATTGTTGGGATGTTATCACACATTGCCTCATTGCAAATGGAGACCCCCAGTTTTTTGCCTTTTAGGGTTTTATTTAAGTGTGCTCTGTCTTTGGTCTCTTGCCAGTGAAGTTTAGGAGTTTAATCCAAGTTTAGGAGTGTCATCAAAAAGTAAAAGAGAGTAAACTTGATAAATTGTGTATTCTGATGCCACAGAGGTGTTCAGAAGGACCAAGACACAAAGATCGATATTGCCTGGGGTCAATTTTGACAAGTGACAACTACTACTTTTTAGGACAGTTGTGTTTTTCTAATTTTTTTTGTTTTTTCAAAAGTTCCATATTTTGGCACTTTTAGGCCAATCAGGTTTTTTTTTTCACTTGTTTGTTTTCTTTTTTTTTTGTTGAAATTTTTATATTTAGAAGTTTTTATTTTGGGAAGGCCAAAGGTACGTATCGCTTGCAGCCTTGAAAAGTGAGAAATCACCCTAGTACAAAAATTCCTGTATTCAGCACCAAATTTGTCTGGGATTTTATGTAAAAAGCATGCAAAGTGGTGAAATGTTCTAGATTCCGATCTAGGAAAAGATGTGAAATATCTTAGAAAATCTTTAATTTATCTTGTAGAAGTCAAGAAAGGCTAAGGAAAAGTGCACTGATGGAAGCATGCTGATCACTTAAATTTGGCCGAGTCTGAATTTTTTTCTAGGATCTTCCAAAATCTAGAATCTCCATTATAATCCATAGAGATCTGAAACCACTCTCAAACATCTTGACAATATTTATATAATATATAACTTAAAGTCACAATAATTTGACTTGAATGCTATTTCATATGAGTATTCCATTGACATTATGGTCAAATTTGTTTATTAGTGACACACTCAATCAAATGGTTAGCAGCTATCAAGCTTATCTTTTAGTTTACAGTGTTAACCAAATAATTCAGGTTCTACCGAGTTCTGCAAGTGCTACCAAGTTCCAGAAATAGTATTTAGTTCGCACTGAGCAGTATATACCGAGTTGATGATTATCAATGTAAACCGAGCTTCATAGTGTTTACCGAGTTGCATAGTGCAAACCGAGTTTTCTAGTACTTACCGAGTTCACAGTATCAGTAATGGGAATCTAGTGTTGACCGAGCTAGGATGTGTCAACCAAGTGATTCAGTTTATATGCTGAGTTTCACAGTGTTCACCGAGTCATTAGTGCTGACTGAGTTCAGACTACTTGGAAGTGATTAGTATGAACTGAGCTTCTACGTCTACCGAGAGCATGATGATGCCGAGTGTCGACAATGGTTGCCGAGTATCAGAACCTCACCGAGTTAGTCTTCAGAACCCGAGTTCCAGTAGTTGGGTCGACTTTGTGTATTTTGGTAAAACTTGTATTGTAACCGACTTTGATGAATTGTGATTTGAATTGGTATATATGTAATGTATTGTATCACATCCAAAGCAGAATGAATGGTATGAATACGAGACACACTAAGAGTAGAAGTGCAAAGTAAGAAGGTTACAAGTAGTATAAGGAGCGGCAAAGATTTATCTATCACAGTAGGTGACCATTACACTTGAAAGGAATCTCAACCAACAAATCAAAGTTGCAGATCAAAGATCAGTCACTGGTTCATTCTAACGGGTGGAGTAGTTAAATCCTTTCATAAGGTAGACTTACCAGTCTTTTGTAAATCTCTTTACCAAGTGCATACTTCATTGTATGTTTTGTAAATCCTTTTACAAGGTGGGCCTAGCAGTCCTTATTGCTCCTAATAGGGCAGATCATCAGAAGTGATCACTGTAAGCCTTAACCAGCCAACTTTATACTGCAGCACTAAAGCTTGTGGGTATCATCCCCACCCCAGTTTTACTTTCTATTTGGAAGGTTTCTAGGTCACCATATTTTGTGTCAAAGTGTTAGGAATGTTTTAATGCTTTCAGTTTCTCATGCATGCAATTAGATCAAAATACATATGAAGGATTAATTGGTAAGTCAAGAATAAGTTTTATTGGTTCCTGATTCACCCCTCCCCTCTCAGTAACCTAGCCTATCTTATATTTCCAACATATTCCGCCCT
This sequence comes from Cupressus sempervirens, assembly GCA_028749045.1. Lineage (NCBI taxonomy): Eukaryota > Viridiplantae > Streptophyta > Pinopsida > Cupressales > Cupressaceae > Cupressus > Cupressus sempervirens. The sequence continues at coordinate 838,785,850 of CM053783.1, forward strand.
CCAAGCTTGAAAATTTGTGAATCAACCTAAACTTAAAGCTTGAAATGCCATGAATCAAATGCCATGAATCAACCTAAACTCCAACAAAGAAATGTTTGTCCAAGTAAAAAATTCCTCAAACCAATACAAAGTCCGCTCAAGGATTGAGGGATGTCCTAAAGGCATAATTAATCTGAGTTTGAATTGAGGAAAATCTACAAATACTACCAATGTCTGACCTGAGAATAGGGAAAATCCTTAAAATCATGTGAAGTCTGACCAAAGGAAAGAAGAATTCCTTATTTCAACACAATGTCTGCCGACACTTGAAAGAATGATCTAGAAGCATGAAGAAATTGATTTAAAGAATAAGAAAGCAATCAAATTCGATTTAAATGAGAACTTCTTGAAGAAAGCAAAAAAAAAAGCTGAGGGATTGCTATGAAATAAATACAACAAGCTTTTAAAGAAATCCTCTCCAAGACAGAAAGCAGAAAGGAAGCAGAAAGGAAAAAATTAGAAAAACAAAGGAAGAAATCAAGGAGTTGGATCTCTTCATGAACATTTCACGACTCCTATAAATACATAAGCTTGGCATTTCATTCTTCACAAGAATAAATCGTAATTATAGAGTTCGCAGTATTTCAGAATAATGTGAAGAGGTTTTAGACGATTTTCAGATTGGATTTCATGCTTGTTGAAGGTTTTCCTTGGTACAGATCACAGATGCAATTGAATTCTCAGGTTTTCCATAAAAAATTCCACCTTTCAGGATTGGAGGTAGTTTTCAAGTGGATTTTACTAATTTTCATGGGGATTTTCCTAATTTTCTTAAAGTTTTTTTGATTGCAGATTCAGAAGGATAATATGCAGACTTGAAGAAAATACATAAACCAATAGGAACTCCACCCTAGCATGAAGACTTGAAGCAAAATCCACAAAGACAGGAGAAGATGAAAATTTGATCAAGTGTTTGGAATTTCCACTGGCAGACCTGAAGTCCATGCTCTCTCATGATGTTGAAATTCAAAGTGTTGAAAGGGAACAGGGAAAAGTCCACATACTTACAGGAAGTATGCCTTGAAAGAGGGACGAAAAATCTGTCAAAGTGTGGACAAATTCCACAAACTCATATGAAGAGCACTCCTATCAAGAAGGAAATTCCTTGTTCCAAGCTGGAGTTTGCTCAAGCTAAGGAGCTTTAAAATTGGCTAATTGTCAAGAAAGTACTCATTGCACCATCACGTCTGCCCTAACAAAGGATTTCACCATGAGAAGTGCTAGTGAAGGCAAGGAAAAGAGTCATCTGAGAGATTGTAATTCCTTAAGCATACATAAAGTCTGTCCAACTTAGAGGATGATTGCAAATTTGGCACAGCATTGAGGAAATTCCTCAATCCAAGAGAAGTCTGATCATGAAGAATGTGAAGAACCCTCAAAGCATAATGAAGTTTGCCCAAGGGGTGTGTTGGAAATTCCCCAAGTATCATCAAAAGTGCCCGATGGAGAGAGGACTTTCAAGGGAAATTTTTTGGTTAAGTCAAGGAAATTCCTTGATCTCTAATTAACTCCGCTGAAGAAGAAGAAAAATATCCTAATTCCAATTCATGAAAAGTTCTAAAAAAATTCATGGAAAGTTGTGGAAGATTCTTGAAGTTGTGAAAATTCCCAATTTCAAACAAGGGAAGTTGTTGGAAATCCTTAGGCACAAGAAAAGTCCTTCCAGCCTAGGATGGCTTAAAACTTTGGTGAAGTGTTGATGAAACTTCTCAAGCCAAAATATGAAATTCATCCTCTCATGATGGAAAACTGGCTGGCTTGAAGAATTGGGTAAGTGTTGATTAAATTCCTCAAACCAAGATAAAATTTGTCCTCTAAAGATGAAAAATTGGCCAAGTGTTGACAACCTAAGAGATGAAATTCGCTCTCTAGAGCCAAAGAGAAGTTGGAAATTTGTGGAGCCCAAAGCAATTTGAGGTTGAAATCACCAAGTATCCAGAGAAAATTCCAATTTAGAAAGAGGAAAAGGTGTTAAGTTTGTGGATGGAAAAGAGAGTGAAGTCATTAAGGAAGCAATGGTGAAAATTGCTTTACTATGGGAAATTTCCTAAAAATCAGACTTGAAAGTTCTTTTCCAAGGACAGGGCTTCATCATTTCCAAAATTCATAAGGCCATTTCCAGATTAAAGTTAGGATTGGTGAAATCATTTTAACAAGCTATTGACAATTTTATCACTGTTTTTTTGTAATTCTTATGCAAAGTGAGCAATCAAGGGCAAGCAAAGATTAAGGAGATGCTACAACCTTGGATTACCAAAGAGAAAGATCAAAGGAAGGAATTCAGAGAATAAAGGAAAGCTGACATTTACAAATGAGAACAGACACATCCAAGGACTTAATCACCAACGAAAATTTCAAGATAGGAAGAAAGATGGATGGGCAAAAGAAGATTTCAAAGACATCTTCTAGATTTCAAAGTCCACACCAAGAAGCCCAAGATCTTGGATGAAAGATAAAAAATCTAGTATCTATTTGGGTCTGAGAATCTGATTCGTGAATTCATGATTCTTTTCACCATTATGATTCGTAAGAATTTGTGGGTGCACATATATATAATATATGCATTATATAAATAAGATAAGATAAATTTATTAATGACCAACAAGGGTCTAAGGGACTGGAAAGAGTACAACAAGAAAAGCGCCAACAGAGGGTGGACCAAATGGTCTCTGAGGAAAGAACAACGAGACAACGAAGAGCAAAACTAAAAACTAAAAACTAAAAACTGCTCATAGACGAGATGTAGTCCAAAATCAAATTCATATATATACAAATATATCTATGCATTATATATATGGGTTCATGTGTACTTATTCCAAGTTTGGCCTGTGAGTCCTTAGGGATTTGCGCTGGATTCTCCCGAGTCTACGTGGATTTGTGATGGATTCATGCTAGATTCTTTTGAGTCCGCATGGATTCGTGTTGGATTCATACAGGGCCCAAATTTGGCCAAATGCACAAGGTGAAACCCAGATCTTGTGTGAATCCAATAGGAACCAGTTCGCGAATCAAGACTTGCTACGGACCCAGATCCTGTTCGGGGCCCGGATGCATGAATCCAGTAACTAAGATTTAAAATTGAGAAAATTCTGAGTTCATCAGGTTGAAAGATGATGCAGTTGGAAATGTTTTTCCAAAATCCCAAAATCCCAAAATTGAAGAAGAAATTTTCAAAGCTAACTTCGTTAAGAGAGATGAGCATGTTTGTTAGGAACCTGTGTGTTCCTTCTGTTTATTTTGTTAGAGTAGAGTTGTTGGACGCATATGCTTTGTAAGTCGTCCCGTGAGTTTATTTTATTATCCCACATGCATAGGTAGTATTACTTTTCTAGATCGTACCCAGTATATAAGAATAGGTTGAGGCCCTTGATGGACACGGACGAATTTATTGTATTGAGCTTGCTCAAAGGAGGTTACCCCCTCGAAGTGGCCTGCGATCAGTAGATTTATTCTGAGTTCTGCTATCACTTTGTATTCTGTTATTTCGAGCATTCTCACGATATTGCTATAAGGAGGTTCTTCTCATCTGGTATCAGAGCACTCTCTTGGGCTCGCTGGGTGGAAATTACATCAAATTTTTTTCTGTCGTGGCCTTCAGGAGCAAAAATCATGGAAGAGGAAATTGCATCCCTCAAAACCAGACTTCAAGATCTGGATGACAAAATTCTGGGTCTTAACTTTCAGCAGTCAGCCATGAGCCGAAACCATTCAGGAGATACTGGGTCCTCTTCTGGCAATTTTCGTGGACCAAAGCTTGATTTTCCACGCTTCGATGGTTCTGATCCGACTGGATGGATCTATAGGGCAGAGCAGTATTTCAGCTTGCATAATACTTTGGATAACCACAAAGTCTCCCTTGCATCTTTTCATTTGGAACATGAAGCTCTTCAATGGTTCCGTTGGTACATCAAGGCTAATGTAGGCCCAACGTGGAGCGAATTGTGCACCCTCATTTTGGAGCGCTTTGGCCCTAGTTCCTTTGATGATTTCACAGGAGCACTCACTAAACTGCGTCAAACAGGCACTGTAAGAGAATACCAGACAGAGTTTGAAAAATTAGCTAATCACACAGAGGGCTTGTCTGATGAATTCTTCCGTAGTTGTTTTGTCAGTGGTCTGAAGGATGCACTTCGCTCAGAAGTCAAAATGTTTCGACCTACTACAATGATGGAAGCCCTTGGGTTGGCTAAGTTAGCGGAAGACAAGATTAGTGCTCTACAACGCTCCAGATCTAATTTTGTTCCATTCAGAAATACAGGTTCTCACAACCCTCCAATCATACCAGCTCCCAGAACTACTCCGATCAAGCACTTGTCTGAAACAGAGATGCGAGTTAGGCGAGACAAAGGGCTTTGTTATAATTGTGATGAGAAATGGTCTCGGGGCCATAGATGTGTTCAGCAAAAGCTCTATCTCTTGGATGTGGATTCTCCACCGGAACTGGAAGAATATGTAGATGCTCAGGAAACAGTGGATGCTGAGGTTGAGCCTCACCAGCCTGAACCTCCTTCCCCAGAAGCTCCACCAGAGATATCTGTCCATGCTTTGGCAGGAGTCACTACTCCACAAACCATGCGGGTCCAGGGTTTCTTCAAGAAGATCCCTCTTACTATACTCATTGATTCTGGTAGCACTCATAACTTCATTGATCCACGAATAGCCAAACAGGCTGATTGCTTTATCCATCCCTGCTCTAGCTTTGAAGTCATGATTGCCAATGGGGGCACTTTACCTTGTAAAGGGAAATGTCGCAATGTGCGTCTCTCTATTGGAGATTATAACATGCGCTCTGACATGTTTGCCTTACCCTTAGGTGGCTGTGATGTGGTTTTGGGTGCCCAATGGTTACGCACTCTTGGCCCCATTCTCTGGGATTTTGCTGAACTTTGGATGCAGTTTTCAACCGAGGGGCACCAACACACTTTGAAAGGCTTACAACCAGGGTCTCTCAGCATCATCAGTTCACACCGTATGGAAAAACTTCTTAAGAAGAATTCACATGGTGTCATCGCTCAGCTCCATTCCATTCAGATGCAGCCATCAGCAGTCTCTAGCACTCCTGCCGATCTCCAACACATTTTGGACAAGTATTCTGGTATATTTGCTGAACCTGTGGGATTACCTCCTTCTCGGCCAGAGGACCACCGTATTCAGCTCCTTCCTGGCAGTGTTCCGCCCAACATCAGGCCCTACCGCTACCCATTTCATCAGAAGACCGAAATCGAGATACTTGTCCATGACTTACTGAAGCAAGGTATTATTCGCCCTAGTACCAGTTCCTTTTCTTCTCCAGTTCTGCTTGTTCGCAAAAAAGATGGGTCATGGCGACTCTGCATTGATTTCCGAGCACTTAATCATCTCACTATAAAGGACAAGTTTCCCATTCCAGTTGTTGATGAACTTCTTGATGAACTTCATGGGGCTCATTTTTTCTCCAAGTTAGATCTTCGTTCTGGGTATCATCAAATTCGGGTTAATGAGGAGGATATACCTAAAACTGCCTTCCGCACACATGATGGTCACTATGAATTTTTAGTCATGCCCTTTGGCCTCACGAATGCTCCTTCAACATTTCAGGCAGTGATGAATAACATATTTCGACCATACCTCCGGAAATTCATTCTAGTCTTCTTTGATGATATCCTCATATATAGCAAAACTTGGGCTGAGCATCTCCATCATCTGGAGCTTGTCTTGCAACTTCTCTCTGATCATCAACTCTGTGCAAAACTATCTAAATGTGTGTTTGGCCAGGAGGAAGTGGAGTATCTCGGGCATATTGTTGCACACCATGGAGTGCGGGTGGATCCTACAAAAATAGATGCCATGAAAACTTGGCCGCATCCTAAAACTCTCAAGAGCCTTCGGGGTTTTTTGGGGTTGACTGGCTACTACCGCAAGTTTGTCAAAGATTACGGGAAAATTGCAGCACCATTGACAGCTCTGTTAAAAAAGGATGCCTTCTCCTGGACCCCTGTTGCTGAGACTGCATTTGAACAACTGAAACAGGCTATGTGCAGTACACCTGTTCTCGCGATGCCAGATTTTTCCAAACCCTTCACTATTGAGAGTGATGCTTGCGGCAATGGATTGGGTGCTGTTCTCCTGCAAGATGACCATCCTATTGCGTTCACTAGCAAAGCTCTCTCTGGTAAGAATCTAGCCCTCTCTACTTATGAAAAAGAAATGATGGCTATTTTGCATGCTGTACAGAAGTGGCGGCCATACCTCTTAGGGAGTCATTTTTGCATCAGAACCGATCACCAAAGTCTGAAATACTTCCTGGAACAACGGGTATCCTCTCCTACACAACAGAAATGGGTCAGCAAACTCATGGGGTATGATTATGAGATCACCTACAAGAAGGGTAAGGAGAATATTGTGGCAGATGCTCTTTCTCGCACATTTGATAATCAAGCTTCCCTTTCCGCTATTTCTAAGCCCATTCCCAATTGGTTAGCATCTGTTCAGCAGGGCTATGACAGTGACTCTTCTTTATCTCAAATCATTCACCAGCTAGCCAATAATCCTTCTGCTATACCACATTACTCTTGGGATGGTGCTTCTCTTCGATACAAGGGTCGGCTAGTGCTTCCTCAGAACCCAGCTCTACATCAGGCTATTTTTTATGAACTCCATGCTTCTCCTTCAGCAGGGCACTCAGGCTTCCTCAAAACTTATGAGCGAGCAAGGAGAAACTTCTTTTGGAAAGGAATGAAACAGACGATTCAACAGATGGTGGCTGAATGTGATACTTGCCAACGCCACAAGGGTGAAACGACCCTGCTTCCTGGCTTGCTCGAACCATTGCCCATCCCTACACGGATTTGGACTGATATTTCTATGGATTTCATTGAAGGGCTTCCTAAATCCGGTGGCAAGACAGTGATCTTGGTTGTGGTTGATCGTCTCTCGAAATATAGTCATTTTTGTGCCCTCAGCCACCCCTATACTGCCTCCTCTGTTGCACAAATCTTCATGGACCAGATATTTCGTCTTCATGGACTCCCTTCTTCCATTGTCTCTGATCGTGATGCAACTTTTACCAGTCATTTTTGGACTGAACTATTTCAGAAAACTGGCACCAAACTGAAGATGAGTTCGGGCTATCACCCACAAACTGATGGTCAAACGGAAATTGTCAATAAATGCTTGGAAACTTATCTTCGTTGCTTCACTTCCGAACAGCAACATCAGTGGGCCAAGTGGCTCCCTTTAGCTGAATGGTGGTACAATACCTCTTACCACACTGCCTCTAAAATGACTCCATATGAAGCAGTCTATGGTCAGGCACCTCCAGTGCTCCTTCCCTACACTCCCAACAGCTCACTAGTCCAGGCAGTTGACATAGTTCTCCGCAGCAGGGATCAGATTCTTCGTACCTTACAGGATAATCTTCACATGGCCCGTAATCGAATGAAACAACAAGCAGATCAACACCGTTCTGAGCGCTCATTTCAAGTTGGGGATATGGTTTTTCTTCGTCTACAGCCATACAAACAATCCTCCCTAAAGCTGAAAGGGCGTCATAAGCTGGCCCCAAAATTTTATGGGCCTTATCAGGTTCTGCAGAAGATTGGTTCAGTTGCTTATAAACTGGAACTTCCTCCTTCTTCCCGCATTCATCCAGTCTTTCATGTTTCTTGTCTAAAGAAAGTTCTGGGTACCACTGTCAGAGCACAAACTACTCTCCCTGACATGGATACGGAAGGATCCATTATCCTGGAGCCGGTGGCAATCATTGACCAGCGCACTCGCCAGCTTCGCTCTCGCTCCATCTCTGAGGTCTTGATTCAGTGGCATGGCATGCAACCAGAGGATGCTACCTGGGAACCCCTTCTTCAGATTCAACAACAATTTCCACACCTTAAGCTTTGAGGACAAAGCTTTTTTCTAAGGGAGAGGGGATGTTAGGAACCTGTGTGTTCCTTCTGTTTATTTTGTTAGAGTAGAGTTGTTGGACGCATATGCTTTGTAAGTCGTCCCGTGAGTTTATTTTATTATCCCACATGCATAGGTAGTATTACTTTTCTAGATCGTACCCAGTATATAAGAATAGGTTGAGGCCCTTGATGGACACGGACGAATTTATTGTATTGAGCTTGCTCAAAGGAGGTTACCCCCTCGAAGTGGCCTGCGATCAGTAGATTTATTCTGAGTTCTGCTATCACTTTGTATTCTGTTATTTCGAGCATTCTCACGATATTGCTATAAGGAGGTTCTTCTCAATGTTGAGGTAGCAACCAGCTATCTCCACCAATCAAATAATTTCAACACAAGGTATCCAAGTTCCATGAACTTGACCTTTTCTTCCATCAGAAGAAAGCTACATCTATGTTATTCATTTTTCATTGGATAATTATTGTAAAACCTAATTAGGGTATAGTTTTCGAAATCTTAGTTGTCGATCTTAAATTAATCTTGGCTCTTCATTTGTTTTTGAACTCCGATATAAACCCCTCTCATTTAATTTGTAAAGAGAGAGCAAGAGAAATTGTTGCATAAGACACTTCTTAAGTACAATCATTGTTCAATTGTTGGTGAATTTAATATTGGAAGTTGCATGGTTTCTTGTCTTTTGTTTAGAGTAGATTTTGTTTTCAAGTTAAATTGAATGAAGGATTTGATGAGAATGTTCATTGTGGAATCGATACATTCATACTTTTGATAGTTGGATGATTTTGAACTATTGTGCAGAGTTGGATTGAAACTGTGATAGAAAAACATGACTAACATTACTTTTTTCATTGGTCGAATATTGGTGAATATCTGTGATGTGAAATTGCTTAGTACACCTAAGAAGATTGCAACATTCTTGTGGAGTTCTTGAATTTGGCAAAACTACGATAGGTTTCAGATTGCAGCCCTATCTCCAGATTTCATAGGATTAGTTCATAGAATTAGTTTAGGGCTAGGATTGTCCTCTCATACCCTCCTCTTTTTGCTCTTTGTTTTAGAAATCTTTGCGAGTGTTAAACCCAAAAAATCCAAAAAGAAATAGAAAAAGAAATTAAAAAGTTGAAAATGTTGCAATCTTGAATAGCTAGCGTATGTCCCTGTGGAGGTTTTCAGCAAATCATCCTACCACGACTATCCTGAACAGCAAAATTAGATGCATTTGGAACCTTGGAGTCATCTCTATGATCACACAGTTCATTTATTTAGGACATTAGAGAATTTCGTTCAAGAGAGGATAGAGTACTGCTAGTATTTTATTCTGTGTCATAAAATACACCAACAGGTATCGAGAATGTTAATTTGATTTCCAATATTGCTGAGAGTAAAATGTGTCAGCCCAAGCACCTGGATGGGTAATCAGAGACTAGAATGCTGATGTAATATTCTGTTGTACTGTTAGATTACGTTTTCAGAATATTCTGGTATGTTTGTCTAATCTTATTATATTCAGCTGTTGTAAAGAGCTACCTGGTTCATAGTCCTTGACTGGGATCCCTAATTAGGACTGCTGCAGTTTTATAGATGACAAACTAGTTGTTTCAAATAAAAATGAAAATGCAGGAAATAATTCTTCAATTAATATTCTGCCTAAACAGTAGTTTTATTGTTTTCTTTTGACTTTATGTTCCAGATATTGACCGAATCGAAGTATTTGATGCCTGGTTAAATAATGACTGTTGATATGCACAGATTATCTTATAGCTGGTACAAATTACAAACAAATGATCTGCAAGTGCATTTTGGGTACTGTATAATTTTTTGGCCCCAGTTGAACTCAGTTATGGCCTATTTATCTTTCTTATATGAGTATCAGCAGACATTTGGTTTGGGATTGGAAGTTTGTGTAAGAGTCTGTGCCAGTCCCATCTTTGCCCATTCCAGGCATTCTTTTGTTTCTAGTTTAAACCCTATATTTGTTAAATTGTCTTCTCCTAGCAATCTATCTCTACAGAAGTACCCAATTCTTCCTGGCTACCTTGCAGCTGTACAGTCAATTATAGCTCTACAGTCAATTATAACAGAATCTTGCCCCAGTTGATCGTGGGGGAATTGAACCATGGCCCTCATTGTGGTAATCCTTCATCTCTACCGCTCATCACACCCACTGGACTGTGCTTCAGAAATTAGGGCTATAACTTTATGCTTCGTGAGCTTTTTATAATCAAATTGTTTTAGAGCGGCAAAAATAAAAAGGTTAGAGGGCACACAATGATTTGCTTATAAATTTGATATTAAAATCATAATTTGTGAAGGGTTATAATGTTGTTTTATTAGTAGCAATTGTGGGTTATAATTTTGTGTCTGTTATGTTATGCCAATGTTTACCTGACTTGCAAGAATAGCATGTGCCATGATCAACTTTTTTGTCAAGTTAGGTTTGAAGTAGTTGCTATAAATTCCATGAATTGGGTAAGTTATGGATAAACCTTCATAATCTCATTATTATGCTGGCTTTTTTCCAGGAGAAAGGGAAGCATCTGTTGCAAAGCATCACATTCCTCGGCCTAAAAGGGCTAAGGTTGTGAAGGGGAAGAATCTTTTTGAAGGACAGGACTCGACAGATGAGGAAGATGCACACAGTGAATCAGATCAGGAGGATGCAGAAGCAGAAGATGATGATACTCCATTATCTCATGCAAGGCAAGCATCCAAATTTGTGAATGTAAGAGTAACTAAAGCAGAGAGTGCTGAGAAAGCAAGGCGGACTTTGCCAAAGATTCCTGGAAAATCTTTACGAGAAACAAGAGCTGACACCTCAGAATCAGCACAACCTGAGTCAGGATCAACTGGTGCAGAGGTTAATGTTGCACATGATCTGCTTGCTTCTGCTACTGAGGAGCAATTACCTACTGGCTTGGGTCAACAACGTCAATCAGTTCACTCTGGTTTATGGGCAGAGAAGACACCAGTAGGTGGTGCACATGCCGGAGTGAGCTTCTTAATGCACTTATTTGTTGTTATTGGTTGATCAGCTACACAGTAGTCTATTTGATTCCTTTTTACTGATTCATAACTACCAAGCTTATGTGATTTAACCATTCCTTCTTTAAATGAATAGGTTGCCTCCAGGAACTTCAATTCTGGAGATCATGGGAAAACTATGTCATCCTCAGCTGAAGATCATAGCAGAGTCAGCAAAACCTTAATGTCTTCTAGTGAAGACATTGATGATGAATTTGTTGGTGCAAAAAGGCTGTAATTGTACTGTAACGGAAAATAGCAGTTCACCCTCTAACTAAAACTTGGCAAATGAGCCATGCAAGAGTTTGCTGTAAGTAGGTTCTCGACTTGTAGAAAATGCCTCCATGTTTGAAGTCATCTCTTTTAGTGAAGCTATGCCTAACCTCAGGATTGGCAAGAACTCCATCGTTGCACACGCCTAGTTTGACTTGATGCTTATTTTGTTATTCCAACTACTTGAATAGCGCAAGCAAGCTTTGGTCAAATCCTGAAACTGCTTGTGTATTATCTTGCCTCTTTAATTTCAATGTCATAGCTTTTGCTTTTTTGTAGCAATTGAATGTTGTCTTCCACAACTTTCATCTTTGTCTTGTTTTTAGATAGCTGCAATATGCCAATCTCTGGTGCATCATATATGTAGTTCGAATTTAAAGTAGTTAAAATTTAGTGTGGAATCAAGTAATTCTATTAAGATAATTCTCCTGAACTTTTCTTTAGTTACATTGTGGTTGTGTTAACACAATGATTTTTGATGACATTTTCATGACTTCTGACTGTACGGGAATAAAACAACCCTAAATAAATTTTAAATATATAATCTATAAAGAATTCAATATATTAATTAGCCTAGATTTAAAAATGTATATCTGAACAGATTTGAAATAGAAATAAAATAGTTCAACATATTAGCATACCAGGTACCTTGATGCTGGAGAAGAGAATACTGAAAAGACCATGACAGATTGTTTTCTGATAGCAGAAAAATGATTGAGGTGATTGTGGTCTGGAAAATCTAACCGTGCCCAAACTTGGGTGGAATTTGTTGGTCTGGCTCTAATCTCTATATTTTCTGTTTTGACCTAAATGTTGCTGTGCTGAATTTGGTGTCCTCAAATACTCAATACCTTTAATGAGAAGTTTGGTGGTGTTGAACATTGTTGGAACTTGTTATACTAATAAAATAAGATAATTAACTTCCAACCTATTTGACTGAAATGGTGCAGCCTGAACTTGGGTTATCAAATGTTCAATACCTGCAATGAGTAATTGGGCAGTGTTGAACTTGTTATGTTAGGAAAAGAAATCCGATTTCCCCAGTATTGTATCAGTCAAGTGCCTTTGATTGATTTGATGATATTAATACAGTTGGAAGAGACACCAAGCAACAAGTGCAACTGACAACAATATGGCTATAAGCTAATGAGGGTTTTGAAATTTGAACAGAAGTGCAATGAGTGATGAAGTAGCCTAATGCAAGAACTAGGATTTTGAGGATTGCTTGTGTAACTGCTGGTATATAACAATGCTATGATAAGGACATGAGTGATTATGAATAGAGTAGATGTTGGATATCAATTGCTAACCTTAAACTTGCATAAGTAAGCAAGCTGAAAAGTAATAACAAGCATAACATAATGAAACTCATAATACCATATTATGTTAACTAGGGAAACATTGACCAAGGGAAAACTCCGGTGGCGATGATACCCACAAAATGATCTACTAATTAAATGTATCTTGTGAAAGATGTTGACCTTGTTAGGAGTCTATTTACATACATATAGCGTATATGTCCTTGTTAGAGGATCATGCCTTGTTAGAAGCTTTAATCTTGTTAGGGGTTATAATTATAATACAAAAGGTGAGCTCACTGCTCTTACAAACATATACAACTTTACAAGTAGTATAGATGAATATCAAAACTTTGATTGTACTGATATCTTCAATATTTGATCAATCCCTTGCAGTTCTTTGCATCAAGTCACATATACAACTGTCTTCTTTGTTGTAACCATCAAACTCACAACTATACAATACCAACAAAGTGTGCATTTGCCAATCATATCATTACAATATAATTGGCCACTTTGCTAAACAAAAAGTTCCTTCCTTTACACTGAAATCTTAAAACTGTTGGCCTTGCACTTCCTCACATGTTACCAAACTTAATATTAAATTCTGCCAATTGAGGGTTAACATCTAGGATGTTGTCCCTACCTTGTCAAGTTCTTAATTTGACAAGTTAGATCAATTCCATGACCAATTTGCCAATAATTTGTCGACTGTTCTAATTCTAGGATGTCAAGCCCGTCTCTGGAAAATGTTATCAAAACATATGCAAATCAAACCATCATATTTAGCGGTCTTAAACATATCTTATGTGATGTCCAAAGTGACATCCTTCTAGTCTGCAGACTTATATCTACTCCTTGTGAAGCCCGCCGTAACAAATAGTCTAACTGTGCACTGCTTTACTACTTCACGCTTAGACAATTTTCTTAGTCACTTAATACTAAACTTAGTACTTATCTTCATCAGCCCTAATACATCATAATGTTGCCATAAATGACAACTCATATTGACTTGCTCAACCAAATTGCCAACAATCTCTCCCTTCTCCATTGATGACAACATAGGGAAAATTGGTTAAGTGATACTTCTTCAAAGTTGCAAAACTTCAAAATTTCAAAAATTGAATCTTCAAATTTGTGGCCAAATCAAAATGTCAAAATGTGGATCATTCATACATACCACCTATCCATATAGTATATAGCTTCGTACAATCTGCAGCAATGGATTGTCCTTGAGTTGCGTTTGCTCCTAGCCTATGACTCTATTCTCCTATTCATTATTATAGAGTCCATACTATACAAGTTCTTATGCCTTAGAATAGTAGGGCCCATAAAATTCTGGGGCATACAAGACCAAACATACTATTGTGTTCTCCCTTACTCTATACGTATGCTCCCCCTTAGAATATAATCTATACATACTTCACATATTGTAATACTGCTCCTCCTTATATCTATCGCTCTTTACAAAATTTTCATTCACTACTTCTCCCCCTTTGACATCAATGACAAAGGCGAGTCAAAAGTCTATGTACAAGTCAAAAATTGGTGTTCCAAAACTGTACGTCAAGGCAAAATCATTATACAACGAGGTTTTTTGAATAATTGTTTCTCCCACATGAATTATTGCACAAACACCATAAGCTGTTATCTCAACTCCATTTAGATCTATAGGTACAAAGTGCTCATAAGATCTTTTAGCACTTATTAATGTATCTAGTTGTTTCTGTAATAAATCAATCTTTGGTGTCAGATGATCTCTAAATAAATTATATCTACCAATGATTCTATCTCTGCCACGCTTCAAGATCTGTAAACCATCATATGCCTTACTAATTCTCTTATCCATGTTAATAAAACTTAAGTTGTTTTCTTTTAGTTCCTTTGATAACTTCTCTAATTCTTCTTCTTTTTCTGTGATAGCATCTAATACATCTGAAGTCTGCGTATGTGCTCTTACATATTCAATGTAAAACTTCTTTCCTTCTACTATGCACCCCTTAATGTCATTTATACATGTATCGATAATTGATAAATCATACTTTATGTTATTGCATAGCTCATGATATTGAAATAATGACAGGTCAATATGACAAAATCCAAGAAGAACCTGAGAATGTAGTACATCAAATACTTAAAGGACCCTATTGCAATGAAAGCTAAGAAGGAATTAGTGGAAATCACAATTAATGAGCCCAAAATATTGAGAACAGATAATAAGGAAGCGAAACAATTTGTTAGCACAATTGAGCGACCCAATGTTTACATTGGAGGTGTGCCTATAATATTGGATGCAACTATAGGAGAAGAAGATCCATTCAAGGATCAAGATAATACCGATGTTAGCAATTTGGATGAAATTGACAACATTTTGATAAGTAATTGCAATAACATATGATACTAAAGACAACATTAGTGATAAAGTCAACAAGCATAACAAGATGATAGAGATAAAGTTGAGCAAGAGGAGCAGACAAAACAACAATTAGAGGATCAAAAGATGGATAAGAAAGATCAAGACATGAATCAATAGGTGAAACATCATCGGGTAGAGGACACAATGGATACAATGAGTACTAAAGAGCACAAAAAGGATGAACAACACGATCAAGACTTCCAACGAGATGAGGATAAGGACCCAATGCCATCAGTGGTAAATGAAGAAAGATCTTCATTACCAGGGTTCACTATAGTGGCAAATATTCACAAAATGACAATTGTTACCCAGCGACCAACATTGATTTGGCGAAGTTTTTAGACATATGTGGGTTGGTGTGTCGCCCCAAGTTTACCAAATATAAGTCAAATCCTTGAGCCCATCGCCAGAGGATTTATGTCATCAGATCGCGTTTCAAAATGAAATAGCCAATCAAAAATATTTTTGGCACATGGAAAATTAAATACATTTGCTTATGATTGCCTAGGCAGATATTTTGGATGGCCTCAATTCGCCCTTGGTTTTAAAAAATGTTTTAGGAGAGGGATGATATGCGCCCCCCAAATATATAGATGTGTGTCCACACAAATTCAATTTCAACATCTATATTATGCATGGCCGTATAATGGATGACCCATATTCGCCTTGGAAATATCAGAATATAGGTTTTTCTTACGTAGGCTTCATCAAATATTTGGTACGACTTGTAATATTCCTACGGATTTTGCCACAAAAGAGTGGTATACATACATTCGTAGATCGATAGGTTGTCTAAATTTCAATTAGTATTAAGTAGCGAAGTCTCAATTTCTCATATCGCGAGATCATTGTCGGGCGAGCCGTGAGTGCAACAACTGCATTTTAGCCAAAGGTAAGTAACTCAGACCCCTATCTGTCTGTTCTCTATAATTTTAGTTCGTTACTATATGTAGTAGATACAAGTTAGACTGTTAGTGGTCAGTTATCAACTGAGACCAGTACAGTAACCGGGGGGACTTAGGAAATCTATATTTTAAAGTGTAGGCCGCACAACCAATGAATACTATTTAGATAAATATATGAAATAGACTATAGTCGATTGTCAATATTTGAATAGCTTGAATTTTATGGCAACCAATATTTCTTCGGAGATGTCGAACATGAATAGGGGTAAGAGTCCTACATGTGGTGGAAGTCAAGAAAGGCCAGCCAAGTGCAGTTGCATCTTGACATCATATTTTGGTGGCAAAAATCAGGAAGCAACATCACAAGTGCATTTACAAGATTCCCAACCACTGCCACTACCAATTCCACTGGCACATATTGAAGAAGTTGGCGAACCTGATATATTTGATCATGATGAATTTGAACAAGATATTCAGGTAAATAGCCAGAGTAGCCAAGATATGCAGGTCAATACCCAAAGTAGCCATAATGATACAATAGACTTGGATGATAATTCTAAAGATGGTGATGGTGCACGACTAGGGAAGGGAAAAATGAAATACAATGCAAAAATTGGTGTGAAATCCAACAAAAATCGACATTGGGATATATCAATCAAGAATTTTCAAATAGAATGGGCCTCAAAGTATCCATTCATTGAACTTGTACGCAATCCAAAAGAAGGTGAGCCTTTGGTAGAATGCAGATGTATGATATGCTCAAGGATAAATAAAAAGGAAAAGAGGTTGCAGCTAAAAATTGACACCATAGAAAAACATATGGGTAAAGTTTATGAGAAACAAATCATAGATGGAGTGGAAAAATCAGTTACAAGATGGAAAACCAAGGAGGAATGTCAACATATTAAGAATGCAAAAATCTTAGAATTTTAGGAGAAAATACAAACAAATCCTACTGAAGTAAAGGGCTCCATGGAATCTCTTATTGGAAAAGCAATGAAAGTTCAAGAAATGGGTAAAGTTCTTCAATTAAGTGTTGTCTTCTATATTTTAAGCAAAGAGCGTGCCATTATAGACTACCCATCATTGAGTACTTTATTACACTTTGCAAAAGTTCATTATTATGCGAGGAGTCACTGGTTAGTAAACAATAGATGGGAATGGGAAAGTTGTCTTGTCGAGGTTGAAAAGGAAGATATCTGAGCAAAAATTAAAGAGTCAAATTTTATTGCATTGTCTTTAGATGAGGTGACAACAATAGACAATACTTCTTGGGTATGCATGCATGTCTATACTGTACACAATTTTGTCCGACAACCCAATCTACTAATTGTTATTAAAATGAAGGATAATTCAATGATGGAAAATATATTTGAACTAGTAAAAAGTTCCCTAATTGAATCTGGAGGTATAGATGAAATGACGATTGCCCAAAAGTTGGTGTGTGTTGGAGTAGATGGAGCTTCAGTAATGCAAGGCCACAAGAATGATCTTGTCACAAAGTTAAAAGAATTTGTTGCACCTTACGTTGTTGGCATTCACTGCATGGCCCATAGAATGAATCTAGCTTTTGAAATTGTCAAGAACTCTCCACAAATATATAGAGTTGAAGTTTTAATCAAAGAGATCTATAGGCATTTTTGTCGAAGTCCTAAACGATTCAAGGAATTTCAACATTTTGCTGAGGGCCTAACTAATGAGAGAAAGTTGCTTAAGGATAATGATACCAAATGGATCTCTTTGGATGGACCATCTCATCGAGATTTTCCTAAATATCCATCATTGCTTGGTACAAAGGAATCCACTTGCAATGATCAGGGTGGTCAACGAAAATATGGTAATCTTCTTGAAAGGTTAAGTAATGTAGAGACACTCTTAACGTTAGTAGCCATTTTCCCCATGATAGAGGAAATGCGAAATATAGTGAAGAAGATCGAATAAAGATATATGTATATTGCAGAATATAATACACTGTGTAAAATGACATGCATGACCCTCGATAATCTCTATAGAAACTTAGATTCATTTTCTATGGATGAAAAACTTTCAGGGTGGATGAGAATCATAGATTTGGATAATCTTGATAACTTTTAAAAGATTGATGCAAAAGGGGAATTATGTGCCAATATATGGGGTGTTGAGATAAAAATGCACTATTATGGAAGGCCCGTGCCCATGAGAAAAGGAAAGAAACCCACACAACAAAAATTAATTGTTACAAAGGAAGTGTTTGAATATATTGTTGAGTCTGTAATGAATTTTGTGAAGGATATTTCTAATAATCTTTCCTCAAAAATTAGAGAAAGGTTGCCTTGACACAAATTGCTTGAATCAATGTGTGTTGTGTTTCCCCATTACTGGAGTTTAAGAAGTGCTAAAGATTTTCAAGATAAGTTAATGGTTTTGACAAATCAATTTTGCAAAAGCAAAGAAATCAATGGGGTGACTGTAAATGGAGTTTTAGATGAATCTTGTTTGAGAGAGCAATTTTTGTGTACAATGATGGAACAATATGATCTTATGCGGAACCCTAGAGAAGAAGGATCAATAACCAAACGTTGGACAAATCTAGCTTAGAGTGAAGTGTTGCGAGATTCAATATTAGAAATTTTCAACCTTGCTGAATTATGTTTGACCATGATATTGGGGTCTGTGCAGCGTGCAGGATGAGAGAGTTTTCAGTGCTTTGGGGTTCCTAAAATCAAAGGTAAGAAATAAACTAGAGAAGAATTTAGAAAATTGTCTTAGGCTGTAAACATCCAGATATGAAATGAATACTTTTCCTACGAAAGGGCATTGAAATTGTGGACGAAGAAATGCTAAAGAAGAGGTTTGGCGAACGTTTCAAACAATGAGATCAGTAACTCAAGTAGTGATGCTAGTAGTGGTAGCATTGATGTTGAAGTTGGGGATTACTATCAAGATGATGAAGGTAATGCCAATTGGAGAGAACATGGGATATGATGGACTATTTGAACCTGATGCTGAGGAATCAAAAGATTCAGATGATGAAATGATGTGTCAATTCTGAATTATTATCTGAATCTAATCATGATTCATCTATCATGCACAATAAGTTATATCATTTTTTAAATGTGTAATGTCAAACAAACACATACATTTTAAGTTAGATGATGCCATGATTCATGAATCAAGATTCATTCAAATTTTACCATTACTATTATTTTTTATTTCCATTATTATGCTCATATGATGCATTGTTATGGTACAATGACAATCCTTGATTTTTGTGAAAATATAGCCAAATCAAATGATAAAATTTAATGAATTCAATTTTCAAAAGTTAAATTTGAATCCCCAATTTCATAATCATGAGTTAAAAGTTCTAAATTTACAACTATAACATTTAGCATGAGTTAAAAGTACAAAATCTACGATGCCCTCGTCCACGTCCACACCCTTGCCCGCACTTGTGACTGCATTTACTCCTCTGCCCTTGCAGATGGTTGCTCTTGGGCTTGCTTCTTCTGTTCAGACCTTGGTGCAGGCCTCATCCAAGGGAGTGGTCGTGGCTGGCTCAACGTTTTCTGTAGATTCTGTCTTCAGTGGTGATGCCCTAGTTGGGTCTCTGTCCTATCCTTCCTGTGGTGTTGCCTTCTTTCGTATAGGGACAACTTCTGCTACTCCTCATGGTGCTACTGGTAGATCCGCAATTTCTTACGTGGATGTTGCCGCTTATGAGGTTGACATTGGTGGTTTGCCTGTGTGTCTGGGGCTCCGAGATGCTGTACCAGTGGCTAGATATAACTCGACGATTGATTTAGAGCCTGATATTGTTGCCAAGATCTCCACTTATGTGGATGATTTCTCCTCAAATGCTGTGATCTTCCGCTTTAAGGGTTTTTGGCCCTCTCTGTCAGACTTACACACATGGATTTTTCGTGTTTGGAGGCCTTTCATTTCAGATACAGCTTAGATATACCCTGTGGTAAGGGGGTTTTTCATTGTGAAATTTGAAATTACTAAGGATAGAAATGCCATTTTGGGCCATGCTTACTCTTGGGGGGAGAAGTTTCCCTTGATGGCTAAATCCTGGTATAAGGATTTTGACCCGTTGACAAAATCCTTTAATAAGTTTTCGATGTGGGTTAGGTTGCTGAATCTCCCCCTTCACCTATGGTTGGACTTAATCCTAGAGGTGATTGGGGATGCCCTCGGAGAATTCTTGATGGTTGATTCCGCATCTTCCAATTTGTTTCAGATGATGTATGCCCTCATTCTGGTTGAGATTGACATCTCCAAGAGACTACCTGATAAGAATAATTTAGTCTCTTTGATTGGATCTTGGACCAAGCTTCTTGATTATGAGGGTATCCCCTTCCGATGTAGGAAATGCCACAAGACCAGCCACCTTGCAACCCGATGTTCCTTTGAAAAATCTAGATCGAAGATGTCTCCCTCTTGGTGGAAGGGGGTTTGGAATAGTCACAACACAATTCAAAAATCCCCCTCTGCTGGGGATGGTGACTCTCCTCTAGATTCTTTGGTGGTGGACTCAACAATGGTTGCAAGTGGGTCTATTGTTGCCCCTCCATTGGTGCCCTCTTCTGATCATCCTCTTTCACACTTTGACTCTAGTGCTCCGACTGCTGTCCCTCTTGTGGATCTGCTTCCAGAGTTTGCTGCCCTGTCTTAGGATATGACTCTCCCTTCTTCTGTTGTAGGTTGTTCCTCAATTTTGGGGGCTGGTTTTAGTGTTGCTAATTTTACGTGGTAGAAGGCTGCTAGTTTGGTGGAGGATGAATGGACCACAGTTAAAGGTAAAAAGGTTAAAACATCCACTCCTTCAAAAGATAGGACCGAAAGGGAAAGCTTAAGTCTTTGTTGTGGCTGTCCTATTTTTGGTCCTTCTGGCTCTTTTGGCCTATTGTTCTTTGTAGTATGACATGGTAAAGGGCCTAATGTCTTTTCCTCTTTTTTACCATAGGGTTTTAGGTGCATATTAAAAACCTATTTTATGTGGGTGATTGATGAGTATTGTGTTATTTGCATGGCCACCTTGGTCACAATGTCTTGTTTGTTGACCTATTTCACCTTTGGGTTGTAGTTTTGTTTGGTATGGACTATATTGAAAATTTTATGATTTGGAAAGGGTTTCAAGAACCCTTCAAAACCTATTTTCCTTAATAAAAAACATTTAGAAAATGACCTTGAATTCCCTTCTATACAAATATAGAAATAAGGGAGCAACAATAGCTTCAAGTCGTTTTGCCTCATGGCAAGAGGCTTACACTTTTACACTAGCATCAAATTTAGTATCAAAAACATTTTTTGCCTTTGCAATTGATAGGCCTGGTAAGAAAAATAGCATTTTAATTTTGCTATGTTTATCTCGTTCAAGAAATAAAGTTCAAACTTCAAAATTATATCAAACAATTACAAATAGAAATAAAGTAAACACTACAAAGAAGATTAAAATCACTTTCCAAGTGTCACATATTGTGATGCCTGATGGATGTCTTATGATATGATTGAAGATTCAGTCAACTTTTTTAGGATGTTGAAGTCTACTACGTTTGGTGTTTTAACATTTTTTATGTTATAGTAGATGACCTTTAAATTCACCAGACTTCCATATTTGGAAGATTTACTTGAAAGCAATGCTACATCCAATAGTGCATTCAAATTCGCCAATTGTTTGATGCAATTCAAAATGCCTTTAGGAGTTGAATCCTGAGGAAACTTGACTACTTCAAACATCCTTTTGGCCTCCAAATCTTTTTGGTAAGCTTCCCTACCAATGAGTGTTGTTGATGAATTACTAGACCAAGGAGCAAGCAAACCAAGACTTATCATTAAGTTTTCTTTGTCATCCATCTTGGTGAGTTTTCTCCCAATTGAGTTCAAATATTCCTCTCCTTCCCTTATACTCTATCATTTTTGAATGTTAGCTGATGTCTTTATTGATGTACTAACATGGTCATGAACTCCTTGGCTAGCCAAATACCTATCAGTAGGTGTGTTGATTATGTGTATAATCTATCTTGCAGTCTTCTTGATCTTAAAAAGGTCATTGTTCTTCTCAATCTGCTCTTTGATACTTCCACAAATAGCTCAAAAACTTTGATGCAATTCAAACCAATCACACAACCTATCGAAATTTGCCATAATTTCCCCCCACATTTTTTCTTTAATTAGCTTGATCGAATTTTTTATTTTTTCATTTGACTCAAAGAAGTTTTCTCCAAGGTTTTGATTGTTTTATTAGCCTTCTGTACCTCTTGCACCATTTGTGATAACTGATTTTCACTTTGTTTCTTTATTTCCTTTTCTTTCTCTTCCCATTGTTTTACTTTTTCCTTCTCATTGTCCAATTCCTTATTTATGTTACTAACTGTATGTCCACCAGACTCCAACTTTTTGAAAATATCTATTATAGATGTTCTTTCATCTTCAAGTTTTTTATTTGTTTCTTGCAATTTTTCCCCAATTTTTTTGAGTTTTTCATCGGCTTCCATATTAACATGGTTCAGAGTATCATTGAGTTTCTTATTGCTCTATTCCAATTGTTCCTTCAACATCTCAAATTCTACTTCTCTCTCTACATTTACATCAAATAGCTTTTTATTGCTTTCTTCCAATTGTTCCTTTAGAATTTTCATTTCTGCCTCCATATTTTCTAGCTGAGGTTGTACACTTGGTCCTTGAGAGGAAGCACTTGTAGTCATTTTCTCTATTTCTTTGCACCCACTATTTGCTGCTTTCTCCTTTGCCTTCGCATTTTTCAGGTGTGCTTTTAATTTTTCAATTGCCTTCTCCAACCCTTTTTTCTTTCTCTCCACCTTGAACAGTGAACTATAGACCATAGAGTTGGTCCTTTTTGATACACTGAATTTGTCCACATTTTATACTTTGGAGAAATCAATAGATAGCGTGCGAATATGAAAATTTGATGGATTTATCTCACTCTTTGGTGGATTATTATCTAGCTATGGGGGACAAACAATCATAAACTCCATCGTTTCTTTATTGGTGTTATATGTTGGAAATATCCTACTCGATGCATGTTCTTGAGAATGAACCACCTCAACTACATCCTTCTTGAATGCCTTATTATTTTTTCTATTCATCTTTGTGGTTTCTTGAAAATTTGATACAAAATTATTGAATTCAAAATTTGGGTCTACTAAAACAATACAATGCTTGAAAGTAGAAAGAGAACTTGCAACATTGTACTTCTTTCCACCAATACCCGAGGTTGCAATAATTGCATCTTGAGGATTACCAATACCAATGACATCACCCCTTCCTAATCTTGCCCCACTTCCACTAACAAGTGAAGTTTTTGAAACCTTTCTAAAGGTTTTGTGCTGAGGGAGTTGAGACTGGAATTGTATTAGTATTAGTATTTGAAACCTTTTGCTTCTTTGCACAGTGACCTTCAACTCTAGGGGCAGGGATCTTGTCAAATTTTAGTCGCATTGTACCTTTTCTAGAGGAAACAACTTGGAAGGTTATATATCTACCTTGGACGAAAAATTGCTTGGGTTCACTTTTTTTTGAATATGATGGGTCATCTGACTCATCTCTAATGTTTGGTTTATGATCACGTTTCGATAGATCTGGTACTAGGAGTGGATACCGATTTCCTTAACCTGTTATGCCCAACCCACCATCACCTGGATAACCTATTTTCCTATCATATTTGCCCCTTTGCCATATTTTTCCTTTGTCTACTAATTAAGTACAACATATTGTCCAGTTGCTATTGAAACAAATGTACTACTACTTGGAGCAGTGGATTCAGTAGAACTAGTGGCAATGCCTGTGGCTATGGATGAAGGATCCTTACAAACCTCATGCTCATTGCCTTCATTAGTTGCATCACATTGTGCTGCTGCATCTGGATGCTCATTATCCCATAATTTGCTAAATGTTTCATCCTTAAGCAAGTCTTCAAAATCTGAAGAGGTGTTTGGTTCACCGAGATTCTTCCTCATCTCCCAAAACACATTAATTTTTGATCGACACCACTTTGTAGCCGCACAATCATGATTTATGGAATTTGGAAGATGTTTTTTTACTTGGATGATTCACTTTCTGGTAGAAATTGTAGGATGTCACGGGTTGCACTTTTTCAATTTGTCTGTGCAATTCTTTACTTGTGTTGATAATTCATATATTGAAATATTTTTTTTTTCACTGGACCATTTTTCCATCTCCATTTTGACCTCTTATCATGAGTCCATATTTTTAAATCTTTCAATCAATGACACTCTCATGTTGACATTTGATTGCAGAGTTTCCATTTTGTACAAGCTTTGTACCAATTTTGTTTAGTGGGTCATACTGCCAGTGCCTGACAACATCAAATTTAAAAACTGCAAACAATTCTTGTACCACATTGAATGCTCTCCTCTCACATGTGGACCCTCCGCATTTGACAGGCAAGGAAGGAAAAATGGTTTTCTTTTGGTAACCATGAAACAATACATTTGTGCTTTCCATCTTCCGTACATATTCCAAGAAAATACTCTCTCTATCACATGTATAGGAAGTTTGTAGGGTTCTACAACTGAACCGTAAAATATTAGTACAATGTAGTCTTCCATAAAGTACTTGTCAACCAATTGAATTTGACTTCCCAGTTGAATTAATTGTTTACAAGACAGACAATCTAGGCATTGGAATGCCTAAATTTTTATGATAAAGTGGTGCCAAAAAGAAGTCTACAAAGTGGTTGTAGTTCCCTTGGGGATCACCCATCCTAATCAAAATTGTCTATTCAAATATTGGTTTATCAAAATTAAGCTAAATTTTGTTTGTTTCAAAAATTTGACGATGCTTTGATAACAAAAGATAACACAAGTAGGTTGTGTATCTAAATGTCTTATGTGACAGTAGGTCTGTCCCTCTTTTAATCATTAACAATTATTCATTTATGTGATGCACAATGTGCCCAATATAATTAGATCTTATAGGCTATTTTAGACAATGAATATTGAAAATTATTTCCAAAATGCTGGCACCCACTTTCTCGTTACTTTCCAAACCTAAATACATTGATAACTAAGATATAGTATCTTGAACCCATTGCAAAAAAAATACAATTCGTAAGGAGGTTTGTGATCATGAGGCAGATTGAATGCATCTGCTAACCCTCTAATATAACAATGTTTTTTATCTGAACCTAACTTATCATATGTTTCTGCCAATTTTTCTAGGTCAATGTGGGTTGGGTTTTGTTCTTCAAACCTTAAGTCCAATAGTCTACCAAATTCACTCTACGTGATAGACAAAATTACCTCTTGTGAGTTTTGATTCACAATTGCCTTTTTGTTTTCATCATAGTTTTCAGCACAAACTATTACCAATTTTTGACAAGGGAATACTTGAGGGAACCCCAAGCAGGCAATTCCACCAGTCCACGTTGTAACTTTTTTTACAATGATCCCTATCATGGTGTTCGATTTAATATATTTTGATTCTTTTTGTGGATCATTCCACTTATCTTCAATTGTCTGATTGACTTAATACTCCTTCCATAGATAATATGATCCAAAATTTCATGGAATTCATTAGTAAAACTTGACGTTTTAACAAGTTTGTGCATGCCAAAAACTAGTTTCTAGGTCCCTCGTATTTTCTTTTGGGTTGCAATTCCATTGCCAGTGCCACTCCTTTTGTATGATTTCATCGTTGAAAAATTTATAGAACTATACACAAACACAAATTACAATTTATAGACACGAATAACATTAAAACCCTAAATTGTATTTGTAAATTTTAACTTTTCAAGTTACCTAGCTGCTAAAAAGTAAATAATTTAGGCTTACAATGCATGATAAATTAGAAATTAAACCTTGAATTTTACAGCCAATACTAGTTACTAAACTATCAGTAAAAAATGTGTTCAGGAATCACAATCTTAGTTCTTACTCGAAAAGTTGAAACTATAACTGATAACTATTTTTTGTGATGTTGTGAGTTGTCTAAGAAGACTAGGTTTTTAATGCTCGTAGCTCCACTGCTTTTACTGAATCTTAGTCCTTGGATTGGTAATTAGTGCACACATAAGAAATCCAAGTTTGAATAATGAAAACTAAACCTTATAGTATGCACAAAAGAAAATTACTCGAGCATGTGTTCGATATTAATTCCAACGTACATTTTGCAGTGGACAACTGCTATTATAACTATTTGTGAAACCATAAACGTACGACATTATAGTATAATTTAGGTTTAACTCTAATAGTTATCAGTATTTATGAATACTTCTTTCCAAAGACTTCTTTTCAGGGAAAATTTTGAAACAAAATCGAAGGTAGCCAAATTCATCCTAAAATAAATCTCGAGCCATCAATCTTTGATGCTCCAATGGTGTTAGTTGTCGATCTTTACATGTCTCATTGCCACACCATGGTCTAGGTCAATGTTATGTGCCATCTTTCTGACTCAATTCATATATGGAACATGTCTTTTTTCCTCGACATTTGAGAAAGCAAGACTACTCTAGCCAAAATCGACTTGAAATACTTGGGCCATTCTATCTTTGTTGATCAAATGGTGTGTATCACTATAAATGATGCAGATGCTACAATAGATGTTATGTCAAGTATGCCACATGTCCTCTTCCCAGGGAATATGCGAATACAAGTTGATTGTTGTCAAAATCGGCCCAAAATTCATTTGGAGTCATTGATCTAAGCTGATCGAATGGTGGTTGGCTTGATTCCTTGTCCCATGTGTCAATATGATATCCACCATCCATGTCAAAATGATTATTGAATAGTAATTGGTATTACATGTATGCGACATGTCTTCTCTCTAGAGTGATTTGGAAAAACAAGTTGAGTGTTGCCCAAATCGGCCCAAAATACATCTCGAGCCGTTGATCCTTGCTCATCTAATGGTAGTGTGACATCCCCTTCATTATATTAACACTTGTGTGAGTTGCATCATCATATTAAATTATAACTAGCAATCATACCTTATAAGGTGCAATAGGTACACCGAAGGGATATTTAGAGAAATAAAGGTCATTTTTAAAAATATAATATCATAATTCAAATTGTAAACTTAACCTTAACAATAAAATCCTAACTTTAACAATAAAACTAACCAATGTAACCATATTCCTAAATGTAATCTCAATCATTATCTCAACATGTTCCATAATCATAATTGTAACCCTAATCATAATACCAACTATGATTAACTCCTTAATCGTAACTTTTAAATCTTATTGACAACTCTAACTCTAATTTTAGTTCTAACCCTACCATAACCCAAATGCTAAACCCTAATCCAAAACAATATCATATCCCAAACTCTAAATCTTAACATATTATAACATAAAATGATTAATATTATTTTGAAACTATAATTGTATACAACAATATGAGATTTTTTGTTTTGTTTTTGATAGATGGTTCAGACTTGGAAAGGCCACTGTGAAACTTGTTTTTATTTTTGAATATTATAAGATTAAATATTATAATTATATTTTAAATTAATTTTATCATTTTTAATATATTTATAAGATTATCATAAATAAGTGAATTTTTTTTTTAAAACTATAAAAATGATCATTTCATATAAATAATAATAATAAGTAATATTTTTCTAAATAAATATGAAAATATTTTATAATATTTTTCATTGTTATATTTATTAAAAAGAAAACATCAAAAATAAAAATAAAAATAAAATTGTTTCAAAATATATATTTGAAAATAACAATAATCAATTTATATAAATCAATTTAAAAGAAACAAGTATTAATGTATAATTTAGAAAATAACAAATATATGTTAAATTATTCTAATTCATATAGCATACTTAGAGTTCTAATTAAAATTAAAGTTTAAATTAAAAAGTGACTACAATATGAATAGTTGAGCATTCTTATATAACATATTTATTAGTTATTAGAGACTAGAGATGATATGTGTCTTTTTTCTGGTTGCATTTATAAAACTAGTTGAGCATGCCCCACATTTGCCCAAAAAACATCTTTGGTCATTGATCTAACTTGATCATGTTTTCCACTTGTCTTCTTTTTAGGGCTTTTGGAAAAGCTAGTCGGCTTTGCCGAATTTGGCCCAAAATCATCTAAAGTGGTTGATCTTTGTTCATCAAATAGTCATCGCAGCATGAAATTTTAACTTTATAATATTACTAACATAGTTCTTAAATATATTAGAATATTTCTAATTTAAAAAATGAAATAGTTTTTCAATGATACTTAAAATTTGATTGTAAAATAAGCCTATCCAATGGAGAGTTAAATCTAATTGTAAAAGTAACTATCAATTAAATTGATTGTTAAATGTGAAACCTCAATAAGTTAATTTTAATTCAATGTTTAATATTATATTTTTTTCTTAACAATTTAATAGAAAAATTGGAAAATAACAAAATATTGCATAAGCAAGCATAACAATGAAATGCAATTTTATATGGAACTCAAAAAATTTCATTGATATTCATTGTTACTTGAAAGTTACAATATGAGGTAGAGTCTAGAGACTCTAGTGACATGTACAATGATTGTAATTCTGATTAAACAAAATAGAAAGTGAAATCGAACTTCAGGGGAAAACTGTAGTACTACTATACTAGTCATTGTAGAAAGCACAAGACCAGACTAAGGTTGTGAATTCTTCTAGCCACGGGTTGTTCTATGCTACTTCATCCACGTTATACCATTTTTAGAGAAAATCCAAGCCAATTTGCACCCATTTCTTATGGTGCTTCAATTGCCCAATAGTCAAGCCCAATAGAAATGGTTGCAGGACCACATTTTGGCCAGGTTCCAAAAGCTTGTGGATTTCACCCGCCCAAGGGATCCCCACCCCTAATTCCACACGAGCAACAATATCAATGTCATCACCCAAGTATTCTGCTTTAAAAGTCTTCCCTAGGGGCAGCAAAATGTCAACCCTTGCTTCTCCGAGGTCAAGCAGAGAGGCTAGAAAATGAGATGTAATTTCAGTGTTGACATGGTACCTATTCTCATTCTTCAAAAATTGATGCCCCAAAACCATTTTCACAGCATGAATAATGAAGTTCACAGTAATAGCTGTAGCAAGAACAACCTCATTGCATATTGACAAGAGGTTTTCATCAGGGACTTCATCTAAAAAGGACTTCTATTCCTCTTCCAATTTTCATGTCAGGCAAATTGGAGTGACCATCTTGACTGCAGAGCAAGGCCTACCACTCTACCAAACTACCACCAAGTAAACAAACTATAATTGAATGAGCACTAAAAGTATATACCTATTACCAGACTATTGACTACTAAAAACGAGATGAGAAAATGAAAGAAGCAACTCAATTGCCTATAAATAAGCTAAGTGGCTGAGAAATGGTCCTGACTGCCTAGATATTTGTTTGTCTGGCTTCCAGTTCATTTGTTTTAAATTATTAAAAATTTGCAAATCTTCAACATAAATGCAAGTTCGTGCCAAACAAGTTGTTATGTGTGCGAAATCGATGGAAGAGGGAATGCCATTAATAGTGACAAAGACATGTATGTACTATCCACTACAAGTGGCACAAGCTGGAAGGAAATGTGTCACCATTCCAGAGACTTGAACAAGGTTTAGGCTTCATTCCAGATGTTTGGCCTGAAATAAAACTTCAACTGTTGATATATTATTATTTAGCAGACGATAGTCTATAAATGGATGTTAATTTTTACACACATTTATTGGAGATATGAAATGATATTAAAAACATTTCCCAAAAATCCATTACTATATACATCAATTCTTGGTCACATTCAACATGTGTAGTATGTACTGTGTACTACTATTAACCAGTAAGTACTTACTAGAAAGTGAAATTATGATTCACAGAAATTTAGAAAGCAAATTTATGATTACTGTAAAATAATTAGAGCCCAAAAAAAACACCATGGCCACTGAAATATCAAATGTCAACAAAAAGTGTTTTACTTTGTATTATATTCTTTGCATCTGCTTTACATTTCATCTTTATATATATAATGGTTGTGGTTTCCCTCAAAAAGGGAAGCAAAAAAGTTTCAAACCATTACATTTCAAAATCATACACTTTCTATAATATGTTCTAAAAAAAACCCTAACTAAACTGATGATTCTCCATGCAACACTTCTTTTATCCTTCAAAACATCCCAAAAACATTAAAGTTCTAGTTTTTTTGTTCCATCGCATTTGCAATTTGATCTTCAAAATTAGTAGGGTCGAGACCCATTTCAACAAACATTGCTCGAAGATCTTCCTTTCCATATCCTTTTTGAGCTTTTTGATGGCATCCTCAGGATTAGTAGAGAGAACTCGCGAAGTTTCCATAAGCCTAGTAGTAAGATCACTTTGTTCATCCTCCTCCTCCACAGACAAATCTAGGTTGAAAACAAGGCTTGGATTTTCATTCGACAATCCCTCTTCCATAGGCAGTCCCATTTTTGGCAACCAACTACTTTTCTGATAATGACAACCACTGAGTAGGATGCCCGCAATTTAAAGAATATTTTTTCAAAAAAATTCCACCATGACATAAATGCAATAGGACATTCCACATACGTGTCATTTAGCCACATTCGCCAATGCATTATATATGTTTTTTCAATAGAAAGGAAAAATTGTCTAATAATATATATATATATATATATTCCAATAAACGAGAAAAATTGCCTAATGCAATATATGTTTTTTCCAACAAATGGGAAAAATTGCCTAATGCAATATATATATATATATATACAATATATGGGAAAAATTGCAATATACAATATACCCTTTGTATCAAAAGGGACAAAATCAGCTTGACTTTATGAAATTTTGTAATGGTCAAAGAAAATTCACATCTAATGAATGGGAAAAATTGCAATATACAATATACCCTTTGTATCAAAAGGGACAAAATCAGCTTGACTTTATGAAATTTTGTAATGGTCAAAGAAAATTCACATCTAATGAATGGGAAAAATTGCAATATACAATATACCCTTTGTATCAAAAGGGACAAAATCAACTTGACTTTATGAAATTTTGTAATGGTCAAAGAAAATTCACATCTAACATTAAACTTTTTGTGACATTGAAAAAAATTTGCCAACAAAAATTTAATTTTTTACCTCAAAAGTAATGCTAGATTCACCACGAATTTATATATATTTTTTGGGAGGGGGTTTCTTAAAGTTATCCCTGTTCATTACCCACATATCTGAGACCACATAAAAATACTTGATAGAAAAGAGGCTAGAGAGAACTCAAAATGAAATGAAAGATCAGAGGTTAGAGGAGGTACAAAAGAACCTTGAAGCAACTCTTGAGGAATTAGATTAAGTTAAAAACTGAAGATCAAGGTTAGGTATGCACAATATCTTATTAAGAAGTTGAAAGAGCACTTTAAATATCTCATTATAAAAGAAGGATCTTTTTGTTTAGCAAAGTGGGCAATTGTATTGGAATGATATGATTAACATATGCACACTTTATTGGTATTGCATAAATGCAAGTTTGATGGTCACAACAAAGCAGACAATTGTATATGTGACTTTATGTAAGGAACTACAAGAGACTAATCAGATATTGAAGATATTAACAAGTCAAGGTTTTGGTATTCATCTATACTACTTGTAAAGTTGTAAATGTTTGTAAGAGCAATGAGCTCACCTTTTGTATAGGACAATAGATATGGGGAGGACTACTTATACAATATGCAAAGTATGTATAGATTATATTCTAAGGGGGAGCATATGTATAGAGTAAGGGAGAACACAGTAGTATGTACAAATTATAGAAAGCTATATCAATACAGATAGATGGTATGTATGAATGATCCATATTTTGACATTTTAATTTGGCCACGAATTTGAAGATTCAAATTTTGAAAATTTGAAGTTTTGCAACTTTGAAGAAGTAACACTTATACTTAACCAATTTTCCCTATGTTGCCATCAATGCCAAAGGGGGAAATTGTTTGAAATTTGGCTAAGGTAAGTTGCTAGGAGTTGTCATTTATGGCAACATGATGATGTATTAAAGCCGTTGAATATAAGTATCAAGTTTAGTATTAAGTGACTAAGAATTTTTTCTAAGGATGAATCAGTAAAGTAGTGCACAATTAGACTATTTTCTTAGTCACTTAATACTAAACTTGGTACTCATCTTCAACGGCCTTAATACATCATAATGTTGTCATAAATAACAACTCTTACAAACCAAATGGCCAAAAATTTCATGATCTAAATGAATCTAAGGTCAATTTAGATGAGTAGAGGGATCTTAATAATGTTCATGAGTCCTAGCTATCTCATATACTAAGAGCTCCAAAAACAAAACTATTTAAGGTTTTTCTCTATGCTAGATCTTTTATCATGAATCTTGACCAATGAAGTTGCAGTTTTGTGAAGCCTGACTTTGTAAAACAAATTTCTCAGATTGTCCACATTCAAAATTCTATTTATGAAAATCCTTATAAGCTGCGCACTCCATCATGAAGCACCATTTCATTTCAACTATCATTTTACTACAAAAGATGGAACTTATTCTCACTTCTCCTTGGTCCTCAGTTGTGCTATCAATATTTTCAGCCTCTCCCTTGATTTGAGCCCTCAAGCTTTTTCATCATGCATACACATGGGGTTGAATTCTTTAACCTAGTGTTTGTTTCTTTTGACAGTTTTAGTTCATCCACATGGTTTTCTTGAATTTTTCTAGTATCCAATCATTTACCTCCTTGTTAGAGTTGGGATAATTTTCCAATTATTGTCCCATTTGTCCATCCACTTGTTATTTTTCTTTCTCCAAGCCTTCTTCCTAAGGGACATTCATCCATGTCTTCAACCTCTTTTAAGTAACTTAGTAAATGAATTATTGTTGAAACCTTTGTTTGTAATATATCGCCCTTAGCTACAAGGATGTTATAGGGGATTTTCATTTTGGCTTTAGTCATAAAGTGAATTGGAATTCATTCCCATCATCCTTACTTGTGGTTTGACATGCCACTCCCTCAAACTTTATAGTTGGAATAACCAATAAACCAAATATGATTTTCTTAGTCTTGTAGTTCTATAGTTCAATTCCTATGTACTTACACTATTTCACTATATTCAAATTTTTTTCTTCAAATAGTCCATCAATTTTTTATGTTTAAAGATAATATCATGATTTTAGTTTTGTTGGTATATACTTGCATCTTAATTCCCTAGGAAAAGAGCTCTAAAGCCTTAAAGTGTTCTCTCAAACAATGGTCAGGTTTTGCAATTAGAATAAGATCATATACATGCAAACTTTAGTACATAGCTTTCTAATTGAATATTTTTGGTGTAAATAAGTATTTAATATTTACACTTAAGTTTACTTAGGTTAATGTTTTAGCATATTAGTTTTCATGTAGACACCTAAGAGTTTTTGTTTGCACTCCAATTGAACACATGTTGTCTACTACATCTCTTTACAAGATACACCTTTGTATACTTATCCTCTCATTGTTGCACATACATTCATGCACAATGGAGGATAATCCACTCTTGGTGGACATGTGCTTAGTTGTAATGATTATCTCTTTTTTGACTCCTAGTGATTCTAGTTGCCTTCATATACAAGGCTCTTCTATGATGTATTCATCCAATCATCTGATATCCATTCTCATTTGATCATCATTTGTTTCTCTAGTGCTATTTATTGAGCTTCTTGTTCTTGGTGTTGAATTATTTCCCTAGACAAGTTCTTACATGGTATCGGAGTCATAGGAGTTTCATTGCATAGGCATTGCAGAGTTTTTTTTTGTTGTTTTTGCAGGTCAAGATTAGAGCTTTCTGGTGCAAATTAGATGTTGGTATCACATTCAAAAGATTTAAAAACCTCCAAATCAACTTTTGTTTCATCAAAATCTGACATCTAAGGTGAAATCTAGAGTCATTTGATTTTTGGATGTATGACGACGGCGATTCAGGAAAAATAATTACAGAGGTGATTTTCAAATAACGATAGCTCCCTCACACAAACTCCTTTTTTTTTTATAGCATTTTTTTGGTTTGTTTTGGGATAGAATTTCGTGATCTACACATTGGTACAGGTTGTTTGTGATCCCTGTTCCTTGATTTTTCTAAAAATTGCCAATCCTAATTTTTACAACTTTAGAGGCTTCGTTCGGGCTCATATGGACACATATTCAAGTGCTATTTTTTTGAAAGTGCATAAATTTTTGTCTACTTTCTAGATTTGGTATCAGTTTGGAGTGATTTTGAGTAGACATAGTACTTTTAACATTTGGTCATTTTTGGCATATTTTGGCACTTGTAATTAATTAGATCCTTGAGAGGACTTGTGTCTTATCTTGTTGAGTCATACATAGCTTCATATTTTTAGTTGTAAATATCAAAAATCAAAGTTCCACTTTGGCCCAAAACTGGCAAGTGGCTATTGTACCCACACTTAATATAAAGTGCCAAATCATCTTTTTTTTATGGTGGGGATTCTTTGATTGAGTGAAAAGGGGGGTGTGTCTTGTGTTCTTCCATCTCCTTGATATTGTGCTCTTTCTTTTTCATTATGTGTTCTTTTTCTATGTGAACACCATATAATATTGCTACTTGGAAAGAAAAGATAAAGGAACCATTAATTGAAAAAGGTTTACTACATTATGTAATTGGTGTTGTAAAGAAACCTGATGATGATGTTGATGAGTCTCGTAAAGATGACTGAGAATCAAAACAAGAAATAGCCTTAGGAACCTTGCTAAAGAATATCTTAGATCTTGTCAAATATCACATCAAGAAAATTACCAATCCAATAGAAGTTTGGAACAAACTCGAAGCATTGTATGGGATAGTAGATGAAGATATTGCCTACACCATTGAGGGAAATCTTCTCAAATTGGATCCTAGGAATTTTGACACCATAAAAGATTATCTTACCTAGGTAGACATGTATAAGGCACAACTTAAGGATTGTGGTGAACCCATCAAGGATGGAAAGTTGATCAAACATGTGATGAATTATCTTCCTCCTAAATATGCATCTTTTGTTTCAAGTTATAATTGGAAAGGCTAATCATGATAAAAGACTTTATTGTTTTTCTCATTTTGTGCCTAAGTCCACTTCCCTTGCCTTGTTGACCCACTCAAATTCACAACATAAACTATGGCATGAGAGGTTTGGACCTCTCAATTACCACTACCTTAAAAAAACTTAGTGACAAGGATATGGTCATAGGTCTACCTCAAGTGAAGTATTCAGAGGTGTATGTATAAGTTGTGAAGTAGGCAAGCATCTTGAAGAGAAGTTTGACAAGGGGAAGTCTTGGAGAGCTACTGTTGCTCTTGAGTTGGTTCATATTGATGTAGTTGGCCCATTTCTAGTGCCATCATATGGAAAGGCTTGCTATGTTCTCACCTTCATTGATGAACCTTCACGCTACACTTGGGTCTTCTTTCTTGCTCATTAGAGTGAAGTGTTTGATAAGTTTATCACCTTCAAAGCTCAAGTTGAGAAGCAATCAAGGAAAGCCATGCAGATTCTCCCAATAGATAATGGAAGGGAGTATGTGAACTCAAGGCTTATAGAATTTTGTACTCATGATGGTATTAATCTTCAACATTCAATTGCATAAACTCCACAACAAAATGGTGTTGTTGAAAGGAAGAATAGAACTCTTAAGGAAATGACCACTTGTATGCTACAACATAAGTCTCTAGATCAAGTTTTTTAGGTAGAAGATATGTGTTGTGCCAATTACATCCAAAAAAGAAGTCCCCATAAGGCCTTGGATGGAATTATACCTTTTGAGGCTTGCTGTGGAAGAAAACCAAGCGTAAAACACTTTAAAGTTTTTGGTTGTCTAGCATGGGAAAGGATACCTCCACAAAAAATGAAGGAATTAGAAGCTCAAAGTAAACCTTGTATATTTGTTGGATATCTAGACCATCTTAAAGCATAAAAACTCACGTCTTTGAGAGGAGTGTTCACTTTGAAGAAACTTGTCCAAGTTTGGCTCCTTCAACTCTTCCTTCCTCCTTTATGGAAAGTGATGATAGTGACTTGGAAGACTATATTCCTTCAACTTTGACTCACAAGACACCAACTTCATAGGGTCCACAAACAATTAAGGATATTCCTTCTTCTTCTTCCACTAGACCTCATTGAGCATAATGAACACTTCATTCAACAGGTTCATTGGTGGGGAATCCTTCAGATACTAGGAGGACAAGGGCAAAACACAATTCATTTCCACATGCATATATTGCCATTACTTCTGATCCACAGTCATTTAAGGAAGCATCTAGGGTTCCTGAATGTGACAAGGCCATGGGGGAAAAATATAATTCTTTAATGAAAAAAAACACTTGGGACTTAGTTTATTTTCCTAAGAGAAGACAATTGGTTAGGTGTAA
Source organism: Cupressus sempervirens (assembly GCA_028749045.1). Lineage (NCBI taxonomy): Eukaryota > Viridiplantae > Streptophyta > Pinopsida > Cupressales > Cupressaceae > Cupressus > Cupressus sempervirens. The sequence continues at coordinate 838,822,052 of CM053783.1, forward strand.
GTGGATCTATCAGACCAAGTTTGCAGCGGATGGAAGTGTGGATAAGTATAAGGCTAGACTTGTTCCCAAAGGTTTTTCACAGGTTCTTGGTATTGACTATACTGAGACCTTTGCACTAGTAGCTAAGATGAACTCCATTCATTTGACACTAGCTATTGCTGCAGCTCATGGTTGGGTTGTACATCAAATGAATGTAAAGAGTGTGTTCCTCAATCAAGATCTTCATGAAGAGATCTATATGGAGCAACCTCAAGGATTCATACAAGATTCTACTATGGTTTGCAGGTTGAGGAAGTCTATCTATAGCCTTAAGTAGGCTCCTAGGGCTTAGCATGCCAAGATGGATTCCTTCCTACTCTTAGTAGGATTCACTAGGTGTCATTTAGATTCAAATGTCTACATTCTTCGGAGGGATGACTCACACTTGATACTTGTGCTTTATGTAGATGACTTGATCATTATAGGAAGTACTTCATCTATCATTGCCAGTGTCAAGACTTCTTTGCAGGACATATTTTCTATGTCAAACTTGGGTTTACTTCATTATTTTCTTGGTATTGAGATCACATAGTCTTCAGCTGGGATCATCTCAACCCAAGTATGCTCTTGATTTACTTTCTCTCTTTTGCATGAACGACAATAAGCTTGCAACTACTCCCTTTGTTTCAGGTGTTAAGTTAGAGGCAAAGTGTTCCAGTCCACTTGTTGATGCTACATTGTATCGACAGTTGGTTGGGAGTCTCATTTACTTGACACATACATGCCCTGACATAGCTTTCATAGTTGGCATGGTTTCTTGCTTCATGCAAGAGCCACATGAGCTTCATTGGAAGACCACCAAACACATCTTGCACTACATACAGGGTACACATACACATGGGATACACTATGCAATAGGTACTAGACTTTAGTTGGTTAGATACAAAGACTCAGATTATGCAGGAGATCTTGATTCCCGCAAGTCTACTTTAGGTTACATGTTTCATCTTGGTTTCAACCCCATTTGTTGGCAGAGTAAGAAGTAAAATTCTATTGCTCTTTCTTTGACTGAAGCTGAGTATCAAGGGGTTGTTACTGTAGCCACAAAGGCTATATGGATACGACATATCTTGAAGGAGTTTGGGTTCAACTTTCCATAGTATACAATCATTCATTGTGATAATTAGAGTGCTATTAAGATCTCAAAACATCCAATTCAACATCAACAAACCAAATACATTGAGGTTCATATGCGCTACATTAGAGAGCTGATACATGAGTAGGTCATTGAGTTGAGGTATTGTCCTATAGTAGAGCTGGTTGTAGACATCTTCACCAAATACTTCACTGAGGTCAAGTATATCCATTTGCGAGATCTCTTTGAGGTGCGTGATATTTCAGTAAGGGGATTCACTTGACTTCTCTCTTCTTTCTTATGGGAGGGATCTTTTCCTTACATGAGGTTTTCTTCTCTCTCATTTTCTTTTATTGTACATATCTCTATTTTTGGAGGGTGTTTTTCCCATGTGGTTTTCCCTCTTTCTCTGATTTATGAGAGATTGCATTGCATATTTTTTGCATTGGCAGTTTGTACATGGGTACCTAGGATGGCCTAGTAGCTAGGACCCATCATGCATTTTCATCTAGCTTTTTAAAGGTTAAGTTCATTCCCCTAAGTTTCACTTAAGGGGGGGTGTTGGTGTAAATAATTATTTTACTTAAGTTCACTTAGGTTAATGCTTTAGAATATTAGTTGTCATGTAGACACCTAGGAGTTTGCATATTCATATGAGTTGTCATGTCGAAAACACAATTGTTTGCACTCCAATTGAGCACATGTTGTCTACTACATATCTTTACGAGATAACCCTTTGTATACTTATCCTCTCATTGTTGCACATACATTCATGCACAATGGAGGATAATTCACTCTTGATGAACATGTGCTTAGTTGTGATGATTATCTCTTTGCTGACTCCCAGTCATTCTAGTTCCCTTTATATACACGTCTCTTCTATGATGTATTCATCCAATCATCTTATACCCATTCTCATTTGATCATCATTTGTCTCCCTTGTGCTATCTATTGAGCTTCTTGATCTTGGTGTTGAATTATTGCCTTAGGAAAATTCTTACAAATACCTCTCCCATAGTGTTGCTTAACCATGATTCCAACTTAATATATAAACCAAACAATATTGGGAGAAAAGAACACTCTTGTTTGACCCTAGTGTTGCTACAAAAGCCTTCAAAAATTCCTTCTTTAGTTCTATTTTTTGTCTTTAACTTGCTCATAAATCTTATGTGCAATGACTCTATACTCGTTTGAAATCCGAAGTTCCATTATACTCCAAAACCTATCCCTGTAAAGTTCCTAAGAGATGCAATGATCAATGGTAGAGTGTCTTGGCCTAAAATTAGCTTGCCCTCTTTCTCTTTACCCTCTCTTTCAACTCAATTTCCAATTCCATGCTCCTCCATGCTCCCATATAGTTTAGAGGATTGATCATGAGAGTGTAGTTGTTGGAAGGATCATTGATATCCCCACTTTGAAATAGTGGAATAAAAATGTAGGTTGTCAATCCCATAGAGAAGTTTCTTTAAGTGATGTAAATTTTTTTTGATATGTTGAGCCAATTTCTCAAAACCCCATTTACAAATTCTAAACTGTAAATGTGATACTTTTATTCAATGTCTTTTTAAATTTCTATGTTGTTTATTACCAACTAGAATACTTACATAAGAGGAACAACAAAGAGCTTTTGACTTTCTCAATTCATAAACATTCTATATGTTTGCACCATTTGTGTGAAAAACTCAAGAAACATAGATAGATAATCAAAATTCATCTCCAACAGACAAGTCCCAACATTGAATTCCAACAAGTTGCAAATAGAGCTTTGAGAGGTCATATAGTTTACCACACTTCAACTATTGTAGGTCTTATACATAATGCAATCTAAGTCAATCTTTCATCCCATTACAAATAACCAAACCATAGAGGTTACAGAGACCTAACAACTCAACTCCACATTTCCATTCCCATCTCCACTCTTTCATGTGCACTTATCATTTTCATCTTACCAAAGAGTGTTGTTATCCATATCCTCATCACTGACTTATTAAATAGATCAATTATTTGTTGTTATATTATCAAAATTACTAACTACATTTATATCTCCCAAACAACTAAAAGTCTAAATGTATTTTGGTTTAAAAGCGATGTAAATATCTTATTTATCTAGGTTTGGCTTCTTGTAGAACTGAGTTTTTTGGGGGTTAAGTAACATGTGACTAGTCAGTTGTTACTTCATTGCTTGTTATATTCAACCATATAAATTTCTTATCAAGATCCTCTTTTTTCCACTTATGGTTCCACTCCAATTTTTTTTTTCTTTTAATAGAATGTTGATCCCTCCATTTACTTAGTTTTAGCCCCTTCATTCCATATTGATACTTTATTGTATCCTTCAAATTTAGGAGCCTTGCAACCATCATGCTCATGAGTTTTTCTAATAACTATAATGTCTTTCATTTTTTTCATGGGCCTTGATCTCAATTTATTCCTCTATGGGTAACCTCTATAATTCCAACTTACCATGTTTAGAGATTCGCATGGGGCCCTAAATCTCCATTCCTTGCATTTTAAAAACACTTATTGTCTTGGGCTTTCCTAACTTTAAACCATGTCTATATTTTCCTATATCTCTTTTTGATTTTACCCTTTTGCATTGGATGAATGTGTGTCTTTAACTAACTCACTATACTTTAAGATGGTCACCTTGTCTTTCAGGTTTCTTAATTTAACTATTAGTGTCTATCTCTATTATTTTTTGTCATCTATCCAATCCTCTTTGCATGTTGAATACAACTTGACCATTTTAGCTTGTCCTTGAGAAAATTCCTTGCTAAATTATATGTTCTCTCCTTCTCTCCAAATTCCTTAAAAATTTAATAATGAAATTTATGGCTTTGTCTTGCCAATGTTTTTCTTCTCTTGCATGCTAATCTACCTCTCTATGATTTCTTCATGCTCAATTGAAAAATCACTTATTACTTGCCCCAAGATGTAGCCTCTTATATTTTCTCTCTTGGCTTGTTTTCTTGGACTTCCATGTTTGGAATTGTTGATGAAAATACTTATTTATTTTAAGCTACTAATTTTTGTTGCCTCTGAGCCCTTTCCTTCTTTTGCTTTCACTAGTTTCAATTCTTTTGAACAACTAATTTGCATTTGGTACATTTTAAGTCTTTCTCAGTGTAAGGAAGATGTGAGATCATGTCATCAGGATATGCAAACATAAAGACATTTTCTATCACACACTTGAGTAATCTTGAAAGAAAAATCTCACAAAGAACCAAGGTTTCTATGTGCACCTTTGGTTTTGTTTTTTTGTCCATAATAACATTAATTTTTCACCAAGAAATTTCTTGGCCTAACTTTTATATAAAAATTCCTCTTCATCTTAGCTTGGTGTAAAGTGATTCTTTCCATCCTATATTCCTTTTTCTCTTTGAATTGAATGCTTTAAGCATCAGAATCCTCTTTTTTCTCAGAGATAGATGGTTATGACACTCTCCATATATAAGGCAATGAGGAACATTTGAGAATCGTTCATCTTGTAGGCTTACTAGTAGTATCCAAGGAACATCATTGTACACCTGAGGCTCATTTTCTTTATAAATTTATAGAGCTCCCAACTCAGAATGACTTGGTAGGCTTCATATTTAATTACACTCGTGTTCCTTTCCATATAGGCCTCTATTTTTTACAACCAAGCCCTTTTTGTGTAAGTATGCTCTTCATTGTAAGACTACAAACAAATAATTGAACATGAATGCAAAATATAAAACCTAAACTATTTAACCACTTTCACAATATCAAAGGTAAGATTTTTAAGTGGAACACTCATGAAAGTAATTGGATCATCTATCTTCTTCTAATTAACTTGTAAGATGATGATTGTCATGGTATGCTCAAATACATAAACATTATATGATGAAGTTTGGGTGGACCAAAATAGGGAAATTGGAAACAACCTCTTTGATATATTTAAAAATTCTCTTTCTAGACTCAATCCACTAGAAGCCTTGTTTCTCATTCCATCATCTCTATGATGCATGTAGAAAATTCAAAAATATTAGGAACAAACTTTGTGAAATGTTAACCTATCCAAAGAAGGATTTATCCCTAGATTTTTTTGAAGGTAGGCTTTTCTATTTTGAATTGGTTTAACCCTATGTGGATCAATGCTTAGCCCCTCCCAAGAGATAATATGTAGTAGAATATTTCCTTGAATCACACTAAAGATAGAAATAGAATTCTAAGAAGTGTCAATGTTCCTTACAAAGTTGCAAAATTCTTTCTAAACCTCTAAAATGATTCTCTAACTTATTTAAAAATATAGCTAAGTTACATTTAAATAATTATTATTTTGTACTTTAGATAAAAATAGGTCATTAATGCTTTGAAAATTTGACCTCCATTTATCACATGAAAGAGCATGCTTTTTTAAGCAAAAGTTCCATATGATGTAATAGGTTGCCTTATATTAGTCTTCTTTTGCTACACTTATTTAGTTTTATCTTGAAAAATCATCCAAAAAAGACATAATTTCTACCATTCCAACAAATTTGAAGTACATGATCCATCGTCGGTAGCGGATTGGCATCTTTCAAAGAAGATTGATTTAATTTCTAAAGTTAACAAATATTTTGATCTTAGACCACTTCTTTTTTTTTTTTTTTTTTTCTTCTGAGGTGTTTGTTGTCTAGGTAGAGTAATGAGTGTTGTTAATAATTATTTCCTATAATACTTTGTCAACCACATTAACGATTGCAACATCTATCTTTTAGTTATAGGTTCTTTGTTTTTTTTCCTAAAATGAAATATCGTTCATTTAAGAGGAATATAATGTTGCACTTTTTCATTTATGAAGTTTTTCAAACCATCATAATACCGTGGAAAAATTCTTTACACTTAATCAATAATTTTGTCAACTTACTCCTTTCATCATTTGTACATTATTTAGAAACATAAATTAACTTTGGATGATTAAGACTTTTAGATATTGGTTGTTTCATGCTTCCTAAAATTATTGGTGACTTAATTGATTTCCTTTTCGATAGCTCTATCATACCTATCAAATTTCTCTCTCTCTCTCTCTCTCTCTCTCTCTCTCTCTCTCTCTCTCTCTCTCTCTCTCTCTCTCTCTCTATTATGAATTTCTTTGTGACAATGAAGGACCCTTAGTCCTTACCTTGTCTTTCTTTCTTCTTGTTGCTTTGTTCCTTTTCAGTCACCGTTTGGTGCCTTTGCTTGGCTGGCTCTTCTGTTTGTATGCTCAGTCCCATAAACCATTTTTGGTTTTTCATGGACATTAAATTTTTTATCTTATCTTATCTTATCTACAGGGACTAGACCTGTAAGTATTTCATTACCTTTGAGTTGGACAATTATTCTACTAAAATTTTCCATTCAAACGCAAAAATCTCTTTATATTCAACATTACTTCAAGAATAAGTACTGGGAAAGAGTTTTGGGCTTATTAAGAAAGGCTAAATGTTCTTATCATTCTTAAAAGTTCTTATCAATATTCTGGATTTTCTGGTATCCTAGGATTATATATTATTTCTATCTTGTAAGAGACTTCTTTCGAGTAAGGATGGGTTAGAAATAGAGAAGATGAAATTACTAATGCATTAACACTAGAATTTTGTTCCCTAGGTATTGTTTGCATAAAGAAAGCATCAAAGTTTTGCATTTGATCCCATGCTCAATTTTGATAATGCTTTATCATTTCATTCTTCACAATGTAGACCTTACATACCTTCTTGACAATTAACTATACATATCATAAGATTTTTTAATTTTTTAATTCTTTTCTTCTTAGTTGATAATAATTCCAACAACAATGATTCATATCATGTAATATTGTTAGTATTCTTGAATTCCAATTTATATGAAAATGGAAACTTATCTTCATCTAGGTATATCAACACTACCGAAACACTAGACCTCAAGTTCAAGAATATCCAATCAAGCTATAATGTCTATTTCTTAGAAGAAATGTCTCGTAAAACTTCTATCACTTTTAGATTCTAATAACATGTAGTTGCCAAATTTTGATTCCTCGTATAGGATTTGAGACCTACAGTCATCTAACTTCAATATTGTGAACTTAGTTTTAGAATTTAGATGTAATTTATATGCCTTATTGTCTTAGAGTAATCAAAGCATTCAAGACCAACTGATTTATACCTTGCCCCACAAACCATTGCAAAAGATCATATTTATCAACATGTGATAGCTAGTAGGATTGTTTGCTACATAAATGATTAGGTTGAGTGTTATTTGGATGGGCTTTTAGGGAGACTTTAGCATCTTTAATTTTCCATATGAAAGGAACTTTTTTAGACTTAATAGAATAACATTTATCAAAAATTCAAGTTAAGGACAAGCTCGATTAATCTTGGTAGACATTACATTGTCAAAAGATATTGGATCTATGTTACAATTTATTAGCTTGTACCCATTATTATAGGGGACATGTACAAAGGGTTTTGTTTTTCTTTAGAACTAGTAGAAGTAAGGGTTTTGGTTCTAGAAGAAAAACTAGAGGAAGTTCAACTTAAACCTGAACCTTTTTCTATTATCAGTAGTTCAACTAGCCTAAACATTTTTAGATTAAACATATTGCACTTTGTAGTTAACTTGATAGACTTCAATTTCAAGTACTAAACAAGTGAAATTTCTGTTTTGGATCTTTTTATATAAGTCAATAATGTCAAAAGGGTTTGTAGACTTGTCACAATATATCATTTTTTTTGGGATGACCTCATAATACTTTCAAAATCTAGGATGCGAGGAATTGTTCCTAGTTGAAGAATTGAACTTTAGGGAATATTTTTTATACCTTTTTTGTTTGAATATTCTTGTCCATAAGTAAGCATAAAACATGAAGGTTTAGACAAAATAATGCATATTTCTCCTCCTTTATAATTTGATTAATACCCAAACTAACTATAGAGTCCCCATAGTCATCTAAAACATATATTTTGTTAGTGATTTCCTCAATAAATTCCCTTATAGTTTCCATGTGTAAACCTATTAATTCATGGACAAATTTCCTTGTCATGGTTAATAGTGGGGTGAAAGTTGCAATTGTTAACCCTACCACCACCTGGTGGTGCTTCTATGGGAAATATTTGTTGTGTATGGAGTAGAGATATTGTTTTTTTTTCTTCTACTACTAGATTGTGTATACCCTTTTTTTAGCCACATCTTGATAAGGTTATTGGGATGGTCATGAACTCTTTGACATTTTCCTTTTCAAGCCAATACTATCATTAGTTGATCTCTATATCATGGGATCATACGATGTAGATAGTTTAGGCTTTCTTGATTTTAATTCTTTCTTCCACTTAATTGTTTTTAAGAGGTCATTCTATAATTGCATAGCCCCAGATTTTGCAATAGTCAAATCTAAAATGCTTAATCTTCTCAAATGAAAACTAATGTCTAGTGGTTGAGAATAGGCAAATAAGTTTCCGTTTTTGTTTTTTATTGTATATAATTTCTCAATAGTTATTTTATTAATCAATTTATTTAATTTGGTTATGAGTTCCCTCATAAGCTTATATAATTCCTTCTTCAACTAAGTCAATTGGGATAAGGGGAAATGTTCATCTTCAATAGTTTTAAAATTGTCTTTAGACTTAGTTCTTAAAAATTTCTGTGCCTCAACTACCCATTGGGTAGATGATGAAACCATTCTACTACTACATTTATGAGAGACATGACAAGAAATCTAACTACCATATATTCATGTTGCACTCCTTGAACTCCACATGTAATAAAGAAGGCATTGATATTTTTATACACATACATTTTTCCATCACTTGCAAATATAGGAATATTCTTGCTAAAACCCTTAGGCAATTCATATAATTGACTTCTATACCATTATAGATTATCCTAATATTTGGTTGGAGTGCTACTCTTTAAAAAAATTGAGCTGGTGTGCCTCCACATGGTGATGTTATATAGGTTTAGTAGTAGTCCTGATATGTTGTTAATAATTACATGGACCTCTATGTGTATGGTTGTTATGGTTTAAGTATTTGTGAATGTATAAGGAAAAGTAGTATTGAGCGTTACTAGTGGTTTGATGCTTCTAACCTTTTCTTAGCTAGATGTTTGTTTAGTTTTTTTGAATTGCGATTTTATTTCTAGTACCTTTTTTTCTACCAAGTATAATAAAAAATATCAACATTTGCATGAATCATACTGACATATACATGAGTGTTCATTGTAGACAACTAAATCCAATTACACTATTTAAGTAATCCTATTTAGTTATCTTCTAGGAAATTATACATTAAGTATTTAATATTTAATTAATTTATGTCATCTCCTAGTTAATTAATTTAATTAATTGACGATATCTCAATTAACAATCAAATGACAACCTATAGTCGGATTTATTAATCAATCCCCTTTCTCTTATTAAATTAAATAATTGCACTAATCACCCAAACATGGACTAAAGCCCTAACACAATCCTAAACCCAGAGCTCAAACCTAACCCACCCCATTCACTAATATTAATCCATCTCATTGGCCAATTAACCCCATTTAATTAACCAACCCACTTGCATTTCTCTAACAACCTCACTTATGTCCTAAAACATCCCCTGACCCAAGCCTAAACTTTCCCTAAAAATTTGCACAACTTTATTCATGGATTAAGAAATCCTAATCCAAACTAGAGTCTACCCTCTTGTCACATCCCCACCCATATGCATTAAATGCTCTTACAAAAACTTAAAGGCCCCTTACACACCCCTCATAACTCCTCTTTTTCCTCTCATATCTCCCAAAGTAGTCACATTACCTCCAAAATCCCATCCTCTCACACACACTCCCCTTGTGACAAGTGACATCCTCATATTGGCTCCAAACAAGCACAATCCATTTACTTCACTTTCATAACATTCTAGCCCTCCCTTATCTTTCCTCCATCTTGCATCTTGGCCCTCCATTTCACTACCCCTTGGCTTATAAATTAAATCTTTCCACTCCCCTTCATTTTCATCCACCTTCCATTGAAAAGTTATAATGTTATTTGGAGAGCCTAAAAACTACTAAAATACTGTAATAATGCTACAACCCTCCACACATACACACTTGGTCTCCATTGCCGAAGGCACCTTGAAAGCTTGAAGCATGTTGAGCATACATCCTCCATTATTGAACACAACCAAACATCAAGAAGGCTTTTGGAGTGCTTTCCTTTGGTTTTCATCCTCTTTTATTTCTTTCATTGGTCTAATCATATATGTTGTTGTTGTTCTTAGTTTGTGAATGTTAAGCCTAGTTAAATTTTCTTTGCACACTAATTTTATTACAATACATTTTGGTACTTTTAGTGGGACCTTGCATTTGGGTCTTACCCTATTAAAACATGACCTTTTCTCCCTTTTCTTCTATTTTCTCTCTCTCATTCTTTTCCTCATAGGAATGCTCATACGAGTCGATAGGAACATCGGTGGTACCTGCAAGAATGCTTTGTGCAAGCCCAACATTTCATACCTGCAAGAATGCCTTTAAAGCTTGTGGGCGGGATCACTCTAGGAGAAATTCCCTCACTATCGTTTGTATGCCAATTTTAAAATTTTTTATTTTCACCAATTTTGACCGCATTCCCATGCACTTTAACCACTTTCCCATGAATGTGGAAACACTTGTTGACCATGCAAGATTGTTATTTTTGGTTGACTGACCCGTATTGCTTAGGTGTGCAGGAATGCGTTTGGAAGGACTTACAATTTGTAATCTCAAAATTTTACTCACATCTTCGTTTGGGGCTTAAAATGAACATTATATGCCATATTTAAACCTTACACTTCAATTTGGAAATTAAAAATCAAAGGCTGGAATTTATCCAAAATCCCTCTTGAATACAAAGTTTGAAAAGAACAATGCTCTGATCAAACTTTTTGATTTGGATATAAAACAAAGTCATCAAAATATTGAATGCCTAAAGGTGAATGAACATTTGCAAACAAACACTTTGTTTTGGTTATAAAATTAACTCACAAATAAATGATTGCAATGAACACTTCAATTTGGTCCTAAAAATAACATTGCAAATTGAACATTTTGACTTGGTGCTTAAAAAGAACAAACTCAATCTTGAATGCCTTAAGGTAAATCTCTCTTATTCCTATTGTTTCAAAAAGCTTTCAAGGTGAATTTATTAAGTTGACCACCAATTCTTTATTCGAACACACATTCTCAAGTTTGAAAGAACATACGTGCTAAGCACAAGTGTCTTCAAACCTTAGATGGGAAAACCTTAAACTTGAATTTGGAATGAACCATCTGCTTTTTGTTTCTTAAAAGAAGTCTTTTTCAACACATATTTGAGATCTCTTTCATTTTTGCAAAGTAGATCCATTAAATACATGATGCATGTATAAAAAGTTTTTAGCAAGATCATTTGCAACAACCTAGGAGTGCTTCTAGAGAGGCATATCCTTTGGGAAGCATAACACCATGGAGAATGACCTCAAACTGGTAAATTCCCTAGCCAGTATATAAACAAGGCACTAAAAAAAAACTCACTTTATATCCACAAAAGTTCAAGTGATGTGTGTTTGATGGTAGTTTGGGGCATGTGAATGTCCCTACTATTTCAACATGGTCAATCTAGGCTATTAAGTGATTCATGTGTATAGAAACTATTTGGGAGGACACCACTAAGATTACTATGAACCAAACTAGTAGCCACCCTTTTATCATTTCTATGTTACTCATGGTGCAAGAGAATATAAGGCTTCTCTAAAGTTACCTTACATTTGTTTTTTCCCTAGTAGAGGCATAAGGCTACTTGGATTTCATCCCCAAGAGTTGTTGTCCCCGCAAAAGGGGAACTTCTATTTTTCATACCTTGAAGAATCATTGACATGTAAGTTTGTCGATTGATTCTTGTATTGACTTAATTTTTATATTGAGATGGAAATATTTCACTAGATCCATAAAATATTAAGATGGACCCTGCCCAATAGGCCTAATGAGTAACATATTGCAACCAAATTGACCTTAAGGATAACGTGTGCTTGAACTGTCTTTATTTTGAATAGACCTCATGAATTTTTTTTTTGAACATACACATTGGTTACTATCAAACCCTTTTTTCCAAAGAGACCACTTCCTTGTCTCTCTCAAATTTTATTTGTCCTTTGAGAGACTATTTGTTCATTATCATATAGTCTTACTATTGTATAATGAAAGGTTGTTAGAAAGTCAATTTGAAAAAACCCTAGGCCTATTGTGTTCTATTAATGTTTTTTGCTTCAAACCAAAATTATCACTTTATCCTTCAAGATGATCATCTTACAACTTGAAACACTTGTTTGAGGCATACTTAGTGTAGTCATTTACTCAAGATGAAAGTTGTGAGTCATCCAAATAGTCAAGTTGCATCTCCATGTTAGATCAACCAAAAGCCAAGTTTAAGAAGATCAAACTCAAACCATCACTAGTATATAGAGAAATAGAAGCTGAATGAAAGAAAGCAACACCTAATCCAAGAATTTCTAGACTAGACCAAATTGAGAAGGAAGGAATTGAAAACGTACTACAAGCCAAGTGGGAGTATAAGATTGATAATTTTAGGCCTAAATGTGGTGTTAACTATACCTTATCAAAATCATAAGTTATGAATACTACAATCATATCCATCTTCTTCTTCCTCACATTGTGCACATGTTTCATCAAAGAGATACCCCTTAGGAATCATCATATAGGTCATTGTCCCTATTAGGCATTTAGAGATCCATCATCATCATAACATGTTTTAGAAAATCTTTAGCCAAATGATCATTATCTAAATCACATCCTAATCAAATCCTCCATCATCCCCAAAATACTTGGTGTCACTTTTTTTAGAGTTGCCTATCCTACATCCTACATCCTACATCCATCACACTATTGCAACTATCCCTTTGACCACACACTATCTAGGGTTGTCTATCTTTGTCACTTGTGTCCCTCATCACCTTGTATATAGTTTGGGCTCCATATTTTATTATCACACATCTTCCAAAGATTCATTAGTCTATCCTAGGTCAACATAATCATCACATCTTAAGCCTCCCTTAGAGTATGATCCTTAATCATCATCATTTTCATCACCACACACAGTCCCTTTGCATTGATCATATATCCTTAGATATTAGGAAATCCTTTTGTATCATAGGCTAGACATCATCCCGTCTTTTAGAAAGACACAAAACTCATCTTTCACTTTGCATATCATCCTACATCCCATCTTTAGGAGAATTATCATTTGATGCCACTATCATACATTAGAAAAAAAAAAAAGGAAGAAGAAAGACATGGATCCAAATCCTAGCAGTGGTGGGACTAGTGCATGACCTAATCCAGAGGTTGCCATTGTTACATCTGAGCCACCTCCCCAGAATCCTAAAGATTTGAGACCCACACCATCAGCCTTAGAGGGATTTATGAATGAAACCAAAATTGCAATACTTGTCAATATCATCATTGATAGAAATAAAGACACCATAATGGCCAACTTACAAAGAGATAATGTCAGTGCTTTTAGCTTTGGAAGAATACTTCCACCAATAGTGAGGGAAGATCCCTCACATCCCCTATATGGCACGTTCTTGCCACTTGTATATACCAAAAATCCCTTCACTAATCCTAATTGAGGTTATCAACCCATAATATAATAGGTTATGAACCCAAATACAGAAAGTACCCAAATCAATACCCTCATCCCAATAAACACTCAACATGTCATCCCACAAGTCTTGGTTCACACTACACCTCAAGATCCTACCACCACATAATCCACATCTACTAGCATTCTTGTTACTAGTGTTACTACCAACTAACATATATCCATCCCACTTAACATTATAGGACCTTCCACCCCTTAGATAAGTGCTTCCACATCATACATCCATGTTAGTGGTGCTTCAAATCAATTTGAACAATACACACAACCTGCGCCATAATTCACCATGGAATGCTACCATCAGGGCCTAATAATTCACCCCTTGTTCAACATAGTGCTAGCACTAACCCATTCAATCCTATGCAAGGTGTTGCCATTTCATTTCCACTCGGTCCATAATGATTACCACAACCATAGGGGAAGGTTGGAACTCTTCCAAACAATAATCCTTTCACACCAATGTTCTAAGAATAGTCACAACAACCTCCTACCCCAAATCCATCTCTACCCATCACCAACTATTTATCCATTTCTCCCTTGGGAAGTAGCTAGAAAACACCACCATAGAAAAAACCACAAATAGTGAGAGCCCCTTATATAAATTACCTAGTGACATTTAACACCCAAGTATCTTCTTACACAGGTACACATCCATTATATGTTGGGCAAAATGTGGCTTCCCAAAGCATTGCACCAACATATCAATCATCACCATTATAGCAACCACCATGACAACAAAAATATGTGTAAATACTCATGTAAGCCCACCCATCTATACAAAAATTACACAACTGTCCCCCACATCAAAATCCATAATACCAATGACAATTTAGCATGCAAGTGCAACAATATGTTCAACCACTACTGCAACAAACATTGATCCCCATTCAAGAAACAAGGTAGTCAACATTCCAACCACCATAATACACCCATCAAAATCATCCATATTCACCCACTCCATCTGATACATACCTTGCATTGGGGGCACCTTATATGGCACCTATGAACCCAGAGTGGGAAGAGATGAAAAATACCATCAAAGCAAAAAATGACAATGTTGAGTCCAAGACATTCAAGTTTGAAAATGTTTCCCATATCCATTTGATAGGACTATAACAATAACACCCTTCCCCAAGCACTTTGTAATTCCCAAATTCGACAAATTTAGGGGAAAGGGGGATCCATACACCTATGCAAAATATTTTTACATGCATTGTCAAGAGGTGGCCTATAGTGACATGTTTCTCATGAGCCTCTTCCCCAAAATCTTGGGAGGCCCAAATCTTGAATGGTTCTATTGGATATCGTATGGTACTATGAATACATTCACATATCTTTCAAAAGCCTTTTTAGTGCAATATACTCACCTTGTCAAAATGAGTTATCAATAGTTGATTTTGTCCACTCCAAAGAAAGGGGGGAAAAATCCTTGCTGACTTCCTATAGAGGTGGAAAACCTTTACAACCTGGATATCCTGCAACTTGCCAAAGTGACACCTTGTCAAAATGTACATCAACAAAACACACCCTAAACTCATGTATTACATGGTCATGAATTTCTTACAAATATACAAGGGCATCAAAGAGAAAGGCACGAGCCTAGAGAAATGACTTATTCATGATGGACCCAAGAGTGAGGATAATTAAATGATAAACCATGCTACCAGAATAAGAACAAAAACACATTAAAAAATGATGCCATGAGTACACAACATCTCCATGTGGTTGGTGCAATACCCAACACATCAAACCTCCCTTATCAACAACCGTTCGAGCACCAACCACCATATCAAAAATCAAACATGTTCTATCAACAATTGTATCAACAAACATAACCACAACAATATCCAAAATAAGCACAAACATCATCCCAATAAGCACCGAGAAATAAAAAAAATTCCATAAATTTTGTAGCTGGGTAAAAACCACGAGTTTACAATTGTTGGAAGTCTATAGGGAAACTTAGATATTGAGAGGGGGAGGGGGGAGGGGGGTTTGGGGGTGAATCAGGATCTACAAATTTTGTATCATTTGAAACAATTATCAAATTGATATCTTTCATCTTATACTATTGTCTCAATAATATCACAAATCACATTAACATATACTACAATGATGTATCATATCTAATAGCTAATCATATCCATAAACATGAAAGTAAAATATCAACATGTTGGTGCTCAAAATTGTAGCCCACATTTTGAGCACCATTGAGAAATTTGAGGCCTATAAATGCTTTGTGAAGCCTATGTATCCGGCTGTACTTTTGAACCCTATGAGGTGTTTTATGCTTCTAGCACCTTTCATTTAGTGCGTCTAAGTGTTCCATGAAGTTAAAGCGTCATTCTGAACCATTCTGCGAAGTCCTTTTTCAAGCATTTGTCAAGTTTGCATTTCTGCCCTAGTGTCAAATAATGACAGGAGGCTGTGTTTGCATCTGAATATCTCGCACCCAGAAATGTGTCATGACTTTTTCGCTTTGAGATTATCTAGTGTCCATACCCAAGAACCTACATTTCAGATTTTGAGTCATTTTGAGTTCGTCTGACTAGGTTTTGAATCCCTCGAAGTTGGTCAGTTATTGTTTTCATTCTTTTGCACTTTGCACCTAATTCTGGGAAGCCCTGTTTGACATGCTATAACTTTGACCCAGTTGATTAAAATGCTAAATTTAATTTTACGTTGCATGGTAGACATCAGAGACTTCCTATGTTTCAATTTTTGAGTCTTGATGAATCCATTTGATCAGTTTTCAAATGTGATTCCAAACGCAATTTATGACTTTTTACTGGTGTCAGCACTTGCAGATTTATCAGTACCCCTGTTCGTGACGTTATAACTTGAAATCTGTGATTAGCAAGATCGAACAGTTTATTCTCCTATATTGTCCACTGAAAATTCTACAAGTGTGCCAGTTTTTAGAACTTGATGAATCCATATGCACGCTTTTCCAGGTCAATTCCATTCACAAAAAATGCTTTCTGTCAGCATGTCTAGTTGCAAAATTCTGAGTAGCCTACTTTGAATGCTCGCCATTTGCGCCCTATTATTCGTCATGAGCCCAAATTGCATCTTCATATTCACCTCATGACATAGAGTCAGTGTCCTAGTTTTCAGAACCCCAAGTGATCAATAACTCAGTTTATAATGCTGAACCCGAGCCCAGTTTATGGTATTCTGACATGTTTGTTTGCAGACAATTTTCAAAGGACAACTTTGACAACGAATATCTTTTGACTGGAAATTCGTCATAAGACGAGATCTGACAGGGTGAAAGTATGCGGAACAAAGATTCAGTGTGCCAGATTTCAGAGCCTTGTCAGAAGTTCGAGTCAGTTTTTAAGGCCAGTCAAAGGAGCTCCTGGCGCAAATTTGACAGTTAGCAAAAAGTGTTAAATTGAGTTTTTTAACGATTAGTTATTGCTCAAATTTGTGTCTAAGTCAGTTCGAGATGGTCAATGGATCAAGTTGACAGTTTAGTTGTTCGAAAATGAAATTTTTTTAGTCGGACCCACTTTAGGGTCTGACTAATTTACATCAGATTGACATGAACAATGTAAGATTTTGATGATGTTCTATGGAGAAGTTTTACAATGATGATGATGATTTGTTGAGACAGAATGATTCTGGGCCAATCATCATTTAGGAATCAAATATTCTATGAGAGAAATGAAGGGGCAGTGTTCTTAGATAAATAAGAGCTGAATCAAAGGCAATGGGTAGTTTTACTCATTTGGCCTCACAGGTTGTCACTCCAGTTGCTCCTTTAAGCCAGTAGGCTAGATATTATCGTAGTATTTGTGAGTGCCTAGTAAAAGATTTGGCAAACTATTTAGATCACATAAATGGGAAAGGCATCAAGGGGCATCGGGTATGTAAATGCAAGTTGAGAGAATTTCAGACAGCATGGAATCACATATTTAAGAGAAGTTGATGCCACAAAAGCCGAAAAACCACAAGTTGAAAATGAAGAAGGGCGTGGATTTAGAACACAAGTCTTCACATTTTTTCAAAGAGTTTTACAACATAAGCGATAGGCACCAGTTGTAAAAAAGGAAACCTACATTAATAAAGTGAAGAGGCTAGTCATCAAAAAATATGCCAGTGATTGGAGGCTAATTCAAGCCAAACAAGATGAGCTCCACGATTTAAGAATGCCAAAGAAAAACACCAGCATGTAAAAGATAGCTTCACGAAATGGAAAAAGAAGAAGCATCAGTGCTAAAATACACAGAGCTCATGCATTGAGGGCAGGGGCAATGAGAAAATGTAGCCACTCCACGCTAACAAGGAAGGGAGGCATTTTCAAAGAGAACCACATTGGAGACTAAATCGCTGTCAAAGCACAAAAACCGCAGACCATAAAATGAAGTAGCAGGGAAGATGTTTTTAAAGTGATCACGCCATTTCATGAGAGATCCACCCCACACCGAGCCAGCACACAAAGAAAGAAGCCACAGTCAACAAGTTACGGAGCGCCAGTCAAAGAAAAGAGGAAGATGCCCATGGTTTTGAGTAGGGGGCTGTATCCACATTGAAACTGATATCTCCATGCCTAACAGAGGGAACCAAATCTTTAAAGGAACCCTCTGTATATAGTAAGAAGGCATCCATTTTGATGAACTAGCCCATGCAGGCAGGGGAAACCAGGGCTCGCGTGAGGCAGCAAGGAGCTCCTAACAGCAGACTACGTAGAAATGGAGTTCCCCACATGAGGCACAACATATAGGCCGCCCATTCTTGTCTAAAGACACAAGAACAGAGACCAAGAGCAAGCACAGTAAGGAGGATAGCCCCGTTTCTAGAGTTGCATGGAGGAAACATGCTGGGTTATTATCCCATATGCATCGTGACGAGGTTTCTCAACTCTTTAAATACAAGTTTACGTTATTAGATTGTTGTCATTGAGAGGGCGCCTTTTGAAAGACAAGGCTAAAGTGACTCAAGTAAGGGGCCCATGTGTAAAATAGTTGGTCGTAGGTCCAAAGTATAATTTTGAAGTACCATGCATTTCAAAGGAGGCCAATGACATCAGCAGGAATGGAGATCAGAAAAGATCAAAAATTCGGTTAGTTGCTACTCGCTAGCCAAAAAATCTAAGAAATTCCAGCTAGCGACATAGCGACTAGCCGAAAATTTAAAAATCTGGTGAAAGGTAAAAGATGATCATGGGGCTTGTGTGTAGTGCAGTCAGCAAATCAAATAGTGCCACGTGATAGCGGATAAAATGATTGTACGATGATGTGGTGAGAAAATGTCAGGGGCGTGCCAGATTGTGCCATGTGGCAGATCTGATGGTCATCGTAATGTTGCCAAGAGGAAGGTGCACGACAATTAACATAGCGAAATAGTGACGATGAATGTACAACAAGTAAGATGATGATGTGGCACCAATAGTGTAGGAAGAGAACCAATCAGGATCCACCACGTATCATTAGTTTGGTCAACAGGTTTGACCCTAGATTCAAAGGATAGGAGAAAATTTGAAGAATGTAAAAAATAGTTTTAAATTATTTTCTTAATAAAAGGTGTTTGCACGTGAACGAGTTTTAACATCAAAGAGGCTTTTTAATAGAAGTCTGAACCTTGGATTAATTTAAATTTTTGAAAAAAATTAAAATATCAAAGTTGCAAACTTGAATATTTTCTACCAAGGGAGCATTTTTCAAATTGAGATTCTGGGCATTTCTGGAAGGCTAGATATGCCTTATCATATACTGTCGGAATCGTGAGAATCCAAATTTTCCATTTTTGAAGTCAATTTTTGCATAGGTACTTCTTGGTTTGAGCTATAGCCAGAAACGTGAATTTTGGGGCTTTCTCAATGAAATGGGTAAAAATTGAAAATCCAGTTAGAGGATCAGTAAAACTTGGTAAGAATGCAGTTGGAGTTCAATTTTCTTACATTCACTAAATTTAACCCAATTTTTGCCAAGCATTTCAACGGGTTTTCAGATATTTTGATGACTCAGCAAGGTTTCATCATTTCAACAAAGATATTTCTCTGATCAATAACAGTAATGATGAAACTGAAATCAGATCAAGATGGGAGAAGGAAGGAAGAAGTTTTTAGTTGCTAGAAGATTGATTTTCAAGTGGACACTTGTCAAGTAAAGATCAGATCCGAAAATTCTTTCTCTTCTATATCTTTCTATCTTTCATTCTTGGGAAGGGTTCCAGTTTTTTGTTACTGTGAGACCATTGTGGGTTGGAAATTTGTAGTCATTATGTGAGACCACTTTTTTGGATCCAAAACTATGATTCCACCTCCATTCTTCAGCATATTTCTCTCATGTGAACAATAGTAGTGTAGATAATACAGATAGTTCTAATATGTTTGGTATTTTCATGTTTTCATTTCATGTATCTGAATGTATATTTTCAAAGAAAATGAATACATATGAGTAGCATTTCATTAGTTTCATTCTGGTTCTTATCTCCTATCTTAGTAATCTGTAGTCTTATGTGATGCTGGAATAAAGAGCTGAGATCAATTTGCTTCCCCTTAGGGTTGTATGTCTGATATATTTTGCTATTGGAACAAAGTGCCAAGTAAATGCTTAATGTGTTTTGACAGGGTTACTAGTTATACTGAGAAGGATATTTTGTAAGAATGAGATCTGAGTGAACATTGATGTCTAAATCACAAGGTGATTAGATAGATCTGATGTCTAGGTATACAGAATATGTCCTGATGTCATAGATGTATGTTGTGGATTCATGAAATTTCCCAATGGATTAGGCACTGATCAGTTACTGGATCATTAGGTTTTGCTGCATGCTTGAGGATTTGTTGAACATCAACATTATTAATCAAATGCTTTTCCCTTTCATGTTGAAGAGCTGTATTAGAATGCCCTCACTCAACTTATGAGGTTCTTAGATCTGTATTTAGCCGCTATAGATTGATAATTATTTCATGAGTTATCAGGAGAAATAATGGTTTTATCTACTTCATATTAGATTTAGTGTATGCTTTGATAACTGGTACCATATAAAGAATCTACAGGTTTACCCGCCTAGGTTTTGCAGAGCCTAAAGAAGAAGAAGGGTCATGCCTTATAGTTGGCCTGGTGTCTGAATGGGCATGTTGAAAATGGGAGTTAGCTGCCCCTAGATATGTTTTGTTCTCATCAGGGTAATTGGAAATGGGTAACATTTTCAAACGCCAACACAACACATAACACAAAGATTTGGTAACCCAAAAACTCTCCAAGGTGAAGGTAAAACTAGGATGGGGATGGCACCCACAAATCTTTACTACTATAGTAACAAAATTTTCCAATTAGGGCTACAAGTTTTGATAACTTCTAATGATCCAACTTGTGAGAGGTCTATCCTATTAAGAGCTACATGAATTTTTTAGTCTACCTTGATTAAAGGATTTAAAAATTACAACAAAGAAGGCACTCTATTAAGAGATTTACATAGGCTTGTTAGGACCACTCTATTAATATATTTACCTTCATGCACTTTATAGAATGTATCAATATAGGATCCTTTAGTTAGCACTTTAATGTTTGATTACAAATTATCTCTTTATAATGTTTGACCTTCTCTTTTATTTGATATAACTCTACTTTGCACTTCATTACTTTGTTTGTCACTTTGTTTGATTCTCTTTCAGAACTTTGCTTCAAGCATCCAAACACACACCATCATTCATCATCATACATCAAAAATAGGGTTTGGATCCTCCTTTTATAGCCAACTAGAGAAGTTTCTAGATCCAAAATAATGATTCATATTTCTCCCTTTTGCCACTTAAACCTTCCATTTTTTTGATTGGTTAAACACCTTGCGTAGGTATTAATGATCCATGCCAACATGCATAATCATCTCCTTAAATTACTACTCAGTCATTAAAACATGCAATACGCCATCTAAACATGGTTTACCTCATTGTTTGTGAAATTCCAAACAAATATATCAAAAATAGTTTTCTTGGCACAGGAACACTCTGATGCTTAGTCATAAGTAATCTTCATTTTGTCTCTCAAATTTTGTATGCTCAACACTTACTATAAAACTCATCATGAATTGACTCTATATATCTCTGCGCATATTGGCTATTGTCTCACTCAACATGTGTAGGAGTAAATGATGACCATAGAATTGCTCGATAATAATGATTTCTTGGCTCAAACTAAAATATGAACAAGTCTAAATACATTGATTGGCCTTCATTGGATGGCTCGGTCAAAGTGATGATTGACCAACACTACCATAGGAATGACTAAGTATTTGACACTAATAGACAACACATAGTA
This sequence comes from Cupressus sempervirens, assembly GCA_028749045.1. Classification (NCBI taxonomy): domain Eukaryota; kingdom Viridiplantae; phylum Streptophyta; class Pinopsida; order Cupressales; family Cupressaceae; genus Cupressus; species Cupressus sempervirens. Next base: position 838,844,073 of record CM053783.1, read on the forward strand.
TAGATTAACAAGAACAAACCCAATAGAGTTTATAATCCTTTAGGGGAACCACTTGATATCATCTTTGACAAACTTGTAAAGAAAACCTCATGATCTATCCATAGACACAACCATTAGACATAAGCTAGCCTAAAGACCCATGGTACAAAAAAGAAAAGTTATGTGGTTTTCACTATGTCAAGGGACACCCTACTATCAGGTGTATGGAACTTAGGGAATATCAAAAAGATCTGATTGATCACAAGGACATCACTATGAGGGAACAAACCTCCCCCAACATAGGGATTCTAATCAATCAAAACATGTTCCCACCGCATAAAAACATAAATATGTGCAAGGCACCTACCAAAAATAACAATAAAAAAATAAAACCAACAAAAGTAAGGTGATGATTATGACAAGACATAAGATTAGACCTCAACATACCTTGACTATGGTAGTATGATCAAATGCATATCCCAGGTTGACCCACTATCAATGTTCTAAATAAAAAAGGCCTAGATAACCAATCTATTGTTATAGCCTAGAGAGCTTGGTTGAATATCACATGTCCATCTATCTCTCCTTCCTTGGGGGAAAAATATAACATTCTGGAACATCTTGGGAATGCACAACCCATATGTCCATTTTGGATCTCCTCCATACTAGCCCACTCCACAAGGAGATCCTTAATAATGTACTCCTTGAATGTTGCATCCCTAAAGAAATCAATTCGATCAAATTATGAAATATAGTGGGACACCTATTTGCCCCATGTGTGCTATATTTTAAACCCTCTAACATCCCAAAACTTGAGCTAGATCACACCCTCCCACTCCACATTATTGTTATGGTCTCAAACTTTGAAATAAAGAGGGTGATGATAGATAATGGGTCGACCTTGAACCTATGTACGTTAAAATTCATAAAATAAAGTAGGGTATACTAAGGTAGATATCATATGTGAAATCATCACAATCAAAGCCTATGATATCATGGAAAGAAGTTCAGAGGGCACTATCATATTGCTAATAAGAGTTGACCCTACCACTAAAGAAACCATTTTCCATGTGTTTGATCTTAACTTACCATTTAACATCCTCATCGACTAACCTTGGATTCATGCAATGAAATTTGTTCCATCTACATATCATTGGTGCACCATGTTGTAAACTACATTTGGAATAATTTTTATGTTGTCATTGATGTAAAACCTTACTAATAAGATATTTTCTAATAGTGTAGAGTTCCATATCAATTGATTGATGAAGAGGATTTGAAAAGAGAGATAATAAGATGAACTAGTTTAGTTTTTGATTAAAGAGGAGTAAGTATGATGAAATTACAATGGGCACTTGATCAATTAGTATTTGACAAGATAATGTGTTGTTTAATCATTTTATTAATTGAAGAAGAAAGATGAGTTAAAGTGTAAAAGAGATGATTGATAGAAGTCAAATGAAGAAGTTAACCATTTCCAAGCATAAGATTAAGGAACTTAAGTTATAGTTGATAAAAACAATGTTAGATGAGTGATGGTAATGGTTGAGCAAGATGAAGAGAAACTCAAGTAAAAATTGAGATCAAAGATGGTTGAGTGAGTAAGTGTAAGTCGAGTGAGATAGATTAGTAGAGACTAAGCTACCTAGTGATGACAAAGAAGAACATACAGATGATCGAGTGTCAGCAAATTAATAGTTTGTAAAAGAATCAAGATCTGAGGCCGAAGTGATTGAATTTATGAATCAATCAAAACATGTGAATAATGATGATTGAATGATGTTCTAACCATTGTGATTGTTAAATACTTTAATCAAGGTTGACCTAACAGTCAAATTGTAAATCCTTTAATCAAGGTGACATTCTAATAGAATGTTATAAAGTCTATTAAATCATTAAATAGGGTCACACCTAATAGTGTATTTTGTAATCTTTAACAAGGTTGGCTCTTAACTGATCTCACTTCAGCAAAGTGAAAAGTGGTAGCAAGTTACTTGGTGGTTTTTTCCAAAGTGAGTTTCCATGTTAAATCTTGGCATCATACATGTGTGAATTTTGTTTTCATATATTATGTTATTTACTATTATATGTTTCTATTATTCTACATATACTAAACATAGAGCTAAGGATAATATGATAAGTTGGATTGCAGATAAATTTGTATATTGGTTGAGTCGATTTATGAGTTTGAAAAAGTTGTTTGAAGTTGTTAAAAGTTGAATTGGTACATATGGACTTGAGGATAACTGATTCACCCTCCTCTCCTAGTTATTCTAATCATTCTAACAATTGATATCCGAGCTTTTGGTTCTTTTAAGAAACGTTTGAAGGGACTTAAGCTAAAGATCAAGATGCACAAGAGAGAGGTTCCCAAGCTGAAAAAAGAGAACTTTCTAGCATGGAAACATTCGATGAGATTGCATCTATGTGGATGATGTAGGGGACTCCCCTTAATACCATAAACTCATAATAGAAACAAAGAAACAACAAAAAATGAGAGAACATAATATGAACTACTTATTATTGCTGCAAATGTGGAAATATAGAATTCTCAATTACAATATGCTAACCCAAATGGGTGCCTTTATTATAGTAATTTGCAAGATAGTGTTGTGAACTATCACCTAGAGCTGTCCTAGACAATGTTCAAGCCTTTCTTAAATAGGCAATTTATGTCACTCAAGAAGGTTCTTGATGCTCAAACTTAATACCTAGGGCCGATAGGCCCTAAGAATACACATAGAGTCAGCCAAATACATCTTTGACAAATTATTTTAGAAATTTTAGCAGTCCAACTTTTGAAGGCCATAACTCATGAACCGTTGCTCTGATTGGCTATTATAACCACTTTTTAGAAATGCTAGCTCCTGATCCATAAGTTTGGAACTATGCTAGCACCCTTTTGTTGAGTTTTTGGACCTCATCTAGGCACTCTAAGGCATCCAATGGTGAGTTTGAAGATTTTTCTACATAATTTTCTACCAAAAATCTGTAATAACTTCTCTGATACTTAAGCTAGAGCAATGAGATTTTTAGGGTAGGATTATATCTCTAAAATGAACCTTCCTGTAGAAAATGAGAACATTTTGAGCTCGTATGAAAAACTCACTAAAAATAGAAAGTTCCCATAAATAGTAACCACCCTATCTACTAGTCCTTATTAAAATAGAAAAGGCTAAAAATAAAATATTTTTGGGTGATGCAAGATTTCCCTTACACCTAGGATGCTCTTGCATTAGACACTTGGGGTAATTTGAGAAGTGACCCCATCATATCTTAGGTGTTTAGAGGAAAACCAAAATGGTTGACCTCCTCTTTTGCTAGCCGTGATGAATCCTCAACTAGTCTCCCTTTCTATTTGACTAGATATTCCTCATAAGTTCTATTTCTAGTACTTTTTTTTCCAATACGACTATGTAGTATCTCCTCAATCTCCTTGGTAGCCGAACTAGCTGCTAGAATGCTCCACTACGCTTCTGAAACTTCATCTCTATCACCTCCTTCATAATACTCTATCAAAACTAAAATATTAAATATAGCTAAAATATTCAATTCAACAAGTAGCTCCACTTCATACGTGTTTCCAAAATAATGCCTCTTCACTATCATGCACGGTTCAAACTTCTTCATCTTCAACTTATTATATGTACCTACTGGAAAACACTCCTTTCTTAAATGAACCATGACTTCACCTCCAATCTAAAATTCCTTATATCTCCTTTTCACATCTGCCTTAGCCTTATACTATGTATTCATCTTTATGATGTGCTTCCTTACCACCTCCTATATGTTCTTCAAATGTTGTACAAAATCTTCTACTTTAGCACTACTTATCTCTCCCTTATCCAACTTCCTCAATTCAAAAATATTTTTGGGACTTCTCCCATATACAATCTGGAATGGTGATTTACCAGTACTCCTATTGATAGAATTATTATATTGAAATTCTTCTTGTGGTAAAATCATATCCCATCCTTTTGGTTTATCTCCAACCAAGCACCTTAGCAAGTTTCCCAAATTGCGATTGACAACTTCTATCTATCCATCAGTTTGTGGATGATGTGATGAACCAAACTTAAAATCTATCTTCAACTTCTTCCACAATGTACGCTAGAAATACCTAACAAATTTGGTATCTCGATTTGAAACTATACTCTTTGGTAGACCATGTAATCTCACCACTTCTCTGAAAACAACTCTACTACATGAACATCATCACTAGTCTTCTTGCAAGGAATAAGATGTTCCATCTTTGAAAACTTGTCAACCACTACAAAAATAGAATCATGCCCGTGTTGTGTCCTCGATAATCCAAGAACAAAATCCATGCTGACATCTTCCCATGGCTTCTCTGGTATAGGTAATGGCTGATACAACCATGTATTCTACTTCACTCCTTTCACCATCTAACATACTTGACAAATTTGTACAAACTTAATCACATCTTGTTGTAACTATGGCCAATAATAAATTTCAGCAACCAAAGCTATAGTTTTATCTCTACCAAAATGTCTAGCCAATCCTCCACTATGCTTCTCCTTGATGAGGTTCTCTCCCATTGAACTTCTTGGAATGCACAACTGGCTTCCTTTGAACAACATATTATCTTGGATCATAAAATCCAACCACTTTTTCCTATCAAGGATAATAGGTTTTATACAAGACTTCCACACTTCACCAAAATCATGATCATCTAGATACAATGTACTAAGTTCCTTGAACCCAATCACTTCTATTTGCATTTTTGCTAGCAAAATTTGTCTTCTACTAAGAGCATCTACAACTTTGTTAGAATTCCTACTTCTGTGTTTCAAAACAAATGTATAACTCCACAAAATACTCAACCCACTTTAAATGCCTTTGGTTCAATTTTTATTGACTATTCAAATATTGGAAAGCTTGATGATTAGTATACAAAACAAACTCCTTGGGAAGAAGATAGTGTCTCCACTTCTTTAATGCTTGAACTATAGCATTAAATTCCTGATCATGAACATAATATTTTCTTTTTGCATCATTCAAATTTTCACTGAAATAAGTAACTGGTCTACCTTCCTCGCTCAAAACAACTCCTATTGTAGTACCACTAGCATTACAGTCTACTTGAAACACCTTGTTAAAATCAAGAAGTGCTAAAACAAGCTACTCGACAACTTTCTATTTCAACAGATTGAAACTCTTATCTACTCCTACAGTCCACTTAAACTCTTTCCTATCTCTTCTCATTGTTTTAGTCAAGGGTTCACAAATACTACTGAAACTTCTTATGAACTTTATGTAAAATGTGGCCAATCCATGAAAAGATATTACCTCTATCACACTCGTTGGAGTAGGCCATTCAAGGATAGCCTTCACTTTCTTTGGATCTATTTTTAGACCCTCTCTTGAGACTAAAAATCCTAGGTACACCAAATCCTTCTTTACAAAACTACACGTCTTCAAGTTTATCAAAAACTTTTCTTCCCTCAACTTTTGAAACACCTTGCAAATATGAATCAAATGCTCCTCCAATGTCTTACTAAAGATCAATATATCATCTAGGTAAACAATGAAAAACTTACCTAGAAAATCCTTCAGTACCTCATTCTTGAGCCTCATGAAAGTGCTTGACGCATTGGTTAGCCCAAAAGGCATAACTAACCACTCATATAGTCCTTCCCTTGTCTTGAAAGAAGTCTTCCACTCATCACCTTCTCTGATCCGAATTTGATGGTACCCACCCTTCAGATCTATCTTTGTGATATACTGAGCTCCACTCAAACAATCCATAATATTATCTATCCTCGGTAAAGGAAATCTATACTTGATGGTGATCTTGTTGATAGCACAAGAATCTCTACACATCCTCCATTCTCCATTCTTCTTTGGTGCTAACACTACTGGTACAACACATGGACTCAGACTCTCTTGAATCAACCCCTTCTGCAACAACTCATGAACTTGCCTATTGAACTTTTCACTTTCTACTAGTGTCATTCTGTGTGTTGCTTTGTTTGGAAAAATGGCTCCTAGAACCAAATCCATCTAGTGACTAATCTTCCTCATTGGGGGTAATCCATCAAGTACATTATCTGATGCAATATCAAAAAATTCTTCCAACATATCTGCAACTTTTGTAGGTACCTCCTCTACTTCTTCTTTACTATCTTTAGGAATTATAGAAAAACACATATGCTCATGTTTCATACCTTTAAGAAACTCTTTTCCATAAAAAAAAACATATTCTACTAGCACTACATACATTTTCTTCTTTATCCTTCAATAACTTCAACTTATGTTTCACTCCATCATTAGTTAAAGTGTAGGTATTTTCTCACCCACCATGTATAGCATGCCTGTCAAACTACCACAACCTACCCAACAACATATGACATATGTCCATAGGTATAATATTACATAGTACCTCATCCTAGTAGCTACCAATCTTGAACTTCACTGAGCCCTGCTCATTGACCATAACATCTTGCACCCAAGCAATATGGTATTGATGCAGGTGTTTCTATCTCTTCAGATTCAACTTGGTGACCATAATTTTTGACACTAGATTGTCAATGCTTCCACCGTCAATGATCACATCACAACACTTATCTTCACATCTACACCATGTTTGAAACAAACTCCTTCTTTGATCAGGTTCATTTTCACCACTAAGTAGGACAATTCTGTTAATTAGGACTTCTCATCTTTTAGCATCTTCAAAATGTGAGGATTTGGTTGTTGGAATTATATTATATTTTTCATTATTGAAAACACTTATTCAATTCTAAATGCTTATCGAGTTCATCACTCAGTTTATAGTTTATACCAAGCATTTAGTAGTTACCTTGTAAGTTCAACAATTAAGCAGTTCACACTAAGTATTCCTAAAGCTACCGAGTGAATGTGTAGTTCAACAGTATATATCGAGCTTGCAATGTTCACCAAATAGGAAGTGGTCACCAAGCTTCACAGTGTCTATGGAGTTATCAGTTTGCGTAATATGAAGCCAATTTCTACCAAATGATGGATGTGTAGTGTTTATCGAGTGACAGCAAGGTAAACAAAGGATTCAGTATCCACCGAGTGACACTATATCTATCGAGTCTCAAATGGTTATCGAGTTTCAAGCTATGTTTTGTGATTAGTATGGATCGAGCTTCTACTTCTACCAAGTGCACGATGATGCTAAGTAATGCAGTGGATGCCGAGTATTAGAAGGTCACCAAGTTAGCTTGAAGAGCCTGAGTTTTCTACTGTTTGGCCAACTCAGTGATATTTTGTTTGCTTGTGTTTTAGCCAACCTTGCAATTGTAATTATTGGAATAGTATATATGTAATGTATTGTATCATTTGCAATAGAATTATTATGAGTATGTTAGAAATGGACATGTAATGTTTTGAGAAGAGTGTATGCAAATCAATAGTAGAGCAATGTATTCAACAAGGTCATTAAGGAACAACAAAGACATATCAGTCACAAGAGGTGTTCTCTACTTCAAGATCTATTCAAAAATTAAGTTGTAAGTTAGATCTACTATTTCATCCTAACAGGTGAATCAATTTTGTAAATACTTTAACAGGGTAGACTTAAAAATCTTTTTATAAATCTCTTAACATAGTGCATACTTCATTATATGTTTGTAAAACCTCTAACAAGGTGGACCTAGTAGTCCTAATTGCTCTTAATAGGGTAGATCATTAGAAGTGGTCGATGTAAACCCTAACATGCCAACTTTATACTATAGTTGTGAAGTTTTGTGGGTATCATCCCCACCCTAGTTTTACTTTCTATTTGGAAGGTTTCTGGAACACCAAAATATTGTGTTCATGTGTTATGTATGTTTATCTTTTCTCATGCATGTAGTAGATTATAAAAATGAATGGTGATTTATTTGTATGGTTAAGTGCTAAATTAATCTAAAGTTTTTGAGGTTACTAATTCACCCCTCCCCTCTTAGTAACCTAGCTAGTCTTGATTATTTCCAACACTAGCATCTTCATCAACATGTGCAACTCTCACCTAACCTTCTATTCTTCAATCTATCCTTCCTTGGTGCTATGTACATTCAAATTCTCTATGCTCTTCTTCACTATAGTGAAAACATTTTCCACGGAAGCCTCCTCTTCTAGATCCTTGTCCTCTACTTCTTCCTCTTTGATCTCTATTGTTCTGATCATGGAAATGATTGGAATTGTTTCCCCTTTGGTTTTGGTTTCTACTTCTAGCCTCATCCTTGTTCTTCTGATCATCATTACAACCTCCATAAGATCATCCACTAGATCTTCCACCATGACCTCTTATGCTATTCTTATTGTCAAATTTCTTACTTAGTATCTCCTCAACTCTTAGGGAAAATTGGTATGCCTCCTCAATACCATTCATCTAAACCAAACTCAACTCATCCTGAATGTTGGTCCTTAACATATTAAGATAATGAGCAACTTTCTCCTTATTAGCTTCTACATGGACAGTTCTAATGAGAACTCGGTAGAACTCCTCGGTATACTCTTGAACAGATTTTCTTGCTTGCTTCATTCCTTGCATCTTCTTCAACATATAAAGCTCATAATCTATAGGAATGAATCCTCACTTTATTTTAGCTATCATCTGATCCCATTTAGTGATTTTTTCCTTTCCCTTTCGATTTTAGTCCAACTGAACCTCTTGCCACCAGATCTTTACATGTCCCTTCAGTTTTGCCTTCATAAACTTGACCCTATTCAGATCCTCAATATCTTCATACTCAAAGTACTCCTCTAGTTCATTGATCCAATTGATCAACTCTTCTAGGTTAAGATTTCCTGAAAATGTGGGAACCTCAAACTTAGGTCTTTTTCCAATCTTGGAGATGGCCCTAAAAAGCCTTTCTTCCTCTGAGTTTAGAACTACCTTTGCTTCAACATTCTCTTCTACTTCATCCTCATTCTCACTTTCATCTCTTTTGGGAAGATTCATTCCTCTACGCATTCATTCTTCCAATGCTTAAATTTATCTTTGGAGGATTTGAAAACCCTTAGGTGTAACACCTGTAGCTCTTCCACCACACTCTCTTTATGGAGGCATTCTCGTGCTTTTGCTGAAACCCTAGTGCAAATTGCCTCACAATCGATGATCTGTCTACATGCTCAACCTAAACCATAGTCCTAGTGCAAACTGCCTCATAATCGATGATTTGTCCACATGCTCAAGAATTCCCACTCTAATACCACTTGATGTAGGGGACTCCCCTTAATACCATAAACTCATAATAGAAGCAAAGAAACAATAGAAAATGTGAGAACAAAATATGAACTTCTTATTATTGCTACAAATGTGGAATTAAAAAATTATCAATTGCAATATGCTAACCTAAATGGGCACCTTTATTATAATAATTTGCAAGACAGTGTTGTGAACTATCACCTAGAGCTGTCCTAGACAATGTTTGGGCCTTTCTTAAATAGGTAGTTTTATGCCACCCGGGAAGGTTCTAGATGCTCAAACTTAATACCTAGGGCCAATAGACCCTAATAATACACATAGAGTCATCCAAATACATCTTTGACAAATTATTTTAGAAATTTTGGTAGTCCAAATTTTGAAGGCCATAACTCATGAACCGTTGCTCTGATTGGCTATTATAACCACTTTTCAGAAACACCAACTCTTGATCTACAAGTTCAAAATTGTGCTAGCACCCTTTTGTTGAGTTTCAAACCTCATCTAAGCACTCTAAGGCCTCTAATGGTGAGCATGAAGATTTTTCTACAAAATTTTCCACCAAAAATTTGCAATAACTTCTCTAATACTTAAGCTAGAGCAATTAGACTTTTATGGTAGTCTTATATCTCTAAAATGAACCTTCTTGTAGAAAATGAGAACATTCTGAACTCGTATGAAAAACTTACTAAAAATAGCAAGTTCCCATAAATAGTAACCACCCTATCTACTAGTCCTTATTAAAATAGAAAAGGCTGAAAATAAAATATTTTTGGGTGATGCAAGATAGCCCTTACACCCAGGATGCTCTTGCATCAATGGAATTGGAGATTATGCACTATCCTACCTAGAAAATCAATACATAAAAGTTCCTAGACCCATGACAATCGAGAAAATAAAAGAGAAGTAGGAGAATAATCAAATGATAATAGATATGATGTCTTCCATAAATTATGTTGAATTTGAAGATGTGAAGGATTGCACTACTACAAAGTAAATGTGTTATAAGTTACCACAAATTCATGGAGGAGGAAAAAATGTGTTAAGGGATAAAGCTAAAAGTTTGAGACACAAGTTTGTGTTGGTCCCAATATCATCATTATTGACCTTCTCAACAATATGAACTAGTTGGTATATTATTGATGTTTTCTCATTCACATTATGAATTTCAAATGCATCTACAAAAATGTATTTAATTTCATGTAATACTTGTCTGGATGTTGTTCTCTTCTTAGTTTCTCTTGTTCTCTCTCTCTCTCTCTCTCTCTCTCTCTCTCTCTCTCTCTCTCTCTCTCTCTCTCTCTCTCCAATAATACTTGCAAAGTTTTGGTTCAAAGGTTATTGTCTCAGGGTCATATTTGGGAATGAAAATGACCTCATCTAATGTCATTGGCCTGTTAGATAATGTAACCTTTTTCTTCACCTTCTTTTACCTAGGTGTGCTGAAATTCGAATATGTAATCTATAATTGGTGTTCCTTTAACACTCAGCCTTGAAATTTATTGGCTTATTGAAGAAATTTCCTACTGATTAGATATAACCTACTATATAGGTGTAGTGAAGTGGATACTAGCATCATACTTCAAAATTTTACTAAGGCTTGGATTTCCTCTTGTTCTTTCGACTGCTAAGACTCCTCAGTCTTTTGTGGCTTGACCTCCTTTTCTCCTTCAATGTTAGATCCTAAGGCATCATGTGCATATTAATTTTCTTTTTCTTGATCTCCTCCTTCTTCCTTGTGAATGAAAATATTGGCCATAGGTGGTGGATATTGATTCACAATTATGGCTTTTCCCTGTTCCTTGGTACTTACATCTTACTGACCCTTCTCCTCAACTATGACTGAAGTTATTTGAAAACCATTAGTTGTAGATGTCATAGTTGATGCATTCTTAATCCTTAGATAATTCCAAATTTGTATAAATACTAGATTGATGTAGTAAGGAGGAGTATCTGAGGTTGCATTTATGAATGTTGCATTTTTTAGTTCTTCCTTAGTCAAAACATTAAGATTTTGTTATGTTTTATCAAGAATGTCTTCTATAGTGACAATATCTTGTTGTTTACTCTTCTCTTCCTTTCTTCTTATCTAATCCATATTTTTTGGTTCATCATAATCTTCTTGATTGTCCAATTCAATCTCTATTTCTTCTTCCTCTTTCTCTTCTATTGTTGTAGGAGGTAGAAACCCAAATGCCTTTTTCTCCACTAATGTTCTCTCTTGAACTATCTCTTCTATCTTAGTTTTACATTTTTTTATAGAGCCTTATCTTAGGCACAAAATTCTTTGCAAAACCCCTTACGGCGATAGAAATGTGTGTCTTCCCTAAATCTGGCATGGTTTGAGCTAATGCTGTTTCTCTTATTTTCCTCTATGTAGACAATTCCCATTTCCACTTTGAATTAATATTATTGTATAGATCCTCTTTAATTCCCTTGCCTAACTCTATAGGCATGTATTTTAACTTTTTTATAATGTCTAGCATTGCTTGTTCAATCTTTTCTTTACTTGCTTTGTCTAAAGAAGCATATTTAATATGCTTAAAACCAACTCTTGTTGAATTTATGATCTTTTCACTTGATCAATATCCATAAGAGGTTGTCTAGGAACAATTTGGAGCTTTCTCAAATAATTACACTCAATCTTATCTCCTTCATCCTCTTCATAATTAGGCATAACAACTAACTTTCTCTTCTACTTCTTCTTGCTCTTCTTGGTCCCTTTATTTACTTGTTTCCTTTTAGGTGGGGACTCTCCCTTTGTATTCTTGGTTATTTTTGTAGTTACTTTCTTTGGTTCAACTAAATCAAGTGATGTTGCTTTAGATCCTTGCCATGTTATTCTTCTTTTAGGTGCAAAGGTGGGAGGTGTAACACTCTTCTTCAAATCCCTCTTTACCTTAGGATCTACTATCACTAACTTCTTCCATTTTGTTTGCTTAGGCTCAATAACTACTAATTATTTTCCCTTTGATTCTTATTCTTCTTCATCAGATTCCTCATATTCCCCTTTGTCTTCAGTAACCTGTAGGGTCCTTTGCCATGTTTTCCCTCAAGATCAGAAATCATTTTCTTTCTCTTTCTATCTATATTGGGCCCTTTTGTTTACATCATCATTTTTATTTTTGTTGTCTCATATATGAAGAATGGATCGAGATTCTTATCAATCTTTTTAGAAAAAAGGTGTGACAACTGCAATTATCTCATCTACATATACCTCATATCGCATAGGCCTTAGCTACGTAAGCCTTGTCTAGGTATAGGTAGTTGTTGGAAACTACAATTGAGACAATTGATATGTTATTGATGTCAAACCTTATTGGTAAGAAAATTTTCTATCTGAGTACAGTGGCATATCAAGAGGGTTGATGAAGAGAGTTTGAGAAGGACATAAAAAAAGGACCTAGAGGAAAGATTGAATTATGAGGAATTACAATGGGAACTTGAATTAGTTGGAGTTTGACAAGATAAAGTGATTGTTTACTCATACTATAAGTGAATAAGATAGTTGTACTGAAGCCTAAAAGAAGTGATCAAAGATTGACCAAATACATAGGCTTGACCAAGAAAAAGTGCATAAGATTAAGGAACTTGAAGTTTATGCCAAGCAATGCTTGAGTCGACCGAGTGTGAGTATAAGCCAAGAAAAATATAGTGTTGACCAAGCATCAATATTGATCGAGTGTTAGTATATGTGTCGAATGGAAAATTTAGTAGCGATTAAGTAATCCAATAATGAACAAGTCTTAGAACATAGTATTGGGCGAGGGACAACATTTGATAGATTATGAGGAAATCATGATTCCAGCTGACACAATTGATTTCTTGGAATATGTAAAGTGTGTTCAAGATAAGGATGGATGCGATAGATCATTTAATTCAAGGGAAACTATATTTGAGTGTTTCTATGGAAGAATTCAAGAAGAAGTTTGGAGAAGTTTCTAGAAGAGAAAAGAGGAGATGAAATGATGGAAGGATTTGATGAGTCTGACCAAACCCTAAGATCTGCTATGATATTTAAATGACAAAATTTTAGAATTAACTATTTAAGGAGGTATAAGGGCTAAGCTTAAAGAGGTTAGTAGAGATGGAAATGACCTAACAAAGTTAGAGCAATTGTTGATGCTATTGATTGGAAAACTTGAGTATGAGGCTGAGAAGTATTGTGAAGAGGTGAAGAGAGATTTCTTGAAGGAGTTCTGAGTAGATCAGAGATAGAGATGAAAATGAAGGCTATTAAAAGGATCAACATGTGAATCAAATTATGATCTATATTTGCAAAGTGAGTTGTATTTGTCAAATCAAACTTGGTGTTACTTTCTAACCATTATATCAGTATTGAAGTACTTTAATTAAGGCTGACCTAATAGTCATATGTAAATCCTTTAGTCAAGGTGACATTCTAATATAATGTTCTTAAGACCTCTAACAAGGTCACTCCTAATAGGGTGATTAAATCCTTTAACATGGTCATATTTAACAATGTGTTTTGTAACCTCTTTAGGATTGGATCCTAACATAGATCACTTTAGAAGAGTGAAAAATTGGTTATGTTATTGGTGGTTTTTCCCAAAGTAGGTTTCCACATTAAGTCCTAGTGTCATACTTGTGTGGATGTCATTTGAGATGTTTTATTGCTAATATTTTACATTTTGCAAGTCTATTACTATTAGGATAATGGATTGCAAGTTTATGTTACTAATTATTTTATATAGAGATTGAGGTATTGAATATTTTGGTCTAAAGTATTTTGAAGTGATTAATAGTTCAATTGGTACATCTAGACCTTGGATAACTAATTCACCCCCCTCTTAGTTATTCAAAATCATTCTAACAATTACTATCTACCATAAAAAATATCATCATAATAGTGATCAACAACTAACTTTGGAATCCTTAATCTGTTCTTCATTTTTCCCTTAAACTCCTCAAAATATCCATCCAAAACAGTCTCAAAATTTTGTTCAATGAAATTATTAATTTTCTTGATAATTGGTCTAGTCTTACCCCACACATGAGTAATTATAGTTGGAAATGAATTTTGCACATAGAAAAATATGCATATCAAGAATGATCCAAACTTACATGATGTATTCTTCACTTTTGTGATCACTCCAAGATTTTCAACTAATTATATCCATTGTAGCTTGACAAGGTTGTATTTGTGGTCTTTCTTCACAATCTTGTGCCCCAAGCCCACTGCAATTCATGAAACACTGTTCAGTCAGCTGGAATGATATAAAAAAATTTATAATGCCATCTATCAACATTCCTTGACCATTTCACTTGGAATTTTTTTATTCTTCAATAATATCTCTTGCTGAGAAACACAAGGTCTTCACTTGATCTAGGGTAGGATACTCTATCACTCAATGAATTATCACCTTGTTTATTTTCACCATCCCACTCTCTAGTCACACATTCATGTTGTGTACCCTACTTAAAACAATTTTGACCCATTTAACTTTGAATTTTTTTAGAAAAGTTAGGGCATGAGTAAGCCCTTTCTCGGCAACAACCTTATTCTCATCTTTTAGTAACCCATTCTCACAAAATTTACCATAGTATTTTCCAACTTCAAAGTCTCCAATCTCCCATATCTTTCACATATAGCATGAGAAAACATCATGCACCATGATAAATTTGGGAGGAATTAATGGAAAAGCACTTGGTACATCTATAGTCATCGCGACATCTAAGTATGCCCTAAATTTTGGTGGAGGGCATTGCTCATTCCTTACAATTTGTGCATTACTATCCTTCAACACTTCCTTTCTAGAAACAAATGCAAATGATTCTATTTTTGAACTAGGGTTTCAAAAAAAATTAAAAAACTTCACAAAATAATAGGACTTGATTCATAAGCCTTAGGTACTTCACTTTGTAATTTTTTCACAGCATACTATAGAATCACACAAAATTTTATACAAATCACTCTGTTAATCATCTTTAAATTTCTTTTTAAGTTCAAAATTTCTTGGTAAATAAAAATTATCTTTAAAATTTGATATATACCTTCAAATGGTTGAATTAGGTCTTCAATAAATGCTTCATACCTTGGGGAGTACAATACAACTATCTTGGCCCTTCACATAAACTTTGTTCACAATACCTTATTTCCATCACTTGGTCATAACCACCACTCGATCTTCATTACCATTTCCATGCTTAGCTTCATCAACATAGACTTGTTCTGTATGGGATGTTGGTTCATACAAGGATACTTAGTCACTATAGTCATCAATATTGGTACTCGACATCTATTATATTAGATCTCTTTACTTGATTTGTTGCCTCAAATTTGTCCTAGTACACCTTGATTCATCCAGATATGTACTTTTAACTTATCTTATGTTAGGAATTAATGTGAAATATATCATTCAAATGTATATTTTCTTACATACCTTCTTAGTTTATTCAGAATTAGTGTGATCAACTAATCTATTGGATTGGGTGACCTTGACTTCACTGGTTCCACTACTGCTTCCTACTTCCTCATTTTTCCAAGTTTGATTCATCTCATTTACTAGTGTTTGGGTCCTACGATTACTTCTTACATGTCCAATCTTGTGACAACTACAAAAAACTAAGCTTCCATTCATCCAAATCTTAGATTTGCCTATGAAATGTGTCCTAATATATTTTTATACAATGTGTCCATATTCACCACAATACTGACAACTGTACCATGTGTTATAACCCAATTATGAGTATTATCTATCTTAGATGCATTAGATTATTTCTTGGTTGTCCAATTAGGTTTCTCCTTGGATCTACATTCTTGAGCTCTATGTCCATACTTTTGACAATTGTAGCAATGACCTTCAAATCTAGGTGCAAATAGTGTATTGCTAGCTTTTGACCTGCATTCATGTACTTGGCATCATTGCTTCTTGCAATTAAAACAATATCCATTGAATTTTGGTTTAGGGTTTTGCTTACCAATCTTGCTTTGGAAATTTTTTCTATGTTTCTTTGTTTTCCATAGTGATGACATGTGGGTTTGTTGTGTTTTGGATTTTCATTCCTTTGTTCTCTACTCTTTGATGATTCTTCTTCTTTAGTGGATGAAGGGTGCTTAATATATCCTAGTCTAGAGGTATAAATAGGTGTTCTTGGTGATCTCATTAGTTATTCAAAGTACCTTATAGCTTCATTGGGTTTGTTCATCCTTTTAGTGAATTCCTTTTCAGATCTTAAATCATTTCTTAGTTGATCATTTTGTGATTTCAAAATTTCAATCTCTATGTCCTCCCTAATCAGTTCTTGATTTGCAAGTAGTAGTTGATTCATCATGTCTAACTAATTATTTTTGAGCTTCTGCACATCAGATGTTATTTCATCAAGTCTTGTAGCCATTTATCTTTTGTCTTCTTCTACCATGATTTTATCTTCTTAAACTTTCTTTTTCTCTTTAGTTACTTCACATATTATTGCAGATTGGATTTCATGTTCTCTTTTTAATCTTCTGACTTCTTCATTCAAAGTGTTTTTCTTCTCTAATAGGTCCACTATGGTTACATCAATTTCATTAGAATTTCCATTGTCATGTAGTCCTCTAGTATCATCTTCACATAGAGTATCATTATGTTGGATAGCCAAGTTATTTCTTCTCTTTAAGGATTTCTTCAACTCCTCTCTTGTTGTTTCAAGATACTACAATATGATTTGGATATCAAGCTTTTGATTCTCAACAATCTTTCCCAACTTATAAACTTCAATCTCCAAGATCTCAACTCTCAATTTGTTATACTTTTTCAAGGAGAAGAAAGCTTTGATACCAATTTTTTGAAGTCTTATTAGGAAAATAAGATATTGCGGTTGGGGGGGGGGGGGGCGGGCAGGGTGGTGAACCAGGGTTTACTAAAAAAATTTATTTCTTGAAAAAAAATAAAATGTATTCACCTCTAATCCATCTCATATCTTATATCATGAATCACATAACCATAAACTATAATTTTGAAAATTGATCTAACTATTTATCACACCCATGAATATGAAAGTAAATAAAAGTACATAACACACAAGATTTGGTTACCTAAAAATCCTCTAAGGTGAAGGTAAAATTAGGGTGGGGATGACACCCAAAAATCCTCAATATTGTTGCAATAAAGTGTGTCTTTAAGGCTACAATGTTTGATCACTTTTTTTGATCTACCCTATGAGGGGTATGCCTACTAAGAGCTTACAAGACTTTTCCAGTCTACCTTGATTAAAGGATTTAAAACTTACAACTAAGTAAGCACTATGTTAGGAGATTTAAATAGGTCTATTAAAAATACTATGTTAAGAGATTTACCTTAGCTATCTTGTTAAAATTTCTCAGTACCTAATCCTTTGGTTAACACTTTGATGCTAGGTTACATATCTTCTCTTTTCTTATCTGATTTGACCTCCTTATCTGATATACTCTATTCTACCCTTCACTTCTAGGTTTCTCTATTTGATCTTTGCTTCTAACTTATCAAACATAACTTCCTTCATTCATACACTTCTCTCTTCACTCTCTCTTGATCCTTCTCACATAAACACATATTTTGGGCTTGTACCCTTATTAGAAGGTTCTAGATCATGATCAATGATCCAAATCTCTTCCTTTTGTCGCTTAGCCCTTTCAATTTTTTTTATTGGTAACTCTTCCTTCCTAGGGATTTACATCCTCTAAAAAAACATGTAATTACCTCCTTAGTTGTCTCTATATTCCATAAATCAAGTGTAGAAGTCAACCAAAATGGTTTACATAAGTATTTTTCCATCACAAACACATATGTCAAACTAGTTTACTCAACATTGGAATACCCTGATGCTCAATTACAATTGATATACATGATGTTCCTTAGAAGAAATTATCTCACTTGGCATAAAATGTCACTCGATGGTACTGGGGTGTTCAACAACTTAAGACTTGTTTGGATCACACTAGAATATAAACAAGTCCATAATCATTCAACCTTCATTGGGTGGTTCGGTCACAATGATGACTGACCAATTCTTCCTAGGAAATGACTAAGTGTTTGACATTGATAGTCAACACAACAAGGAGATCAATAGTTTGATGACATGGGAATGATAGAAGGAGAGACTATTATGGTCAAATCAAAGAGGTTGTGACTGCAATTAGAGGTTTTGGGGAGGGCATATCTGAAGAGACAATGGAAAGACATGTATTAAGAACTTTACTTCTTATCTATGCCATTAGAGTATCTTCAATACAAGAACTAATATGTACACCTGGTATTAATATGACCTTAGATAGTCTAATTGGTAAATTCAGTGCATTTGAATTGTCAAATTTTGATATTTATACACCTTCTAGTGTTGCATGTGCTTTCAAGTCTCAACTAACTCTTGATGGATCCTAAAGAAAGAAAAGTTCAAAAGTAAGCACGTGAGCGCTGATAGTGAATTAGATGATGACATTGATTATCTAGAAGATTTATTGGAAAGAAGGCTACCAAGAGGAAAAAGAAAGTACAAAGGTAAAATTCCTATAATATGTTTTACATGTAACAAAGTTGGCCATATTTCTACAAGATGTCTTGAAAGAGATAAAAAAGAGGAAAGGAAGACAAAAAATAATGAGGAAGGAGAGACAACAGAGATAATCAAGGTAGCGATGAATACAAGGGAAAAGGTAAAATATCTTGTTAGATTTATGAAAAGGATGGTTTTGATAGTGATTATGATGAACATGATGAAGAAGTTGTTTATGTTGCAATAAAAGATGAATTTGATTAAGATAAAGAGTTTGAGAAAATCTCTCTTATTTCACATGTGAGTAAGAATGATAGGTGGATAATTGATAGTGGTTACTCACATCATATGATTGGTGATGCAAAAAAGTCTTGAAAGATAGAACACTGTAATGGAAGTTGTGTTAAGTTTGGGAATAATGCACCATGTTATGTGAAAAATAAAGGATCTATTATATTGAATGACAAGATCATATGTGACAATGCATATTGGGTTGATGAATTGAAATATAATCTATTGAGTCTGGCATAGATGAATAGTTCAGTCTACCAAGTTGCATTTCAAAACACGAAGGCAAAAATATATGATGCTATTGGTGAATTGATCGGAAGTGGAGAGAAAGCAAGAGGTAACTTGTTCTATCTAGAAATATCTGAAAATACATGTTTATTTGCACAATTTGAAGATGTTTGGTTATGCCATAAGATGTTATGTTACGTGAACTTTGATAATTTGGTAAGAATTAGTAATATGGAAAGAGTAAGAGGATTACCAAGGTTGATAAAACCTGATAAAGTGATGTGCAAAAAATGTCAAATGGAAAAATAACAAAGTCTATTTTCAAGAGTAAGACCTATTTTTTTGATGATATTTTGGAGCTTGTTCATATCGATTTATGTGGTCCTATTGGTGTGAAAATTTATTATGGTGACAAGTACCTTATTCTATTTGTTGATGATTTCTCTAGAATGATGACTATGATGTTTCTTAAAGAAAAATATGATGCTTTTCAAATTTTTAAGTGGTATTTGGCCATAGTTGAAGAGGAAATAGGTAAAAGTATGAAATGCTTGATATTAGATTGAGGAGGCAAATTCATATTTGAGGATTTCAATACATTCTCAAATGGAAATAGAATCAAAAGACAAATCTCAGTACCAAAGTCTCCACCATAAAATAGAATAGCTAAAAGAAGAAACATATCAATCATGGACTGTGTAAGAACACTAATGATGGAATATAATGTTTCACAAAAATATTGGAGATAAGTTGTAAGTAGTATGGTCTATACACTAAACCGAGTTCAAGTCAATAAAGGTACAATCAAAACCTCTTTTGAGCTATGGTATGGTTATGCATCTAATGTCAAATACTTTACATTTTTTGGAAGAAAGTGTTACATATTGAAAGATAAAAGGAAAATAAAACTTGATGCAAAGAGTGATGAAGGTATATTTTTAAGATATTCCACTAAAATCAAGGCATACAAGTGTTTGAATACTAACATTAATAAAATTGTGAAAGTGAAAATGTTAGAGTTGATGAATTTGTAGAAAATAATGAAGAAGAATGCAAGAAATTAGAACCTGAAGATTATAGAAACTTTGTATACATCTATGAAGGAGAACCTAGTACCTTACCTAAACTAGAGAAAGAGACTGTCAAGCATCAAAATTCCAAAGCTACAAATGAACAATAGAAAATATCTACCAAGTGTCAACAAGCTATTGAGTATCAAGCTACAAGAGCTGAGTCATAGAGAGAGGAGACCAAACACCAGACAGAGGAAGCTAAGTCATAGAAGGAAATACCTGGATGAGATGAGCAAGCTGAACCAAGTGAACAACAATAGGGAGAAAGAAGACCTTAACCTATTTAAGTAAAATATGTGAGAAGACACCATACACCAAATCAAATCATGGAGACAAAGATTTAGGAATCATGACAAGAAACAAGTTAAAGAATGATACATGTTTACTATATGAGTTTGAAACAAGAACAATTAAATATGCATTGGAGAATAAAGATTGGATTAGAGAAATGAATATAGAGATTGATCAAATAGAAAAGAATAAAACATGGACATTGGTACCAAGGCCAAAGGGTAAAGATGTGATTGGAAATAAGTGGGTATTCAAAAACAAGTTGAATGAGAAAGGTGAATTCATAAGGAATAAAGCAAGATTGGTTTGTAAGGGATATGCACAAGAGGAAGGAATTGACTATGGAGAGACATTTTCCCTAGTTGCAAGATTGGAAGGGTAAGAATATTACTTGCATATGTTTCTTATAAAGGTTTCAAGGTATATCAAATAGATGTGAAATCTCATGTATTTTTGAATGAAATCTTGGAAGAGTCTAAATTGACCAATTGAAAGGCTTGTTGACACTAGAAAGGAAAGCATGGTATGTAAGTTGTATAAATCATTGTATGGTTTTAAAAAAGCTCCTAGAGCATGATATGAAAGGTTACATATATATTTAGTGAAAATTTGTTTTGTACAAAATAATGACAATAAAGAGCTATATTTAAAAAGTGAATATGAGAATAATACATTAATAGCTGAAATATTTTTTGATGATATTAAATTTGGAGGACATGAAAATTTGTGCAAATAATTTGCTAATGAGATCAAGAAATAATATGAGATGTCAATGTTTGGAGAGATAAAATTCTTTGTTGGTTTGCAAGTTTATCAAATGAAAAGAGGCAAGGTGATATTGAAGACCTTTGGAATGAAATATTCAAGACTAGTTATAACACCTATGGCTACTGGTCATAAAATTTCAAAGAATGATGATCATGCTAAAGAAAATTAGATATTGTATAGTTCAATGATAGGAAAATTATAATATGGTGTTCTTAGTGGACCTGAAATTGTGTTAGATGTTGGAATTGTTGGAATATTTTATACTAGTCCTAACAAGAATCACATGATGGCTTTGAAAATGATATTGAGATTGTGATATTTCTATCAGGATTTAACTGTGTGATTTTGAGTCAAACTCATTAAACCATGTTTCATGAGTAGTGATTCAACATGAATCCATATCTCATGAGAATAAATGGAGCACTTAGTACTAATTGGATCTAAGTAATGCTTATAGGGGTGAAGCACTAGGACTTCCTGGGAGGTCACCCATCCCAATACTACTCTAGCCTAAGCAGGCTTAACTATGGACTTTCCTCCATGGTTAAACCCAAAGATTGCAACCCCATTTGAAAAAACTTCACCAAATGTTGTGCCTTATGAACCATTCATTAGAAAGCCTCTTAAGCTCATCAATTGATAAGTAGGAGATAATTTCCATAGCAAGTCAAATTGTTATATTGCTATCAAGATTTAAATATGTGATTTTGAGTCAAACTCATTGACCCATGATTCATGAGCAGTGATTCAACATGTTTCCATCTCTCATGAGAATAAATGGAACACTTAACACTGATTGGATCTAGGTGATGCTCACACAGGTGAAGCACCAGGACTTCTTGGGAGGTCGCCCATCCTAGTACTACTCTAGCCTGAGCACACTTAACTAAGGAGTTTCCTCCATGGTTAAACCCAAAGTTTGCAACCCCATTTGCAAAACCTCGCCAATTGTTGAGCCCCTTAAGCTCATCAATTTATAAGTATGAGATAATTTAGACAAGAAGTCAAATTATGATATTGCTACCAGGATTTAACTAAAAGGTGCATAATATTATGGTTTATGGTACATAAGATTATGGTTTATGGTATAAGAAGAATGACAAGTTTGAGTTGAAAGTGTACACAAATGTTGATTGGATTGTAAAAAATGATGACAGAAATTGGATACACTTTATTTCTAGGAAAGAGATTGATTTCATGGAAAAGTAAGAAAAAAAATTGTATTTCTCAATCCACTACAGAAGCTAAATATGTTGTAGCAACAATCATTTTTTGAAACATTATATAGATCAAGCAATTGTTGTAACATACGAAGGAAGAAATTAACAAATATGTGGTGATATGTTGTGCTAACACAAGTGATATAAACATATCTAACAACATTATGTTTCACACAAAGACCAAGAATATTGCAATTAAGTATCATTACTTAAAGGAGTTAGTGCAAGACAAAGAAGTAAGACTAGAGTATGTGAATACTAAGGAGCATATAGCTAATATATTCACTAAGACATCACCTAAGTATTCATTTTTGTATCTAAGAGGTAAGTTAGGGGACATTCCCCTATCTAAAGAAAACTAAGAAGAGATGCAACATTGCATCAATTTTTATGATTAGAATATCTTACAGATTGATGCATGAGGTCACACTTTAGGAGCTTCCTAAAGATATGAAAAGAAGGATAGAAGTCTGAGTTGATGATGTTGCAAGTAGGCACATGATGATACAATCAAGTAAAAGATGAAAGAGAGAGAAATTATTCAAATATTAGTCAATACAAAAATGACAAAGAGGGCAATGTGTACAATGGATGATGTCTTTGGAATTGTTGTCAAATAGGGAGATATGTACCAAGTTACTATTCGATACAAGTTACAAATCAAGAGAGAGAAGATGAATGCCAAGTTACCATCCAATATTTGAAGATGTGTGAGGGAGATATGTGCACCATCATGGAGATATGTCATAGAGGGAGAAGTGTAAGGAAGGATCATACAAGAGATTTCATGGGTGAGAATCATAATGAAACTAAGGAAATTAATTAACATCTGTTCAGAACATAGAGGGAGTTGATAGTGAAAAACAAGTGGATACATTTTTCCATTGCATGGTAACTAAATGTGTTTCTATTAATGCCAAAGAGGGAGATTGTTAGAAACTACAATTGGAACAATTATTGTGTTGTCATTGATGTCAAATCTTAATAGTAAGACATTTTCTAATAGTATAGAGTGCCATATTAGTTGATTGATGAAGAGGAACTGGAAAGAGAGATAATAAGATGAACTATTAGAGTTTTTGAGTAAAAAGGAGTAAGTATGATGGAATTACAATGGGCACTTGATCAATTAGCATTTTGTGATATTGCTATCAGGATTTAACTGTGTGATTTTGAGTCAAACTCATTGACCCATGTTTCATGAGTAGTGATTCAACATGAATCCATCTCTCATGAGAATAAATGGAACACTTATCACTCATTGGATCTAGGTGATGCTCATAGGGTTGAAGCACTAGGACTTCCTAGGAGGTCACCCATCCTAGTACTACTCCAACCTGAGCACTCTTAACTACGGAGTTTCCTCTATGGTTAAACCCAAAGATTCCAATCCCATTTGCAAAACCTTCACCAAGTGTTGTGCCTTATGAACCATTCATTAGAAACCCCCTTAATCTCATCAATTGATAAGTAGGAGATAGTTTCCAAAGTGAGTCAAATTGTGATATTGCTATCAGGATTTAATTGTGTGATTTTGAGTCAAACTCATTGACCCATGTTTCATGAGTAGTGATTCAACATGAATCCATCTCTCATGAGAATAAATGAAACACTTAGCACTCATTGTATTTAGGTGATGCTCAGAGGGGTGAAGCACCGAGACTTCTCGGGTGGTCACCCATCCTAGTACTACTCTAGTCTGAGCGCACTTAACTACAAAGTTTACTCTGTGGTTAAACCCAAAGCTTGCAAACCAATTTTCAAAACCTTCACCAAGTGTTGTGCCTTATGAACCATTCATTAGAAAGCCCCTTAAGCTCATCAATTGATAAGTAGGAGATAGTTTCCATAGCGAGTCAAATTGTGATATTGCTATCAGGATTTAACTATGTGATTTTGAGTCAAACTCATTGACCCATGTTTCATGAGTAGTGATTCAACATGAATCCATATCTCATGAGAATGAATGGAACACTTAGCACTCATTGGATTTAGGTTATGCTCACAAGGGTGAAGCACTAGGACTTCCTGGGAGGTCACCCATCCTAGTACTACTCCAGCCTGAGCTTGCTTAACTACAGAGTTTCCTCCATGGTTAAACCCAAAGCTTGAAACCCAATTTGAAAAACCTTCACCAAGTGTTGTGCCTTATGAGACATTCATTAGAAAGCCCCTTAAGCTCATCAATTGATAAGTAGGAGATAGTTTCCACAGCGAGTCAAATTGTGATATTGCTATTAGGATTTAACTATGTGATTTTGAGTCAAACTCATTGACCCATGTTCCATGAGTAGTGATTCAACATGAATCCATATCTCATGAGAATAAATGGAACACTTAGCACTCATTGGATTTAGGTGATGCTCACAGAGGTGAAGCACCGAGACTTCCCGGGAGGTCACCCATCCTAGTCCTACTCTAGCCTGAGTGCGCTTAACTATGGAGTTTCCTCCGTGGTTAAACCCAAAGCTTGAAAACCCATTTGAAAAACCTTCACCAAGAATTTTTCCTTATGAAACATTCATTAGAAATCCCCTTAAGCTCATCAATTGATAAGTAGGAGATAGTTTCCAAAGCGAGTCAAATTGTGATATTGCTATCAGGATTTAACTGTGTGATTTTGAGTCAAACTCATTGACCCATGTTTCATGAGTAGTGATTCAACATGAATCCATCTCTCATGAGAATAAATGGAACACTTAGCACTCATTTGATCTAGGTGATGCTCACAGGGGTGAAGCACTGGGACTTCCTGGGAGGTCACCCATCCTAGTACTACTCCAACCTGAGCATGCTTAACTACAAAGTTTCCTCCGTGGTTAAACCCAAAGCTTGCAACCCCATTTTCAAAACCTTCACCAAGTGTTGTGCCTTATGAACCATTCATTAGAAAGCCCCTTAAGCTAATCAATTGATAAGTAGGAGATAGTTTCCACAACGAGTCAAATTGTGATATTGCTATCAGGATTTAACTATGTAATTTTGAGTCAAATTCATTGACCCATGTTTCATGAGTAGTGATTCAACATGAATCAATCTCTCATGAGAATAAATAGAACACTTAGCACTCATTAGATCTAGGTGATTCTCACAGGGGTGAACCACCGAGACTTCTCGAGGGATCACCCATCCCAGTACTACTCCAGCCTAAGCATGATTAACTTCAGAGTTTCCTCCATGGTTAAAACCAAAGCTTGAAATCCCATTTGAAAAACCTTCACCAAGTGTTGTGCCTTATGAACCATTCATTAGAAAGCCCCTTAATCTCATCAATTGATAAGTAGGAGATAGTTTCCACACTGAGTCAAATTGTGATATTGCTATCAAGATTTAACTGTGTGATTTTGAGTCAAACTCATTGACCCATGTTTCATGAGTAGTGATTCAACATGAATCCATCTCTCATGAGAATAAATGAAACACTTAGCACTCATTGGATCTAGGTGATGCTTACAGTGGTGAAGCATCGAGACTTCCTAGGAGGTCACCCATCCCAGTACTACTCCAGCCTAAGCGTGCTTAACTACAGAGTTTCCTCCATGGTTAAACCCAAAGCTTGCAACCCCATTTGCAAAAACTTCACCAAGTGTTGTGACTTATGAAACATTCATTAGAAATCCCTTGAAGCTCATCAATTGATAAGTAGGAGATAGTTTCCACAGTGAGTCAAATTGTGATATTGCTATCATGAAACATGGGTCAATGAGTTTGACTCAAAATCACACAGTTAAATCTTGATAGCAATATCACAATTTGATTCATTGTGGAAACTATCTCCTACTTATCAATTGATGAGATTAAGGGGATTTCTAATGAATGGTTCATAAGGCACAATACTTGGTGAAGGTTTTGCAAATGGGGTTGCAAGCTTTGGGTTTAACCACGGAGGAAACTTCTAAGTTAAGCGCGCTTAGGCTGGAGTAGTACTGGGATGGGTGACCTCTCGAGAAGTCTCGGTGGTTCACCCCTATGAGCATCACCTAGATCCAATGAGTGCTAAGTGTTCCATTTATTCTCATGAGAGATGGATTCATGTTGAATTACTACTCATGAAACATGGGTTAATGATTTTGACTCAAAATCACACAGTTAAATCCTGATAGCAATATCACAATTTGACTCGCTATGGAAACTATCTCCTACTTATCAATTGATGAGATTAAGGGGCTTTCTAATGAATAGTTAATAAGGCACAAAACTTGGTGAAGGTTTTTCAAATGGGGTTGTAAGCTTTGGGTTTAACCATGGAGGAAACTCCGTAGTTAAGCGCGCTCAGGTTGGAGTAGTACTAGGATGGGTGACCTCCCGGAAAGTCCCGGTGCTTCACCCTTGTGAGCATCACCTAGATCCAATGAGTGCTAAGTGTTCCATTTATTCTCATGAGAGATGGATTCATGTTGAATCACTACTCATGAAACATTGTTCAATGAGTTTGACTCAAAATCACATAGTTAAATCCTGATAGCAATATCACAATTTGACTCACTGTGGAAACTATCTCCTACTTATCAATTAGCATTTGACAAGATAATGTATGATTTGATCATTGTATTAAGTGAAGAATAAAGATGAGTTGATGTGTAGAAGAACTGATTGATAGAAGTCAAATGAAGAAGTTAAGCAGTACTGAGTAGAAGATTAAGGAACTTAAGTTATAGTCAAGAAAAATTGTGTTAGCTGAGTGACGGTAATGGATGAGAAATATGAAGAGAAACTCAAGTAACAAACAAGTATAGAGATGGACCAGTGAGAAATTGTAAGCCAAGAAAGTCATATTAGTAGAGACCAAGATACCTAGTGACGACCAAGATAAAGAACATAGTAATGTCCAAGTGTCACCAAATTAACAATTTGTGAAAGAATTAAGACTTGAAGCCAACACAGTTGAATTTATGAATTGGTCAAGATGCATGAAAGATAAGCATTGATGAGTGAGCATATTTAATGTAAAAATTGATTTTTCTAAGTGATCTAAGGAAATGATTGAATGAGAAGTTTCTAGAAGCTTCAAGAAAGGGGAAGGACAAAATAATGGATAGATTCAATGAATATGATCAAACCCTAATATCTATAGCTATGTTTAAGTGGAAAAAGGTCTATCTACTTAAGGGGATATAAGAGATAATTTTTAGTTTTTAGGTTGACAAATTTGTGGAGAACAAGTGAAGAATAGAGTTGTAGAGTAAAAGTGAGAAGTTAGTCAAAGAGTGATTACTTGAAGAGTTGCCAAGTAGATCAAAGATAGAGAATGTGATGAAGTCTAGTCAATGAATAAGGAATGAGCTTAAAGGAGATCTATATTTGCAAAGTGAGTTGTATTTTATTAGATCAACCTAGTTTTTAATTTCTAACCATTGTGGTAGTAAATCCTTTAACCAAGGTTGACCTAACAATAATATTGTAAATCCTTTAATCAAGATGACATTCTAATGGAATATTCTAAAGTCCTATTACATAGTCACTCCTAATAGGGTGAATAAATCCTTAAATAGGGTCACACCTAACAGTGTGTTTTTTAACCTTTAATAGGATTGGCTCTTAATCGAGCTCACTCTAGAAAAGTGAAAAGTGGTAGCATGTTACTTGGTGGTTTTTCCCAAATTGGGTTTCTACATTAAATCTTAGTGTCATACATGTGTGAATGTTGTTTTCATGTTTCATGTTATTTACTCTTATATGTTTATATGATTTGGCATATACTAAACATAGAGCTAAGTGATAATATGATAAGTTGGACTATTGATGAATTTCTCTATGGGCTAAGTGGATTTATGAGTTTGAATAACTTGTTAAAAGTTGAATTAGTACATCTAGAAACGAGGATAATTATTCACCCCCTCTTAGTTATTCTAATCTATCTAACACATCAATTTTTTGCATCAAGGCATTAAGATGACTAGTTGCACTAACCATGAGCCCTTTGCATACTCCCATGTGTTAGAAGCATCATGTCCCCATTATAACCACTATCATTGGATTGAGATCTAAACTTTTGTGACTCATTATTTTCACACCTTTTATGATCCCCACACTATCCTCGCCTCTAGACACTCCACCATTAAGATCAACCACCAAGGTTGTGGTGAATATAACCTATTAGATGCATTTTTGTTGAAGCTTTACCCCTTAATCCACATACTTAGGGTTTCCCATTACATCAAGGCCCAAAAAAAGATTCAATGCCCCAGCTCAAATAGATTGGGTCATCTACTTTTATCTCTAATGGAATCCTAAACGAATAAGAGATGGCCCCAAATATCAGTACCTATTCATACAAAGAACCATCTCCCAAAGATGAGGGACTTCTCAATTACTTCAAACAAAAATATCCCAACTCACATCAACTTAAGACTAAACAATGGGATTATCAAGGAGGTGGAGTACGATGAGAAGACTTAGGCATTAGGATTCCTATGGAGGCATATAGAGAAGAAAAATAGAAAGGCCTTGGTTTTGGACTCCTTGCAACTAGGGGAACCAGTAAGGATGACCATGCCTTCTTAGATGTTCAAGTTAAACTCATAGAGGTTGAAGATATCCTTGAAAAGGTTAAAAAAAAATCCAATGACAATATCTATAATGATGACATCTTCCTAGGAGACTATATTCTCTATAAACTATCCATTAACCTCATTGACCTTCTCCTTGCCCATCATGAACTCATTGATTGGGGACAACCAAGAATACTCTATGTTGATGAGTTCCCTACTGGGGATGCACTCCTATGATTCATGTGAGTTGAAAAACTGTATAAAAAGGAAAAATTACCATTAGCCTACATCTACAAATTGGAAACCAAAGGCTACTTTAGGGAGGACAAAATATATAATCTCAAAATATAAGAGAAAGATGAAAAAAAAGAATCCCTTGGTGAAAGCCCCTTTGAAGTGCCATAAAATAATATAAAAAAAGTTGAGAAAATAAATGATGTATTTGATAATGAAATACTCTTTGAGGTTCTTGAGGATGAAGATTTCTTCCTTCCCCTATGGGATCATATACTAGAGATATCATCTATTTTGATCAAAGAAACAAGGTCAGTCAATACCAGTCTAATAGACTCCTTAAATCACGTATATCACAATATCCCTACTACTAGACCAAGTAGATTATCTCATAGAGGCACTTTGAGAGAATATTGGTCAATTCACATGGTCATATTAGGACATGCCAGTGGACCCTGAGTTGCTCATGCATCATCTAGCAGTGGATTTGAAGGTCAAACTAGTCAAGCAAAGACTATGAATGATGCATCCTAAGGTGGCCTTACTAGTCAAAATAAAACTAGAGAAGATGCTAGAATCCAAGGTCATCTATGCAATCGATTACTCATAATAGATCTCAAACATGGTATCAACCACCAAACCTTATAGAGACATCAAGATCTAGACAAACTTTAGGAATATCAATAAAGCTTATTCTAAGGACTACTTCCCCTTGTTGAACATAAATATGATTTTTGATCTCATTATTGGACATGAGATTTTTTCTCCCATGGATGGATTCTTTAGATATAATTAGATCTAAGTAGAAGAAGAAGATCAACATAAAATAAAATTCACTACCCTATGGGGTACCTTCTCCTACAATATGATGGCTTTTGGGTTGAAGAAAGAAGGAGAAACCTATCAAAGAGCCATGATGATCATCTTCCATGACCTTATCCATAAGACCCTTGAAGACTATGTGGATGAAATGTTGGTCAAATATATCAATGCCTTGGATGACCTATCTAACCTAGAAAAAGTGTTTGACCATATGGAAAAGTACCACCTCATGCTCAGTCCAAAAAAAAGTGGCTTCGATGTCATGCCTCACAAGCTCCATGAATTCATCATATAGAGTGAGGCATTGAGATTGATCTCCAAAAGGTCAAGGCTATCTTGAACATGCCTCCTCAAAGGACACTAAGATAAATTTGTAGTCGCCAAGGTAAACTCTTAACCAATCCTTATTTTAAAACTTATAGATAAGATTCAACCATTTACACATCTACTGAAAAAGAATCAATCCTTTAGATGGGATGCTATATGTTAATGCAATTTTGAGAAAATTAAGTGATCTCTAGACGATCCACCCATTTTGGTCCCACTAGTCATTGGAATGTCATTAATTTTAATGATGATGGTAAGAAATGAGCCATTTACTACATTAATTGTACCCTCGTTAGCTATGAGTTAAATTACACTCCAATGGGAAAAGCTTGTTTGGCAATGGTTTTTGCCACTCAAAAGCTTTGCCACTCCATGTTAGATACAATTTATTAATTGTGTATTGTCTTTGATGTTACAAAAATTTCATAATCATTATTAGTCAATATATGCCGAGCTCACTTGGGTAGTGAAGAAATTTTTTTGTGTCTACCAAGCACTCCTATGTTTGCCTAGTTTAGAAGGCAGTGTCTATCGAGTTCACTCAGGCATCAAAGGAAAAGATGCAGAAAGTAAGTGTTAACTGAGCCCACTTAGCTAATGAAGGAAAGTTGGATGGAACCAATTCTAACCAAGTTCACTCGGTTGCTAAGGGATTTTTTCAAATTTTTAGTGTTACCGAACTTTTGTTGGTTAACAAAGGAAATTATTTTGAGTCAGTTTCTATTGAGCTAGGTTGGCTAATGAAGGATTTTCTTTTCTTTTGGCATATTAATCTTAATTGATTTATCTATTGATTCCAACCAACTAAGGTGATGAATATTGATTATTCTAAGTTGTATTTGAGCTGACTTGACAAAGTGGAAGATATAAGTATAAGATCATGAATTCAAAGTGTGTGACAAAGCATGGAGATGTTATTGAAGATTTATTTATGAGAAGAGGAAGTGAATTTGAAGGATAAATACAATATCCTTGTGGAATAGCAAAGCTATATTCGATCAAGAAGGATCAAGTACAAGCCAGAACAAAGATCTATAATCAAAAAATTAGTTGCATTCAAATTAGGTCATCTCATTGTTACTCTCTAACCATTGTAGCAGTGATCTAAATCTCTTAACTGAGTTGGCTTAAAAACTATTTGCAAATCCTCTAACAAGGTGGCCGTTCTATTGAATTATCTTAAGACCTCTAACAAGGCCACTCCTAATAGGGTGATTAAATCCTTTAATAGGGTCACACCTAATAGTGTTTTTTGTAACCTTTAATAGGGTTGGCTCCTAACAGGGCTCACTTTAGAAGAGTGAAAATAGTAACTAGTTGCAATTGGTGGTTTTTTCCAAATTGGGTTTCCATGTTAAATCTTGGTGTCATATGTGTTCATGTCATTTTCTTTTTATATGTTTGCAACTCAATTAAAGTATTGGTAATCATAGATAACATCTAAAAGTTTATATGCTAAGCATTTACTGAGCTAATTTAGTTATTACCGAGTTACAACATTTTGTGTGTTTACTGAGCTTCAACAGTATTCAATTTTCAAATTGCATTTCTGTACTGACATCTAAGGGATTTGGGATTTATTTTAGTAGTAACTAATTCACCCCTCCCCTCTTAGTTACTCCTCTTATATTTTCAACAATTGATATTAGTGATTTTGGTGCTTGCAAAGAAGGTTTTAAGGACCTAAGCTAAAGATCAGGATGTCTTGCATAAGAGAGATTGCCATGGCAAGGACTTATGAGGTTATCTGGCTACCATCGGTGATTCAGGTTGCAAATATCTTGATGCTGAATACAAAACTCCCACTAGAACATTATCAATTGAAGATATTGCTAAAAAGAAGAATCATAATATCATGATGATTGATATTGCATCTGCTCTCAGTTATGCCAAATTTGATGAGGTAAAGGATTGTAAAAATGTTCATGAAATTTGAACCAAATTGAAAGATATCTATGGAGGAGATAAAAACATAAGAAGAGCCAAAACAGAAAGCCTTAGAAGACAATTTGACCAAATGAGACTGAGAGAAGATGTAAACATTGCAAAATATGTGAAAAGAATCAAGGCTAGTGTAAGTGCAATCAAAGCATCTGGAGGAGACATTAAGGAGGAAACTATTGTAAGTAAAGTGCTCAAAACTCTTCTTCCTATTTATGAACCAAGATTCAAGAAATGAGATGTGATCCAAATAAAAAATTAAATGAGTTGTGATCCAAATAAAAAATTAGGCTTGGATGCTCTAGTAGGAAGACTGGCAACTTTGGAACTAGACAACTATGATAACTATGTTCCTACTTCAAAGAATATTGAATCTGCATTTAAAGCTAAACTCTCACTCAAAGAAAAGGGTAAGAAATCAAAGTCCAATCAATAAAGAAGTGAAGAATAAGGAACATCAAAAGAAATCTTAGACAGTGATCTTGAAGTTGTTGAAGCCCTACTTGCAAGGAATTATTCCAAAGGAAGAGGAAAGTACAAAGGTAAAGTTCTTCTGATTTTCTTTTCTTGTGAAGAAGTTGGTCACATTGCTGCTAGGTGTCCAAATAAGGAAATCAAGGATGAGAAGGAAAAAAATAAGCATAAAGGCAAGAAGGACTCCAAGAACTGCAAGAACTACAGGGACAAAGGTAAGAAATCTTGTTTTATAGCTAAAGATTTTGATAACAGTGAAGATGAAATGGTATATATTGCTATGACAGATGAATCTAATGATGAAGGAGATAAGATGTCACTTATATCTCATGTTAGAAAAAATGATATATGAATTATTGATAGTGGCTATTCACATCATATGATTGGAAACAAAACAAAATTTGAACACATGAAATATTATGATGGAGGTAGTGTCAGATTTGGAAACAATGAACCTTG
The DNA here is from genome assembly GCA_028749045.1 of Cupressus sempervirens. Classification (NCBI taxonomy): domain Eukaryota; kingdom Viridiplantae; phylum Streptophyta; class Pinopsida; order Cupressales; family Cupressaceae; genus Cupressus; species Cupressus sempervirens. Next base: position 838,877,323 of record CM053783.1, read on the forward strand.
TAACATAAAAGGAAAGTGATGTATTTTATTAACTAAAGAACTTGTATGTGAAAATGCTTATTAGGTTGAAGGACTAAAGCATAATCTATTGAGTGTGGCATAGTTGAATAACATTGGATTCAAGGTAGAATTCATGAATGGATAGGCTAAACTATTGGATGGAAAAGGAAATCTGGTTGGATCTGGAAAGCAAACAAAAGGCAATCTATTTTATCTTGATCTCAGTAATTGTTCATGTTTTATTGCTCAAGTAGAGGAAAGCTAGTTATGGCACAAAAGGCTATGTCATGTGAACTTTGATAATCTGGTTAAGATAACAAAACATAGAAGAGTAAGAGGTATTCTTAATTTGAAGAAACTTGACATGGGTCTATGAAAGAATTGCTAAATTGGTAAGATGGGAAAGACTAGCTTCAAAAGCAAAAACTACTAGTCAGAAGAAGTCTTCGAAATTGTTTATATAGATTTATGTGGACCTATTGAATAGAAAGCTATAGTGGAGGAAAGTTTTTCACTCTTTTTTTTGATGACTATTCTAGAATGATGACAGTAATGTATCTAAAAAAAAACTTAGAAGACTTAAAAAAAGTCACGTGGTATCTGGCAAGAGTAGAAAAGGAAATTGGAAAGAGGTTGAAATGTTCAAGATCAAATAGAGATGGTGAATCATCTCCCATGAATTCAATAATTTCTACATTGAAAGAGGAATTAAAAGACAAGTATCAACCCATGTTACACAACAACAGAATGGTATAGCTAAAAGAAGAAATAGATCTATCATGGATTGTGTAAGAACTGTGATGATTAAAAAGAAGGTTATTCTCAAATATTGGAAGGAAGATATCAGCACTATAGTTCATACCTTGAATAGAGTATAGTTAAAGAAAGATTCAAACAAAACACCTTATCAACTATGTTATGGCTACAAACCTAATGTAAGTTACTTGAAAGTATTTGGAAACAAATGTTATATATTGAAAGAATCTAGAAAAGGAAAATTCAATGTAAAAGGAGATGCAGACATATTTCTAGGACACTCCTATAGAAGTAAAGCATATAGATGTTTGAATTTGTCTACTCACAAAATCATAGAAAGTGCACATGTTAGAATTGATGAGTTTGCAAAAAAGAGTGAAGAAGAAAGCAACAAGGAGCCAAAAGATTACATAAGATTTGTTTACTATGAACTTGATACCCTACCAAATCTATCTAAGAGAAAAGAAGATTCATCTCCTGAGTCCCCAAAAACCCAAACAGTTACCAAGTTGCAATAGTACAACCTAATTTATAGTTTGAAGGACCCGAGTCACAATCAGAGGCTACTGAGCTAGTTCAAACTAAGCCTGATAGACCTGAGTCATAGATAGAATGACTCAAGCTTGAAACTAAAACTCAAGGCAAAGATGGTGGAACTCATTTAAAGCCCAAAAAACCTGTGTTACCAAGATATGTCAGAATGTATCATGCACCTGATTAGATCATTGAAGACAAATCAAATAGAACAATGACAACAGGAAAATTAAAAGGTACATGTTTACTTGCTAAATTTGAACATAGGAGTGTTAAGGATGCTCTAGAAAATGCAAGTTGGATTGAACCAATGAATGAAGAGATAGAATAGATAGAAAAGAGCAAAACATAGACTCTTATTCCTAGACCCAAGGATAAAAATGTAATTGGTACAAAGTGGGTATTTAGAAATAAGTTGAATTAAAATGGAAAAGTTTAGAAAAAATAAAGCAAGATTGGTGTGCAAAGGTTATTCTTAAGAAGAAGGTATTGACTACGGTGAGACTTCTAATCCTGTGGAAAGACTAGAAAGTGTTAGAACCTTACTAGCATATGCATCACATAGAGGATTTAAAGTATATCAAATGGATGTTAAATCTGCATTCTTGAATAGAATTTTTGATGAGGAAGTCTACATTGAACAACCAGAAGGTTTTGTAGATCCCAATAAAAGGGACATGGTCTGTAAATTATACAAAGCATTATATGATCTCAAGAAATCTCCTAGAAGTTGGTAGGAAAGACTTCATACTTACTTGGTACAAATTGGCTTTCAAAGGACAATTGATAACAATAGTCTATATATCAAGGAAGGACCAGACAAGAAGATTGTGTTGGCAGAAATATTTGTTGATGATGCTCTATTTAAAGGAAATAATTTTTTTTGTTGGACTCTAGATATAGCTAAACAAAAATGGTATCTACATCACTCAATCTAAGTATATCATGGAGATACTGAAGAAGTTTGGAATGGAAGATTCAAGACTAGTTGGAACTCCTATGTCTACTAGACACAAGCTCTCTAAAAATGATGATTCCAAAGAAGTAAATCAGACCACATATAGATCAATGATTGAAAAATTGCAATATGGAGTACACAGAAGGCCTAATATTTCTCTAGCAGTTGGAATAGTGGCAAGATTCTTAGAAAATCCTAAGGAAAATCACATGATGGCAATCAAGAGAATCATGGGATATTTGAAAGGTACTAAAGACTATGGTTTATGCTATAAACTTAGAGACAATCTGGACTTAAAAGTGTTTACTAATACATATTAGGCAAGAAGTCTTGATGATAGAAAAAACACTAGTGGAGGAGCATTCTTCCTTGCTAAGAGATTGGTATCTTGGACAAGTAAGAAGAAAAATTGTGCATCTCAATCCACAGAAAAGATAGAATATGTGGCAGTAACAGTCAATTGTTCTAACATTGTTTGGTTCAAAAAATTGTTGGAAGGAATGAAGGTAGAGGTTAAAAACCCATCATGTCATATATTGTGATAACATCAATGCAATCAACATATCAAAGAATCTAGTGATGCATACTAAAACAAAGCACATTGCGATAAAATTTCACTTCTTAAGAGAATTAGTGTAGGATAAAAAAGTCAGATTAGAATATGGGTAAAAGCACAAACCTGTGTCACCTTTTATAAAGAAAAGTGATATCAGAATGTGACAATTCAACATTAATGACAAAAAAAATGGTATTTGCGTTTAAAATATGAAGATGATGTAAACTGATGAAATGTGTAGAATTGTATGAATTTTATGCCTATAATTTTTATTATTTTTTTGACTAAGAATTTATTCATTTTATTTTATTTTGAAGTCCCTTTTTTAACTGTAAAAAAATATAGGATGTAGTTCCCATCAAACAAGTATGTGCAAATCATTTTTTTTTGTTATGATTTGAAAATATTTTATAAATGACATGTATAGCTAGTGCAAAAAAAAAGAAATAATTATTTTTGATGTATATTTTCTTTGTTATAAGTACTCAAGTTTGACCATGTCAGAATCCAACAGTTTTTTCCTCCCGTCAAAACTTCCCTATCAAATCTATACCTTCTTGAAAAAAAATTACATATTCATGAAGAGGATTCTCTCCTCTAGTGATAAATATATATTTTTTATTTTTTTGATATGATTTACTATTTTTTTTCATTTTTTGAGAGAGCATCTTCTGAAATGTTGAAATATCAACTTATAATATTTTTAGATTATAACATATTATAACTAATCAAAACACTCAAAAATTTATATAATGATGATATTGAATCTGAAATCTATAAAAGGGTATTTTTAGTTTTTTTAAAAAATTGAGTTTTTATAGAGAAATGAGATTTGACCAAAATAGGTTTTTGTATCACAAACGGTGACACAGATCTATGCTTTTACCCATATGTTAATACAAAAGAATATATTGTAGACATATTTACCAAGACATCACCTAAGGATGCATTTCTGTATCTAAGAGGTAAGCTAGGGGTCATTCCCCTATCTAAAATTCACTAAATAAAGTTTAGTGAATGCATCAACTAGAACTTGTTGAAGATCAATCAGTTGGTGTAGAATTAGCAAAGGGCATATTGAAAATAAATTAGTACTTAAGGTACATTGGTATTTACAGAACTATTGTCTTTGGCATGTGTTGTCAAGGAGGGAGAAGTTTACTGTCATATCTCTAAGAAATTTTTGGAACCAGAATAAAGTAAGGAACCAAAGAGGGAGAAATTTTCCAAAGAAAAAGTTTGCTGAAAGAGGGAGAAAGTTTTGAATGAACTTGGTAGTAGTTGCTGTAGACAAAATCTTGTAAAAGGAGGAGTTCATACTGACAGAGGGAGTTCTCAAGTCTAAATTCAAAATTTCATTGTGTTATGACATGTTGTGTTGCCATTAATGCCAAAGAGGGAGATTGTTGGATACAATTGATTAATTGTGTATTGTCTTTGATGTTACACAATTGTCATTATTATTATCAATTAGCATATTCAAGCTCACTCAGGAAATGAAGACAATTTTCTGTGTCTACTGAGCATTCCTATGTTTTCCTAGTTTAGAAGGTAGTGTCTACCAAGTTCACTTGAGCATTAAAGGAAAAGATGCAGAAAGTGAGTGTTAACTGAGCTCACTCAGTTAATAAAGGAAACTTGGATGGAACTAGTGCTAACCGAGCTCACTCAATTGCCAAAGGATTTTTACAAATTTGTAGTGTTAACCAAGCTTCTTTTGGTTAACAACAAAAATTATTTCTAAGTTAGTTTCTACAAAGTTGGGTTTGCTAACAAAGGATTTTCTTATTTTGGCATATTAAGCTTAATTGATTTATCTATTGATTTTAGTTGACTAAGGTGATTAATATTGATTATTCTAAGTTGTATTTGAGCCGACTTGACAAAGTCAAAGATATAAGTATAAGGTAAAATTGTGATTTCAAATTGTGTGAGAAAGTATGAAGATGTTATTGAAGATTTATTGATTTGAAGAGGAAGCAAATTTGAAGGATAAGCAGAATATCCTTGTGGAGCGGCAAAGCTATATTTGACTAGGAAGGATCAAGTACAAGCCAAAATAAAGATCTATAATCAGAAAATCAGTTTCATTCAAATTAGGTCATCTCATTGTTACTTTTTAACCATTGTAGCAGTGATCTAAATCTCTTAAAAAAGTTGGTTTAACAACTATATTGAAATCTTCTAAAAAGGTGGTAGTTCTATTGAATTGTCTTATGACCTCTAACAAGGCCAATCCTAATAGGGTGATTAATTCCTTTAATAGGATCACACCTAATAGTGTGTTTTGTAACCTTTAATAGGGTTGGATCCTAATAGGGCTCACTTTAGAAGAGTGAAAATAGTAACTAGTTGCAATTGGTGGTTTTTCCCAAATTGGGTTTCCATGTTAATTTCTGGTGTCATATGTGTTCATGTCATTTTCTTTTTATATGTTTGCAACTCAATTAAAGTATTGGTAATCATAGATAACATCCAAAATTTTATATGTTAAGAATTTACCAAGCTAATTTAGTTATTACTGAGTTACAACATTTTATGTGTGTTTATTGAGCTTCAACAGTGGTCAATTTTTAGTTTGCAATTTTGTACTAAGGGATCTGGGATTTATTTTAGTAATAATTGGTTCACCCCTCCCTCTTAGTTACTCCTCTTATATTTCCAACACTCCATTCTTAGTCACATAGTGAGGCTCATATCAAAGATTGATCCTTTAAAGTACATGCTCTCATGTACAACACTCATAGGATGACTAGCTAAATGGGTCATGCTCTCAGTGAGTTCAACATCTAGTATGTTGAAAAAGGTACTAAAATGAAAAGTTATCATAGATCAACTAGCACATCAAACCTTGGTTGGTACTTATCTAGTATTTAAGGAGTTTTTTGATGAATAACTTTGTATGATAAAGGAGTAGCCTCCATGGAAACTATATTTTGATGGGTCATACACATCTCATGGGTCAAGAGTAGGGATACTATTGGTTACCCCTCAAGGAGAATATATCCCCAAGTACTTAAAATTATAATTATAGTGCACTAATACCGTATTATAATCTCTCATTTCATGACTCAAAATGACAATTAAATGGAACATAATAGAGCTTAAAGTCTTCAGCGACTCATAGTTGATCATCAAGCGAGTCCTTGATGAATACTAAATAAAGGAGAACATGTTTATACCCTACAAGGAACTAATTGATCAAATGAAAGTTAACTTCACCAAGATTGAGTTCACATAGGTGCTAAGGCTATAAAAAAAATATGTAGATGTAATGACCACCATTGACTTGATCCTGGAAGTTCCCCTGGAAGATTCACAATACAAGTTCTTAATCAAGAAGTTACACAAACCTACATATGAGAAGGATGAATCAAAAAAAGTATGTGCTATTATTGGTCCCCAATCCCCATGGTACCATGAGATTCATGCTTATCTAAAAGATGATATCATATCTCCCTATCTCACATGAACCCAATTCCAAAACCTAATCCATAGAGCATCCTACTACACTATCATAGCCAAAACCCTATATCATCAAGGCTATCATGATATTATTTTCCAGTGTTTAGACTAAAATGAGGCTTTAATATCCCTAAAGTAGGTACATTTTGAACTATGAAGTGCTTACATGATCAATATAGTTGTAGGTAATAAAATCCTATGATTTAGATACTAATGACCCACTATGTCAAAAAGGTGTTTACCATGCTAACAACATGCAAATCTGATATGGTCTCCAACATAGGAGCTTTAACCTAATTCACCAAAATGGTCATTTTCATATTGGGGATTTAACCTTATTAATGTTATTGCATCCTTATCTTTAAAAGGCCACAAACGAACCATCACAACCATAGATTACTTCACCAAGTGGGTTGAGGCAATTTCTCTTATCAATGCCATGAGAGTTAAGGTATCCAAATTCATCTTATACCACATTTTATGCCACTTTAGTATCCCTACCACCATTTTCATAGACCACAAAGAAACTCTTAGAGCATGAATATGGAAGATTTATGCACCTCCCTCCATATTCACCATCATTTTTCTAGCCAATACTCCCCACAAGATAACAGTCTGACTTAGGTAGCCAATAAGACCCTACTCAAAATCCTCAAATTATTCTTGCCATGATTGGAATTAACAAATCAACCCCCACCTTATGGACTTATCAAAATTCATTTTTTACATCTATTAGTACAACCCCATACTCCTTGGTCTATGGTGCCAAAGAGGTCTTTCCTATTGAGGTTGAACTCTCCTCCTTGCACATATCTATGCAATGTCAAATATGAGATAAAGACTATAGAGTTGGTAGAATCACCTAGCTAGATTTACTTGATGAATGATGACAATGGGCCTATGATAACATCATGGTATATAAAAGTCACCTAAAATAGAATTTCAACAAAAAAGTTCATCCTCAACACTTTTAACCAGGTGACATGGTATTACAAGAGAATATGAGAGTCCAAGTAGATTAAGAAAATAAGTGAAAATTTGAGCCCACCTAGCTAGGCCCTTATGTTGTCACAACATCTTTTGACTTAGGAGCATTTCATCTATCAAACCTAGAAGGCCAACCTACGGATAATCCTACCAAAATCATCCACCTCAAGATGTTATATGCTTGTGTTGCCCAATATACCCTAGTAGTCCTAAAAAAAGAAAACAAAATAAACATCTTAAAATATCCTAAAAAAATTCATCATCATGGTGAAAACTTGATGATTTAGAAACCTAGTGATAATAAAAAAACAAAAAAAACAAAAAAAAAAATAGTAAAGAGAAATAAGCATCTAATGGTGAAAACTTAGCAATTCAAGTGCCTTGAATAGGCACCTTGGTGAAAACCTAGTAATAGGAACCATGTGTACTTGGACCTACTCATTATCTATCAACACCCATCCCTTCCATTCATCCATTACCCCATGTTACCATGGTGCTCCAACATTATGTGATAGCAAAATAGGTACTACTATCCCAATTCCTGAGCTTGGAAACAATAATTAGAATAAGGTATTATATCTTTTGGAAATATTCAAGACTATAATAAGTTACTGAGAGGGGAGGGGAGAATAAACAACTTCTAAAACTTCAAAAATTAATCCAATAAATCAATTAACACTTAGTTCATCACATCATTCATGGGAAACTAAAAACATGAAAGCATCCACAACACTTGAACACAAAGATTTGGTGACCCAGAAACCTTCCAAATAGAAAGTAACACTGGGGTGGGGATGATACCCACAAACTTTAGTACTGTAGTATAAAGTTGGCCTATTAAGGCTTACATTGATCACATTTGATGATCTTCCCTATTAGGAGCAATTAGGATTGCTAGGTCCACCTTGTGAGAGGATTTACAAACATACAATTAAGTATGCACTCAGTAAAGAGATTTAGAAAAGACTGTTAGGTCTACCTTGTTAAAGGATTTTGACTAGTTCACCTGTTAGGATGAAGTAGTTTATCTTTGACTTGCAACTAGGTTTTCTGATAGAGATTCCTTGGTGTATTGATCACTTTTTTGTGATAGATTTGTCACTACTATTGCTTATGCTAATATGGCCTTTACAATTCTTTATCTGCTGTATATGCTTTCACATTCCCATTCTTGCACCTTCTTGCTCTTACTTACATTTCATTTCATTACATTACATTGGATATGATACAATTCATCACATATATATACCAATCCAAATTACAAAATTACAAAGTCAGCCATGAAACAAGTTAACACAAATATTAGAAAGTTGGCCCACATGAAGATACTCGAGTTTTGAAGATTGACTCAGTGAGGTTCTGATACTTGGCATCCACTGCACTACTTGGAATAGTCATGCTTTTGGTAGACGTAGAAGCTCGGTCCATACTAATCACTTTCAAGTAGTCTTGAACTCGGTCTATACTGGCAACTCAGTAGATATTGTGCAACTCAACAAACACTGAATCACTTGGTTACCATGGAGTGGCTTGGTTAACACTATCTTCACATTGCATGAATTGAGAAATTAGTAGACACTGCAATGCTGAGTAACCACTAGCTTCACATCACGTGAACTGAAAACTAGGTAACCACTAATACACTTGGTATACACTAAAATACATGGTTTGAACTACTGAACTTCACACTAATTGAATCTTCTCGGTAACCACTAGAGTTGGTCTAAAGGACTCGGTAGCAACTATAGAGCTCAATGGCTATTGAATTACATAACAAACATTGTAAACTATTCAATGAGCTTAGTAGCTATATAGAATTTGAATAAGTGTGTGTCACTAATAACAAACTTGACTGATATGTCAACAATCTCCCCCTTTGGCATTAGTGACAAAAATACTTATTAGCCCAAAATTGAATACCTTGAATTCATTACCATGTGATACTAGCTCGGTCTATTTTTGAGATTTTTCAAAATTGATCTTTGTAAGGTATATATAGAGTATTGCATATTTCTCCCCCATACTATGTGATCTACTATGTACATGTAACTTTTCTCTTATATACATATCTCTCCCTATAGCTCTTCTCTTCTCCTTCTTTAACTTTTCTCTTCTATATCTCATCTGTTCTCATATCTCATCTCACCCTTTTTGACAATAATGCCAAAGATTTATTCAACCTATTTACATGGAGATACCAAAATGAGATAAGAATTCAGAGTGTACCTTAAGGGTAATTGCCAAGGTTTTATCCTAGTTCTCTTGTAATACCTTGCATGTATGAATGGCAATTTGCACTTCTATTGATAATTCAATCATGTGATCCACAACAAAGAAGTTGTTATCATTGTTGGTGTAAATAAGTATTTACTTATTACACTTACTTAATTTTACTTAGGTTAATGCATTATTTAATTATTTATTTAGGTGAGACACTTAGGAGTTTGTGTACTCTCATAGAAGTATAGATCTCTAATTGTGCACATGGTGTCTACAACACAGGAGTTTGTATCATTCACTAAGTTGTCATGTTGACAACATAGTTATTCACACTCCTCATTTAGCACATGTTGTCTACACCATTGATTTGTGTGCTACACCATTGTAGGCTTATCCTCACATCATCACACTTAATCTCGTGCTTAATGGAGCATAACCCATATCTGTTGGACATGTGCTTGGTTGTATGACTTATCATGTTGCTAACTTCTATGCATTCTAGAAGCTCTCCTGAGGCCTTTATATACAGGCACTCCTAGTGTACTCTTAAGGTGGATATTGCATATTGAATGAATATCATCATTCTAATCATACTCTCTCCATTTGGTCTACTATTGTGCTTGTGTGTTTTAGTTCCTTGGTCTTGGGTGAATTTTGGCCTAAGCCAAATTCTTACATGGTATAAGAGCTAAGGGAGATTCTCTATACATAGCCATTCGAGACGTTCATGATTCAGCACCTCGACATGAATCTAGATGATTTGTAGAAATTGGGAGTGTTTAGAGCTAGATCTGACCTCACTATTATGTCCAAACCATTGATTCAGTGAAGATTGACTATAAGTTTGCCTATGCTAGGTGAAAGTTGATCATGAGGGAATTTGTTTTGCAAATCGGACCCCAGAGGCCTCAGTTTACAATTCAGGTATGATCTAATTTGATTTGATTATTTGCATTTTTGGATCTATCATTTATTTATCTCTACAATTTATTTTTTGGAATTATGTTTGAATTTATTTTGCCCCATCGGGCTAGTTGCAAAGAGAATTTTTTTGCAGAACTAGGCTATCAGATCCTGGTTTTGCAATTTTGAAGATTTTTAATTATTAATTGTAGGGTATCATTTAATTGGTGGGCTTATTGGTATTCTGCAAGCACCTACAATTAAATACAAGCCATACAAACTCATAGGCCATATTGATATTAAATTTGGCTGCATTACCCACAAATTTTGGAACTTTCAATCAACCGGCACACTGAAATTCTGACACCGAACAAACCTACTAGCAGGCTTCTTTTCCTTTGTGACTTGTGGAAGTCTCTTTTTAAATAGTTCTTCAATGCTAACCCCATGAATTTGGGATTTTAAAAATGAAATTCGGCCGCCGCATATCCAGTCCAGCCACTGCTAGACATCTTTGACCAATAGAAATATAAACTGACAACTCCAACTAGCCCCGGTAAAACCATACTCTAGCAGTCATTAAAAGTTTGCATCTTGTGCCAGAATTTTTCCATGCGTCTCCCTCCAAATTGCACCATCATCCACATATCCTCTAACAAATGCCATGTTACAAAGTGACCACACAACATAGGAGTGCCACTCGAACCAACAACTCTGCGACACATGTCTACACGTAGAGTATACCTACCATCCAGTCAACAATCTAAACCATGTTAGCTCATTCAATCATTAGTGACACATCATACCCGAGTCATCTTCCACGTCTATGAGTTGTACAGACACATCGATAGCCATGTTAGCAAACTCTATAGTACAAAATATTGCCACATCATCTATCCTTATAGTACAAACATATAGATCTATACAGCTGATGCAATAATCTATACATGTTGACATCATCCAAGGGCCTGGGTAGGCTGACATCATCTATTCACTAGCCTAACTTTGATAGCTATTAGATTGTCATACCTAGCTAAATTAGAACTATTGCAACAACTGTATGACCATCAAATTTAACCCCATCATTTGTTAATGCAACCCCTCTTAGAATTGATTTTTAATTTTGTAGTCCAACTTTGGGCAGCCATAACTCAGACATCCAAACTCCAAATCAGGTGCATTTTTAAAAAAAATTAGGTAGAATTTCCTAAACTTTTTAATGGTGCAACTTTTTTCTGGTATTGGTGCATGGATTGTTCAAAAATTGCATTTTTTGGTGACTACACCTATATAATCCTATATTTTGCAACGTTAAACACTTAGTATAGGCACATTTGGAGTCAAAAATAGGTTCCATTTTTTTTTGAAAGTGCGTTATTTTTTGTCTAATTTCTAGATGCTCAGTCAGATTGTAGGGTTGTGTGGAAAAAATTGTCACTTTCAGCAATAGGGCCTTTATTTGTTTTGTAATGTTTTAGAATTGTAGCACGTTGTAAAGTTCTAGATTTGTAATCCATTAAGAGGTTGTAACAAGAAAAACTAGAAGTCCATGAAGGCCAAAATTAGCAAGTGGCCCATTGTAATCACACTATTGATAAAGTTCCCAAAGCATCTATTTTGGGGGGGTTTCATGATTTAGTGAAAAGGGGGGGGTGTTCTTGGTGTTGTGTTCTCTCTTTTTTTTCACTTTTCTTTCATTTTTTGTATTATGGGCAACTTTAAGTTTCCTAAATTAACTCATAACTATGTTACATGGTCCATAAAAATGTGGTATCACTTAATGCATAATGGAGTTTCACAATATGTAGATGGTACTCTTCCTAATCTAGTAGGTGATAAGGTATCAAAAAGTGATATTTCAGCTTGGGTAGCAATGGATAGGAAAGCCCTAGGTGATATATGTTTGGGGGTTGATGATAAGATCATGTATCAAATCAAGAAGTGTTCTGCATACAAGGAAGCTTGGGATACCCTCAAAAACATTTATGGTAAAGTGTCTGAAGAGGATGTTTTCAAAATTGAAGATGAGCTTGTCTCCTTAGATCCTAAGTCATATGATTCATTACAAGATTTCATCATCAAGGTGAATGAACTAAGGATGAAGCTTACTGATTGTGGGAGTTCTATCAAAGATGATAGATTGATCTATCTCATTCATAATAAGCTACCATCAGAGTATTCAACATTTGTATCTTCTTTTAACACATCAAAGACTACCTTAGGGTCTACCTACAAGAAAGTCACTTTTGATGAATATGGTAAACTATTGGATGATGAAGAAAATAAGTTGAAATCAATGGGGATTCTAAAGCATTGGTGGCCAACAATGAGGGTTCTCAACATTTAGTTGGACAATCTTCAAACAAAGGAAAGGGTAAGAAAAAATGGAAGAAAAAATTTGAGGATGTAGAAAAGACAACAACACAATCCAATCAACAAGGCAAGTCCTCAAATTCCAACAAGAAGGGCGACAACAATAAGGAGAAGAAGAAGTGTGCTTATTGCAAGAAATTGGGTCATGAAGAACATGAGTATTATCTTAAAAAGATTGATGAGTTGACCAACATCATGAAGAGACAAAATGTTCCATTGCCTAATGCTTATAAGGATAAAGGGTCAACTTCAGATTCCAAGGGCAAAGGGAAAACACTAAAGGAAAATTTGAACTCTTCAAAGGAATGGATATTTGACTCAGGTGCCTCTTATCACATTGGTTCTTCAAAAGAGGATTTTTCATCAATGAAGCAGTCCAAGGTACCACACATCTTGATGGGAGATTATAGCAAAATGGAAGTTGAAGGAAAAGGAAACATGGAGATGGAAAATGGAGAGTTTCAAGATGTTCTCTATGTTCCAAACCTAAGTTTAAATCTCCTATCAATCTACCAAATCACTCACCTTGGAGATGAATATAGAGTTGATTTCCTTCTAGACTTAGTAAAAGTGCACAGTCTAAAAGATGACTCATTGGTTACAGTGGGGAAAGTGAATCATAACAAATAGTTGTACTCTTTCTCCTATTTTGTGCCCAAGTCTCCTTTAAATACCTTGTTATCTCAATCAATTTAAAACATGCAATTATGGCACCAGTGGTATGGTCATCTTGAATTTCGCTATCTACAAAAATTTTGCACATACCAAATGGTCAAAGGTCTACCTCAAATCAACTTTTCCCACGATGAATGTTCAACGAATTCAATGGATATGCATCTAGAAGGGAAGTTACAAAAAGGGAATTCTTCAAGAGCACCAAGTGTTCTACAAATGGTTCACATGGTATTAGTAGGTCCTTTTGCATTTAGATAGGGTCAATACATACTTACCTTTGTTGATGACTTTTCAAGGTTCACTTGGGTCTATTTTCTTCATAATAAGAATGAAGTGTTGGATATGTTTCTAGCCTTCAAGACTCATGTAGAATAGAAATCCAAGAAAGCCATCAAAGTAATCTGAATGGATAATGAAAGTATGTCTGTGAACAAAAGACTTATAGACTTTTACAGACTCAAGGGAATTTATCTTTAGACTCTACTAGCATTCAGTCCACATAAGATAGATATAGTAGCTTTGAGGATCCAAACTCTTAAGTCTATAGCAAGTTGCATGATAAAAGCCAAGTCTCTAGATCCATCATTAGAAGTCAAAGCAATATCTAGTTCCACTTACATTCTTAATCATTCTCCTCATCTAGCCTTAGATGGAAAAACTCCTTTTGAGTCATGGTGTGGTAGAAAACCTATTGTGACACACTTCAAAGTCTTTGGTTGTCCTACATGGGAAAAGATAGGTTCAAAACAACAAGGTACATTCAGTCTTCTAGGTATAGGTTTAGTGATAGATTTGGGGGATAGTATTGATGATCTACCTCTTCTTTTTTATGTAGAAGCACATTCTTTAGTTTTCATGAGGGCTCCATCTAACTCTTTTGTTCATTCTCTACATGATCAATTCTCATAGGTTGAAGTGATTGTGGATACTTATGATCAATAGTTGTAGTAGGGTTCTTCATCAGTTGCAGAGATAGATAGTTCTTTGAGATAGGTTCTTTAGCTAGTTGAGTAGGTTTTAGAGACATCACTTGTCCATGGGATTCTTGCCACACACAACAGAAGTGTCTCATTTGTACCCTTGGAATTATTTCTTCCTAAGAGGATGAACACCATTTTGCAATCTTCGATCAACTTCTTCATTAGAGCAATCACTATTTGGGATTCTTCTTTGGGGGGGGGGGGAGCCTATCCTATATATCTTCCTCTTCTCATCATTCTCTTATGTATATACTAGATGTATGTCGTAATTGGGGGGTCTTGATTACTCCATCCATCCATGCATCCCAATTCATCTCTCTTTTTGGGGGAGGGTTTTTCCCATGAGGTTTTCCCTCTTTCTCTTCTTTATGAGAGATTGCATATCATTATGTACATGGGTACCTAACATGGCCTAGTAGTTGGGACCCATTATGAATTTAATCCTAGATTTCATAAGCTTAAGGGCATTCCCCTAAGTTGCACTTAAGGGGGGGTGTTTGTGCAAATAAGTATTTACTTATTACACTTAATTAAGTTTACTTAGGTTAATGCATTATTTAATTATTTATTTAGGTGAGACATTTAGGAGTTTTTTGTACTCTCACAAAAGTATGCAACTCTAATTATGCACATGGTGTCTACAATACAGGAGTTTACATAATTCACTGAGTTGTCATGTTGACAACATAGTTATTCGCACTCCTTATTTAGCACATGTTGTCTACACCACTGATTTGTGTGGTACACCATTGTAGGATTATCCTCACATCATCACACTTAATCTTGTGCTTAATGGAGGATAACCCATATCTAGTGGACATCTTCCTAGTTGTATGACTTATCATGTTGCTAACTTCTATGCATTCTAGAAGCTCTCCTGAGGCCTTTATATACAAGCACTCCTAGTGTACTCTTAAGGTGGCATATTGCATATTGAATGAATATCTTCATTCTAATCATACTCTCTCCATTTGGTCTACTATTGTTCTTGTGTGTTTGAGTTCCTTGGTCTTGGGTGAATTTTGGCCTAAGTGAAATTCTTACAATCATGGATTAGGGTTTATGAATATACAATTTGTTTCTGCATAGAATCCATGACTAGAAGGATCATATTTTGTATATCAACTAATGTGAAATGGATCCTTGCTTCTTCTCTTAACAAGTCTACTTGCATATCTAACAAAAAATTGATCTTCTTAAAATGTGCACAACTTGAACTAGAGTCAAGTTGCCACTACTGAGCACTTTCTTTAAGATTAGTATCAATTTTGGACAATTTTTCCTTAACTTCCTTTGTATACTCGATGAAATCACATAGCTTTGCAAAAAGTAATGAGACATTGAAACATGATGCCTCAAGATTGACAAAAATTGTTGATAACTCAACTTGATAAATAGAAATTTGTTGAGCAATGTGCTCCAACACTTTATTATTGAATTTCTTTTTAGCTTTTTCATCCAACTTTTCTGGTCCTTTGATGTCCTCATTAAACTTTTGGGCTACCTCTCCAAGCTGAAATGAAATAGTTTGAGAAGAATCAAGCTCAATTCCAATAGCCTCAAATAAAATATTCTTGGAATCATTTAATATTTTGTACTCTCTATTTGTTTCTTCTCTCAATCTTTGTTGCTTGGCTTTTTTTTGAAGAAGTTCACCAAATATGTGCATTTGATCTATAGAAAGATTATAGATATCCCATTTGGGAATTTCTATTTCCTCATCCAAATCTATATCTTATTCTATCTCCTTTCCTTCCAAAATTTTTGCACTCAGTTGAGCCTTAGGCTCAACTATCCTTGCACTTATTGCCTTAGTACATGGAATAGAAACAATAGTAGACATAGTTAGACTTGCAATAAAAATTGATAATGCAATGATTGATGGAATACTAACAGAAATGAATCCACATTGATGAAGTCAAAATTATAGAATCCAAAATTGAAGTAGACAAAATTAGAGTGCTTACCATGGATGAGCTCAAAATTGAAGAAGTCAAAATTGGAGATCTGATGATTGAAGAACTCAACTCGGTAGATGAAGAGAGAATCTTTAGCTGAGTTGATGAAGTGGAAGTAACTTCTATCATTGATATGCTAAGCTATGTTGGGGAAAAGAGTGATTGGACATTTGATGTATTAGTGGTAGTCACAACCAAACTTGCTGAAGCTATCTCCATACTTGATGGAGTCAAAGGTTTTCTCAGGGAGTGAGGAAGTGAGGCAATGACTACAACTGCTATCTTGATTGGGTTAGTCTCCTCATCATCTTTCTTATCTTCCTTGGTAGCTTATGCACCTTTCTCCCCTTCTTCTACCTTGTTATCAAAATGAGTTACTTCTTCAACATTTTCCTCCTCATCTTTCTCCTTATCCTCTTCTTTATCACCATCCTTTACTTCAATCAGATATTCACTTTGTTTATGAAGATGATAAATATTTTTCCAAGTGTTTATAGCATTCTTAACTATATGTTTTATAACCTTAATCAAAATTAAATAAGTATTAAATCTTAGAGTCATTTTCTCCTTATTTTTCTTTAAAGAATCTTTTACCTCAACAATTGATATGCTCAATAGTAGCTACCTCAGGGTTTGTGCATCTATGTCTTTTACTAGTTGCATAGAAAAATCCCATCATGGCTTTATTTTCTCTAGCAATTAATTGGAGATTTGAGAGGTGATCTAGTTTGGTGAGTACTTCCATTTACCCATTTTGTTCAACACTAGTTCTTCAACTTTCTTTTGTTTAGCCTCTACTCTAGTCTCATATTTCAAAGATTTGAAATTAGTTATTCCAGCTCCTTCCATTTTCTTTAATTTTTCCTAAAAGGTGGGTGGAGGTCTGCTGAATGCAATGTCACTTCCTTTCTTCCAAGACCTCCTTGTGAAGACTGCAGTGGATGCCTTTTTAGGCTTGGTGATGATCACCTTGCCCTTTTTCTTCACAAGTTCTTCTTCTTTCTCAAATTCCTCTTCATCCTCTACTTCTTCCTCATCCTCATCTTTTCTCTTAGTTAACATGAGAGGTGCACTAGATTTTAGTTTGGCTATCCTCCTCTTCCCTTTGTTAACCACCTAAGGGAGCTTTATTTCTAGCTCTATTATTGCCTTTGCCTCTTCATAAGTACTAAAATAAGGGGCCTTGAGGTCAACAGGTTCATTGAAAAGGGCTTCAAAGATATCCTTGGTCTCATCAATGTTTACCTCATAACTAAGAGGCTTGATCCACACAACTCTAGGCTTGACTGCCTGGACATATACCTTGTCACAATTAACCATGAATCACACATCATCTTTGTAATCTTCAACTAACTTCTTAGGAATCCTAAACCTATTGTTCATTTTATCTTTGAAAACATCAAAGTATTTGTCCATGATGCTACCATAATTCTCTCCCATTTCTACAATATATTCATTTATTTGGTACAATACAAACACATCTTTTCTCTAGACTATTGTGCCTTTGGAAGGGAAGAACTTCTGAACATAGAAGAATAAACATGTTAATAGAGAACCAAATTTGCATGAGTTATTCTTAAAAGTTCTAATACTTTCCATATTCTTATTGAATTATGTCAATAATAACTCAACAAGGTCATATGATAGATTGTTCTTAACAACTTTATATGCCAAATCCACTGCTTCACATGATACACTGTTAAGACAACTTGAACTATATATCTTATGAGCTATAACATGAATACCAAACTTCAACTTTGCATCTGTAACATTACTTATTTTCATGCCTCTACCACCCCACTTAGCTAGGCTTTTGTTTTCCAACTCTTCTTGACCTAGGGTTTTGGTTGTTTTGGCTTTGGTGAGCATGGGAAGGCCAGTGATTCGATGAATCATCTTCTTGGTTATCAAAATTGACTTCTCTAACCACATTTTTCCATTATGCACTTGGCTAAGAATATACCCAATCCATTTCATTTGAAACTCTTAGGGCATGTGGGGAATATGTGTTAACCCTTTTGTTTCCAAATGTTGATGCTCGAGTTTTAGGGTTCCATCAACACACAATTGGCCTAGGGCATCATCTATCTCAAGAGTACTAATTTCTTGAATTGCACATTTAAAATGAGTTTGGATTTCATTAACAAGAAGTACCTTGGGAGGGATTTTTTATTGAGCTTTGCTGGGGTCTAGGGTTTTAGCAAACTTGAACATGAGCTTGAAATCTGGCACCTTCCATTCAACACCTTGAACCAACATATCATAACCTTTCTTGACCTTGCTGCTGCTAGATGCCATTTTTCTCAGTAGCTTTAGAGAAGTTTGAAAATTTTTGTAGAAAATTCACTCAAGTTTCTTGATCACACAAAAAATCTATTCGCAATAGCTCTCAAAAATTCACGGTGAGAAATGAAATTCGATTCCATGCCTTTTGTCAAAATTTTGCCATTAATGCTTAGTACAGAGCTAGATGATTTGATATTATGCTTGAAAGACTATCATCCACTTTGCCAATGATCATTTGGTGTTGTCTTCATGATTTGGTAACCATAAATGCCTTCATTACTCTAGACCTTGCTTAGTAGAGTCTATGACCTAACCTTACTCGGTAGAGAAAGTAACTTGGTAATAACTAATATTGATCTTGCTCGGTGATCCCATTGTATCTTGCATATAGATTTGGATCTTTGTTACCTTTCAACTATAACTAATTTTGATGTCTTCTTTGATAGCTTGGTTCCAGTTCTTCCTTAAGAACTTAATTAGAAATGGCAGAGTCATCCAATTCTTGAGTGATTTGACCATCATTACTCAGACTAGTATCCTCAATAGACTTAGGAATCTATTGCTGTCTCATCTACTTTCAAATGTTATCAACTTTTGCCTTCTTTTTGTCTTTAATTTTACAAGTGTTCATACAATTCTTGGCAAGATGACCAAGTTTTGTACAAATGAAACATCTTATAGTGGTATCTCTTTTCCTCATATGATGTTTAACACAATTCATACCAATGTGTCCAAATTCTCCATAGTAATAACATCCACATTATGTATTGTAGTCCCATCCAAATATTTCTTTCACAATTTGTTCTATAGGATTCAATGTCTTTGTTTTGCATTCTGGTGCCTTGCATCCATGTTTCTTACATTTATGACTGTTGCCTTCAAATTTTGGTTTCTCTTTGCATTCATTAGCCTTGTGACCATGCTGATTGCAATTGTAGCATTTCCCGTTGAATTTTTCTTTTCCATTACTCGAACATCTATTTGATGTATGACCTATCTTACCACAGTGATTGCAAGTAGATCTTTGATTCTTTTGAGCACCTTGTTTGGAGGATTCACCTTCTTCTTTGTATCTAATTCTAGCTTTTCTTTTTTGCCTATAGAGATTTTTCTCATTTAGTTGATCCATATCTGCTTGAGATTTCTTCATTCTTTCATTGATTTTATTTTTAGTGTTTAGGTCATTTCTCAGTCTTTTACTAATTTTCTTCTTAATGTTTAGGTCATTTCTCAATCTTTCAGTGGTTTTGTTTTAGGATCTCAACTCATTTCTTATTCTTTCATTGACTTGTCTTTCAAAATTTAGATCATTCCTTATTCTTTCATTGATTTGTATTTAGCTCATGATTTCCTCATTTGCATTGGAGAGTTGATCAATAAGGTTTGCATGCTGAAGGGATTGGTTCTAGATCTTATTGTTCCTTCCATCTATTTCTTCTCTTATCTTTTTTCTCTATTCTAAGACTTCACATAACCTTACTGATTGAATTTCTTGTTCACTTTTCAAATTTCTTACTTCTTCTTCTAGGGAACCATTCTTCTCTAGGAGTTCTTTGATTGCATCATTTGCTTCATCCGAACTACTTGAAGGGAAGAAGTCTTCAATTTTTTCTTCAATGTATAGATGATCATTCATTTGATTTGCAAATTCCTTTCTTTTTTTCAAGGATTTGGAAAGTTTCTCCTTAGTTTTCTTGAGTTGAGTGGAAAGGATCACTTTCAAGTAGTCTTGAACTTAGTCTGCACTAGTGACTTGGTAGATATTGTGCAACTCAACAAACACTAAATCACTTGGTTACCATGGAGTGTCTTGGTTAACACTGTCTTCACATTGCATGAACTAAGAACTTGATAGACACTACAATGCTCAATAACTATTGTCTTCTTATCACATGCACTACAAACTTGGTAACCACTGATAATCTTGGTATATACTAAAATACACAGTTTGAATTGCTGAACTTCACACTAACTAAATCTGCTCGATAACCACTGGAGTTGGTCCAAAGGACTCGGTAGCAACTATAAAGCTTGGTGGCTACTAAATTTAATGAAAAACACTATAAACTATTCAATGAGCTCGGTAGCTATACATAAATTGAATAAGTGTGTGTGACTAATAATACACTTGATTGATATGTTAACAATATCATGGCCTCTTCACTTTGTATCATAATAAATTCCATGTATACTATATCCATGTACTATTTCCACATACTATATCCTTGTACTAATCCATGTACTATACTACTCACATTCACTATCAACTAATCTTGAGCTTTTTCAGATTATACTATATCATATTGGTTTTTCTATCCTCTCATAACAAGCTTTTATAGAGTAAGGATGGTGTAGATATCTTGGTATGTCTATTGTAAATTCCCTTTCATTCCATCTTTAGTTTGGTTGCATTGTATATATCCCAATTTTTGCGTTACTCTATGTCTAATCAAAATTTGCAATTCTCTCAACTAGGTGCTTTAGAAAATCCTCATGCAAGATCCCTTGTCATAAAAGTGATGTCCTAAAGGTTTTAGTTTTCTAGTTTTATCACAATTCCTAATACTACCAAAAGGTCCTTGTAGGAAGCATCCTTCCTCATGTTCAACCTTAGTGCTATACACACAAGAATGTGCACTACTCTAAGTTCCAAATGTTGACCTAGAGCTCCCTAGTCAGGGAGTGCAAAGGAATGATAATATCTCTTAGCTAAGCCTAATAAATGCATCCCCTTGCAAGTACACCATAAAATGAGACATTTAAAGACAAGAACAAGAATTTTGGTGTCCAAGAAATACCATGAAAATTTTTATGCAAGATGTAACCAAACTATATGAGATGCAAAGAATGCAGACTAAGCTAACAAATATGAAAGTATTACAATCCCTCTAATTAAGATAAGTGTGTTATTCTAATGTACAAATAAATCTATGTTAATGCACTATAAAACTAAGCCACAATTCTTTTGCAAAAATAAGTGTCAAGCCACAAAGTTTTGCAAGAGATCCAATAGTACCTATAGAAAAACCTACAACATAACACTAATGCAAAGAAGATGGATCCTTAGATAAGGAGAGAGCTCTCCATTTTAAAGAAGTACATATAGTGGAGATCATATGAAAAGAATATATAATTAAGGGTATGGAGTTGACATTTGCATGATCCATGTGTAAGATCATTTCTACCAATAAGAAAGAGTTGACTTTTGCATCTCCATGTGAGACAAAAAGTCTCTTTTTAAATAAATTTTTAAAATGGAAAAATGATTTTATGTGTGCAACTTAGGATACGAGATGATGGGGGTCTTTTATTTAATTAAATGGGGGACATGTTTCTATTAATTAAATATAAACTTATGATATAGTGGTCAAAATTTAAGATAAAATCTAATAAACTAATTTTAAAGATTTGAACAAGATAAATAATTTAGCAAAAAAATGCTGAGAAGGGGGATAATAGTCAAGGTGACCATTTTTGGGGGATTACATTTTCCTCTTTTTGAATAATGCATGATCTATCTTGGAAAACATTATGTACAAGAATGAAGAATCCAATCAAGTGGCAATAGATAGATAGGTCTGCCTCCAAAGAACAAAGTGTAGAGTGAGATAGAAAATGTTGAATGCATAGCCTAGTAGCGATAGTACTAGACACTATGGGTGTGTGTGTGTGTGTGTGTGTGTGTGTGAGAGAGAGAGAGAGAGAGAGAGAGAGAGAGAGAGAGAGAGAGACAGAGAGAGAGAGAGAGAGAGAGAGAGAGAGAGAGGATATCAAAACTCAAGGTGAGGACTAATACATTAAACAAAGAAGATAGATCAAGAGAAAATGGAAAGGTCAAGAATATGCTCCTAAGAAATAGATAGCCATAGTGATAAATTTTTAGTAATGATAGAATATTCCTATCACTTTGGATTGAAATAAAAGTGCAGCAAAGGTGATGTAGAAATGAGAGAAACAAGATAAAGTAAAGATAAAGCAAGGTCCAAGATAGCATATAAGCAATTAAAACTCAAGTGACCACAAAGAAGTGATAGAATGTGATGTAGGAGCATCTGAGGTCTTTTCTATGTACCTTGATAGAATGATACAATGGAATCCTTAGTTTCTTAACTTTCCTAATCTCTTTAGTC
Source organism: Cupressus sempervirens (assembly GCA_028749045.1). Lineage (NCBI taxonomy): Eukaryota > Viridiplantae > Streptophyta > Pinopsida > Cupressales > Cupressaceae > Cupressus > Cupressus sempervirens. Next base: position 838,900,104 of record CM053783.1, read on the forward strand.
AATGGTTTCCAAGTGCCAGTCAAAGTCACTCTATTCAATATCAACTGAGTGATCTTTCATAAGTTGAGTTGGTTAGTTTTGTCTGTTGGCTGAGTGGAAGAATTGACTGAGTTCATGTGTTTTCTAAGTTGATAGTTCTAATCAAGTTTCAAATAATTTTGAGTTCCTTGTTGGTGGTGAGATCCTTATTGGTGCTAATTTCCTTATTGGTGTCGAGTTCATGTTGGTGCCAAGTTCTTGTTGATGCTAAGTTCCAATATACATTGAGCATTGCCGAGTTCTAGTATCTACCATGGTCCTTCATTTTCTGAGTTGTCTATGTCTAGTTAGAGATAACTTTGTATTTAATTTTGTGATAGGTATTTAATATTTGTTAAGAGCTAACTTGTGTCTTGGTTATGCATTTAATGTAATGGTTTATTTAGTTTTTATTTTGTAACAGGCTAACTTGTTCCTATGAATGTAATTAAAGGGGTCTTTGGTAGAGTCTTAGGTATTATTGTTCAATCATGGAGATGTAGGGAATCATGAAGAAGTTTATTAATTGAGGAGTCTTAGTGTGAAGTAGCTTGGAGATATAAGTTTGTATTTGAGTTTGGAGATCTTTTCTTCTTTGAAATATGTATTCTTCTTTGTAATGGCTATAAATCTGATCATGTTCTATGTAAACTTCTTGATTCAAATATATGAAATTTTGTCTCCTTAGATCTAAATCTCATTCTTCTTGGATCTAAATCTCATTCTTCTTGTTCATTTCCCATGTGTTTTTGTTGGCTGGGATCTAGATTACCTCCAATAGGGGTACCTTCAGACCCTTGCTACATTAGAATACCCCAGTTTGATCAAGGAAGAAAAAAATTAGAAGTAGGTCAAATTAAGGAGAAATATGGAATGAAAATGAAATGAAATGAAGTAAATTGAGTAAGAAGCATGAAAGAGAGTAGAAATGATGAAGGGATGAGGAAATGGTGATGCCCCAACAAGATTCAAGGATTAGGCATCAAAGGGTCAACTAACTACATAGAAAAATGAATAATTTTAAAATGGTATTTTGGCCACTAAGATGAACATAGATTTTGATTTTGATCCCAAAAATGGATCCAGGATGTTGAAATGATCTAGGAGTGCAAATTTTGCACAATTTTGAGGAGTTTAAAAATTAGATAAAAAATGGGTTGAAAGACTATGTAAGGGGTCCAAGTACCATTTTCAATTCATTTGACTTCTTATGATTTTTAGAGTATTGATTCTTTCGAGAGAGAGAGAGAGAGAGATGATGGCATAGGGAGGCAATCTGATTGAATCACACCATTTTGAGTGCAACTAGTTGCATAATGGGCCTCCACAATATGCTGCCCCTGTAAGTTTTTAATTTTTCAAGGTTTTTAGGTCACTTTGTTGAGAATTTTAGGAATTTTCATAGGTTTCCCAAAAAATATCATAACATACTTTATAAAATATAACACAATAGTTTTATGAACTATCATATGATACTTTTGGTTTTTGAAAAGTATTGCATAGGTATTGAACCAAGTATCATATGAGATCCACCCAATAGTCATATGATACCATCTAAAGTATCACATAAATATTGGAGAAAGTATCATATGATACGTAGCTATCAAAATTTTCATTTGTGAGATATATTTTCATTTTTTCTCTTTTGAATATCAGTTTGGATACTTAGATAGCAGAGTATAAATGTGTTTAGTCAAGTTTTGGTTTTGATTATGGAACGTAATGATGTATAGTCTCTTTTTTTGAAGATTTTTTTTTTTTGATGTTACATATCAGGGCCCCTAAGGTAATGGGATTTAGATTAGTGTATCATCTTGATGAGGATCAAAGGAGGACATTAATGACTATGGGTTTTGAGTGTTTCTTGCATTCCCCATATCCAAGCAAATCATGGCCTTCTTACCACACTAGAAGAAAGGTGGAAAAATGAGAATAAAAAATTTCATTTTCCTACTTGAGAGACTACTATCACACTTAAGGATTTTTATCACATCCTATGAGTACCTTGTGACGGGGACTCGGTAAGTGTAACAAGTAGGTCTATGTTTTCTTTGTATCATCATGTGATTAAAGGTGCTGGCATGAGCTTTGTGTGTCACATGTGTATTATGACCAGGCCCTAGTAGAGAGTAGGCAAGAACTTTGGGAATTATTTGAGAATGTGACCATCCTTGACCAACATCTGACATAGGAGAGGTTGATAGCGGAGTGCAGGGGCCAGTTCCTAGTTATATGCATCATGCGATCCTTGATCGCATAGGCACTAGTCATAGATAGAAGCTGGAAGGGCTTCCTATGTGGATGGGGGATATTGGTCATGAATTTGATAGGGAGGCCATAGTGCCTATAAAAGTGAGCACATAATGAGAATTTGATAAAAGAGCAAGATGCAGGATGATGAGAGTCTAAAAGACATTGTGCAAGGATCACCTACTACTATGCTATTAGAAAGTAAAGTCCACCAATTTAATTCAGAGGGGGGGTGAATTAGTTATACAACTATTACAACAATTACAAATCTTATTAATCCTTAACCATATAAGAAAACTAATCAACAACCAGAACAAGATACTCAAACACAATAACACCATATATGCTAACTAGGGAAACTCTTGATCAGAGGGAAAATCCTAGTGGGGATGGTACCCATAAAATGATGTACCAATTTAAATATTCCTTTTTAGAGGATGAAATCTATTAGGAGTCAATGAGATACTGATGGGGACACAACCCAAGCACAAAATGGACACAACAGGAAAAGGGAAAATTGTATTAACTGTAAAAATAAGCTAGTACATTCAGTACAGAGAAAATAGACTTCATAACATGCCCTAAGGGCTTACAATAACATAAATCTGGAGATAATTTCTCCTTTCAGTACCTCCTCTCAAAATCCACTCCGAACTGCCTTTTACAATGCCAAAAATGTCCTTAAATAGACCCCGGAGGGTTAAGGACTAGGAATACATTCTAGAAAGTGCTAGTAGGCATCCACCGACCAAGTAGAAGGCTCCAGAAGTTGTGTTAGAAGTTGGTGCAAATCTAGAAGAATCCAAAAATGGTAACCGAACTTCTGAGAGGCATAACTTTTGAACCGTAGCTCCGATTGAAGAACCGTTTACATTTTTGGAAAGCTCTTGAAGTGCTCTATAGCCCTATGGACAAGCTCCACTCATCCCCCATTTTTCAGACCTTTTAAAGGTCATTTAATGCCCCTAACCTGAATTTGAAGCATTCTTAGGAGGTCTCCAAAACTCAAAAAATTGTGATAACTTTCAAACCGTGGGGCCGTTTGACCTGATTCTTTTTTTGGAATGCTCTAAATTATAATTACATTCATCTGGCCAATTTACACCTCCTAGTTCACCAAAATGATGGCTCAATTACATACTCCTATTTTTTTAGCATTTACACGTATCTCAAGGTGTTCAAATACTCTATCCTAGAACACTGATAGTGGAACTGTGAGAGTTGGAACCTTTATTTGACCCAAATGGGTATCCAAAAATGAAAACATAGGAAACAAAAACTAAGTCTAATTACCTTTTTTTTTGGGTGACACAGGATTGCCGTTATACCTCTAGATGCTCCTACATCAGACACCTAGGGTAGATTGAAAAGTGACCCTATCACTTTATGAATGGTTGAGGAAATCTCAAATGGGAAAGCTTAGCTGCTAAAATCCGAGTTGAGTGCTCTATCGGCCATCCTTTCCACTTGACCAAATACTCTTCATACTGCCTATTTCTGGTACTTCTACCCACACGATGATCTAGAATGTCTTCTATCTCCTCCTTCTTAGAAGTAGGAATTGGACATTGCTCTAACACCAGCTCCTCATCTGCACCATCATCATGATAATCTGTTAAGTCTACAATGTTGAAAATAGGAGAAATGTGAACACCATCTGGAAGCTTCACCTCATATGCATTTCCTGAGTCATGTTTCTTCAGAATTTTGCAGGGGCCAAATTTCTTCATTTTTAGCTTGTTGTAATTATCGGTTGGAAATATTTCTTTTCGTAAGTGTACCATGACTAGATCTTCTACTTGGAATTCCTTATGTCTTCTCCTTTGATCAACCCTAGCTTTATACTCTTGATTCATCTTGGTAATGTGTGCTTGAACCTCCTCATGTAGATGCTTGATATGTTCAGCAAATTCTTTCGATTTAGCACTTGTCCTCTCCCCTTGCTCTATCTTCCTCAATTCTGGTGTAGTCCTTGGGCTACTTCCATATACAATTTGAAATGGTGATTTTTTAGTACTCCTATTTATAGAGTTATTATAAGAAAACTCTGCTTGTGGTAGAATCAAATCCAATCCCTTGGGCTTATCCCCAACTAAACATCTCAACAAATTGCCCAGACTTCTGTTTACCACTTCTGTTTGGCCGTCAGTCTATGGGTGATGCGTGGAACTGAATTTCAAGTCTATTCTCAACTTCTTCCACAATGTCCTCTAGAAATATGAAAAAAATTTAGTATCTCTATTAGAAACTATACTCCTTGGAAGACCATGTAGTCTTACCACCTCTTTGAAAAACAAGTTTGCAATATGGATAGCATCATGAGTCTTGTGGCATGGAATGAAATGTGCCATTTTGGAGAACCTATCAACCACCACAAATATTGAGTCATTACCACGTTGTGTCCTTGGCAATCCAAGAACAAAATCCATACTTATGTCCTCCCATGGCCTTGATGGAACAGGAAATGGATGATATAGTATAGTATTGTGACTAAATCCCTTGGCAACTTGACAAACCTGGCAACTTTGTACAAACTTCTTCACATCCTGTAAAATTTGAGGCCAAAAATAATGTTCTCTAAGAATGGAAATGGTCTTATCTCGACCAAAATGTCCTGCCATCCCTCCACTATGTTTCTCCTTAATCAAATTTTCCCTCATGGAACTCCTTGGAATGCACAATTGACTACCCTTGAACAACATGCCATCCTAAATCAAATAGTCTAACCACTTGGTTCTATCTACAGCAATAGGCTCTTTACAAGCTTTCCATGATTCAGCAAAATTAGGATCCTCAGGGTAAAATTTTTTGAGTTCATCAAACCCAACTACTTCAACTTGCATTACTATAAGCAACAACTATCTCCTACTTAGTGCATCTGCAACCCTGTTAGATTTTCCACTTCTAAGCTTCAACACAAATGTATAACTCTGCAAGAACTCTACCCACTTCATATGCCTCTGATTTAATTTACCTTAGCTATTTAGGTACTGTAATGCCTGATGATTAGTATACAAAACAAATTCCTTTGGCAATAAATAATGCCTCCATTTCTTTAAGGCCTGAACTATTGCATAGAACTCTTGATCATAAACATAATACTTCTTTGCATCATTCAATTTTTCACTAAAATAAGCAATAGGCTTACCTTCTTGGCTTAATACAGCCCCAATAGCGCTGCCACTAGCATCACAATCCACCTGGAACACCTTTCTAAAATTTGGAAGTGCCAACACAGGTTGTTTTGTCACCTTGTTCTTTAGCAATTCAAAACTTCTCACAGCTACTGCAGTCCATTTGAACTCTTTTCTATCCCCTCTAATTGTGTCAGTTAGGAGTGCACATATGCCACTAAAATTCTTAATAAACTTCCTGTAAAAACTAACTAGACCATGAAATGATCTTACCTCAGTAGTAGACCTTGGAGTAGGCCATTCCAAGATGGATTTTACCTTCTCTGGATCCATTTTGAGACCTTCAGGTGATATAACAAACCCCAAATAGACTAACTCCCTTTTTGGAAAAAGACACTTCCTCAAATTAATTAACAGTTTCTCTTCCCTTATCCTTTCAAGGACACTACGAATATGCAATAAATGTTCTTCCAAAGTCTTGCTGAAAATTAAAATATCATCCAAATAGACAATAAATTTTTTTCCCAAGAACTTCTTAAGTACCTCATTCATAAGCCGCATGAAGGTGCTTGGGGCGTTTGTCAATCCAAAGGGCATGACTAACCACTCATAAAGACCCTCCTTGGTCTTGAAGGCTATTTTCCACTCATCTCCTTTTGGAATCTATATCTGGTGATAACCACTCTTGAGATCTATCTTTGTGAAGTATCGAGCTCCACTCAAGCAGTCCATAAGATCATCCATTCTTGGCAAAGGAAACTAATATTTGATGGTTATCCTATTTATAGCTCGAGAGTTTGTACACATCCTCCACTCTCCATCCTTCTTTGGTGCCAATACTACAGGTACTACACATGGACTTAGGCTCTCCCGAATCAAGCCCTTCCTCAATAGCTCTTGAACCTATCTGTTTAGCTCCTCTGTTTCAGTAGGAGTCATCTTGTGAGCAACCTTGTTAGGAAAACTTGCTCCTGGAATCAGATCTATCTGATGACTGATTTGCCTTACTGGTGGCAATCCTTCTGGAACATTATCAGAGATAATATCTCCAAATTCACCTAGTAAATCTAAAACTTCAAGTGGTATTTCACTACTACTTTCTTTATCTTTCCTAGGAATCAAAGCATAACACATACGTTGATGTTTCATTCCATCTAAAAACTTCCTTCCATCAACAAGAAAAATCTTAGCACTGCTATATACCTTTTCACCTTCCCTTTTCATGGGCTTTAGTTTGTGGTGAACTCCATCCTTTATTAAAGAATATGTGTTTGCATGACCATCATGTACTGCATGTCTATCAAACTGCCATGGTCTACCCAACAATAGATGGCAAACATCCATTGGAATAACATCATAGAGAACTTCATTATGGTAACTCCCAATTTTGAATTTCACGAGACATTGTTCACTTACTAGGACCTTATGATCATCTTTCACCCAAGCAATCTGATAGGGCTAAGGATGTCTCTCCCTCTTGAGCTTCAACTTAGAGACCATCTCTTCTGATACCAAGTTATTAGTGCTACCACCATCAATGATCACGTCACAACATTTATCCTCACACTTGCATCTGGTATGGAACAAATTCCTCCTTTGTCCTGGTTCAATCTCACCACTTAGTAGGACCCTTTCATTCACCAAGGTATTTCCTCTTTCTGCATCCTCTGAATGTGATGATTGTGCATCTTCATCCACATGAGCAACCCTAGCTTGGTCCTCAGCTCTCCTATCTGTCCTTCCTTGTCATTGAGGGCATTCAAAGGCACGATGAACTTCTTCATTAAAATGGACATAGGTACCATGGAAGCCTCCTCTTCCTTGTCCACATCCTCTACCTCTTCCTCTCTAATTTCCAAAGTCTTGATCATGGGAGCGGTTGAAACCCTCATTCCTCTGGTTCCTGCTAGTACCCACATCTTCAGTTTTCTTTTGGGTTTCATTTCGACCTCCAGATGACCTACCACTTCCCCTTCCTCCTTGACCATGCCCTCTTTGTCTCCCTTCAAACCTCATATTCAGCTTCTATTCAACTTGTAGGGCAAACTGGTATGCCTCTTCAACACTGGTCATTCTTACCAGACTTAATTCCTCCTGGATACTAGGTCGCAACCCATTGATAAATGAGAAACCTTCTCCTTATTTTATTCTACATGCCCTGCTCTAATCAAAAGTCAATAAAAATCCTCTGTATATTCTTTGACTAATCTTCCTGCTTGCTTTAGCCCATGCATCTTCTTAAACAAATCAAGCTCGTAGTCCATAGGAATGAACTGCTTCTTTAACTTGTCCACCATGCGATCCCACCTTGTGATCTTCTCCTTTCCTCTTCTATTTCTTTCCAATTGAACCTCTTGCCACCAGATTTTGGCATGGCCTTTCAGTTTGGCCTTTGCAAACTTAACCCTATCTAGGTCCTTGATATCCTCATACTCAAAGTATTCTTTCAGTTCATTGATCTAGTCGATCAACTCATTTGGTTTCAGATTTCTTGAAAATACACCCACATCAATTGTAGGTCTTTTCCCAAATTTAGTAATGGCACTAAAAAGCCTTTCCTCTGCCTGATTCAGAACTTCCTTGTCAAATTCCCCTTCTGGTCCAATTTATTCTTCTTCATTGTCATCCTCACTGTCGTCACCCGTGACAACATTTGTTCCTCTATGGAGCTCCTCCTGCAATGCTTGTACCTACCTTTGGAGGGCTCTAACCTCCTTAGGATTAATAGATCTGTCCCTTCCACCATGCTCTCTTCGTGGAGGCATCTTCTTAACTCAAACCCACAACCACACAGTCTTGGTGCAAACTGCCTCACAGTCGGTGCTCTGTCTACACACTCAGGAAAACTAGCTCTGATACCACTTGATGGGGACACAACCCAAGCACAAAATGGACACAACAGGAAAAGGGAAAAATGTATTAAATATGAAAATAAGCTAGTACATTCAATACAAAGAAAATAGACTTCATAACATGCCCTAAGGGCTTACAATTACATAAGTCTGGAGATAATTTCTCCTTTCAGTACCTCCTCTCAAATTCCACTCCGAACTGCCTTTTACAATGCCAGAAATGTCCTTAAATAGACCTCGAAGGGTTAAGGATAGGAATACATTCTAGAAAGTGCTAGTAGGTATCCACCAACCAAGTAGAAGGCTCCAGAAGCCACATTAGAAGTTGCTGCAAATCTAGAAGAATCCAAAAATGGTAACCAAACTTTCGGGAGGCATAACTTTTGAACTGTAGCTCCGATTGACGAACCATTTACATTTTTGGAAAGATCTTGAAGCACTCTATAGCCCTATGGGAAATATTTTCTTGTCCCCCATTTTTTGGCCCTTTTCAAGGTCATTTAATGCCCCTAACCTGACTTTGAAGCATTCTTAGGAGGTCTCCAAAACTTGAAAAACTGCGATAACTTTTAAACCGTGGGGCCTTTTTGACCTGATTCTTTTTCTGGAATGCTCTAAATTATAATTACATTCATTTGGCCAATTTACACCTCCTAGTTCACCAAAATGATGGCTCAATTACATACTCCTATTTTTTTCAACATTTACACGTATCTCAAGGTGTTCAAATACTCTATCCTAGAACACTGATAGTGGAACTGTGAGAGTTGGAACCTTTATTTGACCCAAATGGGTATCCAAAAATGAAAACACAGGAAACAGAAACTAAGTCTAAGTACATTTTTTTTTGGGTGACACAGGATTGCCCTTATACCTCTGGATGCTCCTACATCAGATACATTCATTACATATCAGTCAATGTTAGGAGACTTGGAATACTTGTTAGGAGATTCCAAACTTGTTAGAAGTTGTAGAAGGTAGATGGACCCATTGTCCAAACAACTTCAGGGGATAGATCACCAAACTCACTATCCAACTAATCTCTTTATTATTTCTTGTAGACTAATAGAAATGAACTATACTTGTACTTCCTCTTCCTATGTCCTGTCAACCAAAATTCTTCTTCTTTTGATCTTGGTACCAGATCACCAACTTTGCATCTAATAATCCTTTGGATCATTTACTCACATTTACTAAATACTCTTCTCTTGTTCACTTGATCTCAATCATAATTCCATACTTACAATCAAGAAAAATTTCTTCCTTTATACCATGTCCTTAAAAAATTTCCTTGAATCAGCCTTGAGACTTTTCAAATTAATTACAATAGGACCTCATTAAGATAATTAATTATATTACGATTGCACAACACTGTCAGCTCACATTCTTTACAACTTCTCACACGTGAAAATCTAGAACTTGTGCACTCACTAACATCATTGTCAGACTGTCTATTATCAATGTCTAACCTTGCATGTCACAATTCTACATTTGTTAGGAGATATGATCCATTCACCAAAAACTGCATCTAAGATACTTTTTCTATATATTTCTCTCTATAAATCAAGCATATCTTCTCCTTACTTCATGTACACTTAACCTTGTCATTAGGATATAGTGCATAATACATCCTTAATTGTGCTTTACCTTGATCATCAAAACTCTATCTATACGACCTCATTCTCTATCTACTACTTTTCCTGTCTTCACAGAGATACTACTATGCTGACATCAATGACAAACATAGTCATGAATGCAACATGTCAATCATGCTAACAATATCCCACATGCTTTGGAAATTCTTAGGATACTATCCCAAAGGACTACCATCAACATTTACGCTAGCAGCCTTGCCCTTTGACATTGATGGAAACATAGATGAAAAACATCTATATTCTAAGAATGCCAAAACAACACTATGTTGCAACTACTCTTGTTGTCATCAAGACATAGTGTAGAATATCTCCTTAACCATACTTGACCTTGATCATCAAAATACTATTTGTATGACCTCATTCTCTATCTAATACTTTACTAGTCTTCACAGAGATATTGCTATGTTGACATCAATGATAAACATAGTCATGAATGCAACATGTCAATCATGCTAACAATATCCCACATGATTTGGCAATTCTTAGGATACTCCCCCAAAGGAATACCATCAAAATTCATGCTAACAATATTCCCCTTTGACATTGATGGCAACATAGATGAAAAATATCTAAATTCTAAGAATACCAAAACAATACTCTGTTGCAACTACTATTGTTCTCTTTTTTTAAAATCCTCTTCATCAATCAAATCTGAAACTCATTGGAACAATGCTTAGTCTACATCTCTTTCTTTAGGTTCAACATCAATTGTTCACACTCTAATTCTTAGGAATAACTCTCAACTTCTCCTCCTTTAAATGTTACTCCCCATTTACATCAATTATACTTTCTTTACCTCAATAATACAAAGAATATCTCAAGCTCTCACCCATTAGTCAATCTCTCCCCCATTGAGGGATCTACTCCCCATACATGCTACTACTCTATAAAATCCCTCCCATAGTACCAAGGAGATTTTTTAATGTATTCTCTCCTCTATTGACATTAATGAAAAAGGCTTCATTATGTCAATCATCTAATCAAAGTCTTTAATCAACTCAAGTGTCCAAAGACACCATTCTAAATCAACTATCAAGAGTCAAATATTACTCTACTCATCTTAGATACTCCCCCATACAGGAAACATCAATATTTAGTCCAATCAAAAAATAGTGATCAATAGCAATGGATTGATGCACTCTTTGCATTGAGGAGACCAAAATTTGCCTTTATTTTATGATGGTTTTAAGATATTTTGTTGATACTCTATTTTGTCTTTGTCAAAAAATTTGTAGACCTATTTCTACCAAACCTATGATAAACCTATGGGTAGAAACTATACCATCTTTTGCTAATATTATATATAGTATGCAATATTTCATATAGTTATCAAAATGCGTGTTCTTATATTTGAATTTAATTTGATAAATGTTTATTAGAAAACATGTCTTTGTATTGAAACTAGCCTATTAATAAAGATTGAAAGATGATTGGAGGAATTCAAAAGTTAAGTGTCAAAATTCAAGGAGAAGAGAACACCAAGGAGCAGCCATGGCAGAGAAAACTTGCAATGGTTCCAGAAGACATGACAGTGAGTAAGGAGGAGCTATGAAGACTTATTACCTTCTTTGCATTTATTCTTTGGTGAGCGGATGTTTAGACTTTATTATTCCTGCCTTAAGCTATTATTCCTTCTTCCTGCCTTTAGTTGTTATCCTTCTATTTTCTCGCTTGTGGATATAAAGCTAGGTCATTTACTTTTTTTTTATGGAATAAGTCTTGATTTTCTATATATATAGGAATCAACCCAAGTGTGTTAGTTTTTTAGCTAGTTAGAAGAAATGGTTTATGAGAACAAATTGTTAACTTTTATAGTTGTGTTTTTATAGTTCTGTGTTATGTAATGAATTTCTAAAATCTAATGAAATAGTTTTTGGCTTCTATCTTGTGTTAGTAGTTTAGTGAAGCTGACCAAGGGGGCCCACTTGGAAGGTGGATTAGATTAGGATAGAATAGATTTATTTCCAAGAATTCTTAGTTTTGTAAGTAGAAGTTGTAAGTTCCTTCCTGTAGCATCACACTTTGTAAATGTTCTTGTAGCATATGTGAGAATAGTTATAGTGGATGAACCGAGTTGGAATATTTATTATTTTTTCATTGTATTTCCAGAATTCATAGAGTTAAGTGTATTATTTTCCTATAGTAATAGTGTAAGTTCTTTTCCTTGCATTTTACTTTCCTGCAGTATAAGCTTAGTGACTCATTAAGAGACTTAGTACACATACTGTGCCGACCATTTCAAGTATACATCCCTGGGTTGACAAGATTAAATGCACCTTAGTGGGAAACATAGTCCTTAGTTTGAATATATTATTCCTAAGCATAGCCTAGAGCATGACTATGATACACCTATTGTGAGGCAGACTATTTTTTGGCACCGTTGCTGAGGATGGTGTCAGGATAGGAGCATTTTTGAGTCCTAGTTCTTAGATAAAGTTTTTTTTAGAAATCTCTAGTTTGAAGTTTCTTTCACCAGTGTGAAAAGTTTAATTGCATGCATTGAAGAGGAAGACAATGAGATGAACATGTCAAATTTCTTCCACGGGAGTCTATTAATTTGAACGAAGAAATTGAAGAAGAAGAAGTTGAGTTACATTTTGAAGAAGCAAGCTCTATTTTTCTAATAACATCATATCAAGAGCTAAACCAATAGATATAACTGGTCTTCAACCTTTCACTAAAGTATTGGCTAGTTTTCTTGATAACACTGCTCTGAATCTACTAGTTGTTAATCATCTAGTGTCCAATGTCCCTTTTTAGTAGCAACCTCATAATTTAGTACCTCCAGTCATGGCACAACCTACTTTTCCATTTCCTCTTCCAAGTCTTGTAACCAATGCTAATCTTAAGAACATACCTCCCACTGCTCTTCCAAAGTTCTATGGCCTTGCAACTGAAGACCTTGATACTTTCTTGTTTGAATTTGATATAATTTATCATAGTTTTGACTACAACACTAATTCACATAAGCTTAAATTGTTTCTAGAAATATTGAAATAATCAACTCTATGATGGTTCATGGGCTTAGGAGCCAATGCAACAAGAAGTTAGGATGAGATGCAAGCTCTATTTATAGATAAGTATAAAGAATATTGCAAAGCATTTGGTTCAAGAGGGGATGCTATATTTAGGATATCATGGAAGGAGGAAGAAAAATTAGAAGATTATGTTTCACATTTCTCATATACACTGCAGAAGAACCCTCAACACATGTTGTCTGAAGATTCACAAAAGCTAGTTTTTCTGAGAGGTGTGAATGATGATTTCCTAGAAGCATTGGACCTAATGGCTAGTGGTGATGTATATCAAGCTTCCTAGGATGACCACAAGAAGATCTATTAGAACTATTCAAGGTCAACCATGAAGAAAGGCTGAGGACCTCATTCTACAGTCACTAAAGGAATCAATCAAAACATTTCAAAGCTTGAGGTATCTAACCTATTGTCAGATTTCAAACAAGACATCATCGATGATGTCACTACACATCTAGACACAATGACTAAAAATAAGAAGCAAGCCAAAGTTGAGTTACAACTAGCTGAATACTACCTTCATTGCTGGAAGCAAAAGAAGGATGCCAATGTAAATTGGTCATCAACATGGAGAACTAGCATCTTCCAACTGAGTATGTCAAGATAGATGGAGATGATGAGAAAGTATTCTTTGTTGCTCAATGCTGACCATGGGTCCAATGTCAAGGTATGCCTTAGGACCCCTTGAAAAATTCAAATTCATATGGTAATCAATGGAAAAACTATAATCCCCAAGGTCCTCCATAAAATCAACCCAATTGGAACAATGCTGGACAAAACAACCCACAACAATCCCAATGGCCTTAGAATTCCCAACCACCTTGGTAGAACTAATATAACTATTGGAAAACTAGCATAACCAATGGTAACCACCCCAAGTGAATTGGTAGTCTACAATCCAATGGAGGGGATCTCAACAATGGCCTAATCAAAATACTGGTGCTCTACAATTACCACCTCCAATTCAACAACCTACTTTAGTGCCATTGCCTGCAAATCTTGGACCTCAAAAGAAAACACAGTTACCTATGCAACCTCAGCCAAATCCAAATAGCCAACAACCATAGTAGCCCATGTATAGTGATGATGCTTAGTAGTATCCTACTTACACCTTGAATGTTGCTGATAAACATTTGAGATCTAGTACAACTTTACTAGTGCCTAAATTGCCTCTTATAACTAAAATACTAGACTCTCCTGTAGCATCAAAACCCTCAGTTGTTGAAACTATTGACTCAACCAATGTTACTATGTCAACCCCAACTCAACCAGCAATAGAACCTCCTTTTCCAAACAAGTTGATACAAAAGAAACCTGAAAAAATAGAGGAACAACCTTTTAATATTGTTGACCAGTTGAAAAACATGCATGTCCAAATACCTCTATTTCAAGCCATTAAAGATGTTTCAGTTTATGGAAAAACTATTAGGGAAGCCTGCTTGAAGAAAGTTGGAAGGAAGAAAAAGGACCCCACCACAGTCCATGTTGTGGGACAATTGGCTAACATCATGCTAGGGAAATTGATTACACCAAAATATTTTGATCCAGGAAGTCTAGTAGTGAATGTCAGTATAAATGGTCAGTTTGTTAAAAATTCTTTAATATATATTGGAGCTACTATAACTGTTATGATCAAGGATACTATGAAGAAATTGAAGATAGAAGGACTAATGACTACACCAATAATTCTGCAACTTGCAGATAGTTCTACTATTACTCCTGATGGGATGATAGAAAACATAGTTGTAACCTTAGATTCTCTAGAATATCCTATAGACTTCATGATTTTATCCCCCAAAGTTAATCCATTTGGTTACCCTATCATCTTAGGTAGACCATGGTTAGCCACAGCTAATGCAACTATAATTTGTAGATCAGGGAATATGACCAAATCAAATGGCCAAGCAATAAAGAAATTTGATTTATATCCTCCAGCCTGACCATTACTAGATTTAAGCAAATCTATTTTTCTAGATTTAGGGGAAGAAGAAGAATAATTAAAATCCATAGTATAGCTCATGATGTTGCATAAACAGTCTTTTCTAAAATTGCAAGAGGAAGATTCAGTACTGCAAAGTATCCTCACTAGCACTTGTGTGGTAGAAAAAGACATATCTAAAAGTTCTGTGTTGGAATTAATCACATATGAGGAATGTGATAAGAATTGTACTTTGCTCAAAGAAGCTAAAATTCTTTATCCACTTTTACCTTGTGAATTAGAAGCAAGTCCAATCTCTAAAGCTACTATGATAGAGTCCAATACTACTGTTGAACTAACTAGAGGTCATAATCTCTATGTTAATCCTAAATTAACACCCACACAGATAGAACAGTTAAAAGAATTGCTTCAAAGACATGAAAAGGCCTTTGCATGGGACTATAGTGATATGAAAGGGTTGAGTCCTATGCTATGCACTCATAGGATATACATCAATGAAGGATGTCTACCACTTTGTCAACCCTAGAGAAGGATAAATCCAAGCCTTATAGAAATAGTTAAAACTGAATTGCAAAAATTGCTTGATGCTAGTTTTATTTATCCTATATCTAATAGTAGAAGGGTGTCACCCTTGGTCATAGTGCCTAAAAAGGAAGGAAAATGGAGAATTTGTATAGATTATAGAGAGTTGAATAATGATACCAAAAAGGATCACTTTTCTTTACCATTCCTAGATCAAGTTTTGGACACACTAGCTGGAAAGAAGTATTTTTCTTTTCTAGATGGGTGTAGTGGTTATAATCAAATCAATATTAATCCTAAAGATCAAGACAAAACCACATTTACATGTCCATGGGGTACTTTTTCATACTCTTTTTTACCATCTAGTCTATGTAGTGCACCTGCAATGTTCCAAAGAGTTGTCATTAGCATCTTTACTAATATATCACATGATTGTATGGAAATCTACATGGATAAATTTGCAATATTTGGAGTCACTTTTGAAGAAGCAATGGTGAATCTTGAAAAGGTTTTGGTAAGATGTCAAGAACATAATTTGGCACTTAACAGTGAAAAGTGTTTCATGCTCATGCAGGAAGGTTTAGTACTTGGTCATTTCATATCCGCTGCAGGAATACAAGTGGATCTAGCTAAAATAGAGGTAATTCAAACATTGCCCATACCTACAAAGTCAAAAGATGTAAGATCTTTTCTAGGTCATGCTAGATATTACAGACATTTCATAAAATATTTTAGTAAAATAGCTATTCCCTTGTATAAGTTACTAACAAAAGAAGCTGAATTTAGTTGGACATTTGAATGTGATGAAGCCTTCCTGTAGCTTAAGAAACTTCTAACTATAGCCCCAATTTTATTGTTGGAAATGATTGAAAAGATCATACATAAAAAGTAATGGAAATAGTAAAGAATGTTCTCAATCGATGTTTTGTTGTTGATGTCAAACTTGCTACTTGCAGGAATGACAATTGCTTTAGTGATCCAAATACTATCAATTGGTTGATTGACAAGGAGGAGGCAATCAATAAGATGTAACTAGAACACCTAGAGAAAGGTTGAAGTTATGATGTTGTAATGAAGTACAAGGATTAGCTAAGCCATTGATGAAAAAGTGTATTGATGACATACTCTAAGACACAGAGAATGGGCACACTGAAATATATCAAAGATGTAAGATTTTAGCTAAGTCATTTGTGAAGCCTAACTAAGTCTATTAGAGAGGGAGCTGAGCAAGCTAGTCAGTGCTGAATAGATTCCTAGTTGAAGCCGAGCAAGTTCAACCTCAGTAAGTGCCGGGTGATCTTCAAGTGTCGAGTAGATACAAGTGCTGAGTCAAGAAACAAGTGCTGAGCAGATACAAGTGCCGAGCAGATACAAGTGCCAAGGCAAGAAACAAGTGCTGAGTAGATACTGTAGACACCTAAAAACCTTTAGAAAATAAAGTATTTTTATTTTTTGAAAAAGTCCTGATGACATCATCATTTATTAATTAATTATTTAATTAATTAATTAATTAATTAATTAATTTTTATGCCATTAAATCCTTTTATCTTAATTAAAAATATTTAATTAAGGAATCCCTCCCAAAAATGTTTAAATCTTATTTAAACATTATTTCCTTATTTATTAATTATTTAATTAATAAATTGACCAAAAATCCTAAAATAAATAAAAAATTTATTTTTTTCCCAAAAGTTGGCCAATTTCCTTATGACCAATAACCTCTTCCAAAATCTTCTAATCCTTCTTTAATTTTGATTAAAGGCTAATCCCATCATTTCCTACCCCTAATCCCAACTCAAAATATTTAATTAAAATTAAATATTAATCCTCATGTTTATTAAAAAAGTTTTAATAAATATCTCCTCAACCCAAACCCTTGAAATAAATAAAACTTTATTTATTTCTTAAAAAATCTAATTTATCCTCATCCTAAGAAGTTCTAGACTCTTCTAGAAAGTCTTCATCCTCATCCTAGGAAATTCTAGACTATTCTAGAAAGTCTTTATCCTCATCCAAAATCTAGACTCTTCTAGAAGATGTCTTTAAACCTAATCCTAATCTCCTCCTAACCTTGTCACATTCCCTAAACATGGGTTAAAACTTACTAACCCAAGCCAAAGTTAACAAATATCTCCTCCTTCACCCACCCTCATTAAATGCCATCCACTTGCCTATCCCTAAGCTAATCCTAAACCATCCTAATCCATCCTCTAATCATTTGCACAAGCCTAAGCAAGCTTAAAACCTTCCTAATCAAGTCCAAGTCGAATTTTCTCTCATCACCCTCAAAATATCTCAACCATAAAACTTTATGAAGTCCACTAGGTCATAAATGACTCTTACAAGCCCTTTTATTGCTCTTACAAGTCATTATGAGGGTCTTTATGAAGATTTTATCCCTTGAGCCTCCTTTGTTGACTCATCCTTGCCCTTTCCTCCATCCTCTCACCATGTGACATGTGTCACTCCTTGATTGGCTATAAGGAAGCACAATCCATGTGCTCTCCTCTCATGCAATCTAAGCCCTCCATGAGCTTTTTCCCATTCTTGCATCCTAGCCCTTGATCCCTCAAGCCCTTTGCCTATTTAAGGAATCCTCTCCCAAGCCATTTTAACACAATCCATGAATTAAAGTTATAATGCTATTTTGAGAGCCAAATCCATTCTAAAGCCATCTATCCACACCAAAAATCCACAATCATCCATTGAAGCCTTTGGAAGCATATTGAGCATACATCCTATCCATTTAGATAAAGCTACTCAACAAGAGAGATTCTTATTGAGAGAGTCCATTAATGGCTCATATTCTCAATTAAGAGCTCATCTTAGTCTATCTTGAAGTTTATGAATTTTGTTTAGTTTGTAGAAGCTTTATTTAAATTTGGGTTCTATTAGCATACTAACATTGCTCATATACATTTTGGCACGCCCGGTGGGACCCCGCATGGGTCATCTTCATTAGCTTTTTTAGTCAAGTTTTTTATGTCATTTGCTGATTTTGGCTAATTTTTCTTGTTTTTGTGATTGGTAGGATTGTATAAATTGGTTTTGTAGGTCCACATGAGCATGAAGAAGACAAAGGAACTCATAATCTATCTCATAGTGTTTGCAGATTTTTCAAGCTTATAGGTGGACAAAGAACTTGAAATTCTTCTTCTTCTTCTTGTCTATATTCTTCTTATTCCATCTACTTCTTCTTCTTCTTCTTGTGGGAGATCTTGGCCATTTTTTTTTAAGAAAGCAAAATCATACACACTTCTTTTTAGTGCTTAAAATGAACCCCCAAATCATACTTAAATCCATTGAAAAATTAAAAATTTGCAAAAAAGAAAAAATCTTTTAACAAGTGAAACTAAACCAATCTAATCATTTGCATCCTTGCAACATCAAGGTTTTAGATACATTCATGCAAAATTAGGAACACTTCATTTTTGGGAATTTAAAAAGAACTTCAAGTTTCCATTTCAAAAGGTTCAAAATCAACACTAAGTGCACACTAAAGTTCTTTTAAAAAATCTCATAAAAACTAAGAGTCCTAAATAGTTGCCAAAAATTGTCCTAAAAGCTTTGTTATTTGTTCCAAACAAATGTCTTATTGCAAAATCTTGAATGTTTCTTAGGATTTTCATGCATCAAAACAATCTAGGAATATCATTTTTGGGCTTAAAATATGCAAACTAGAACACAAAATCTTGAATGAAAACCAAAGTCCAAAGAGTCATTTTCACTTTTGAGTCCAAAACAATCTTGAATGATCTAAGGTTAAAACAAAGCACTTCAAAGTTCTTAAAACAACACACAAAATCTCAATCTTGAATGCTCAAAAGAAAACACTTGAATGTTTAACCACTTTTCTTTGAATGCATGTTGCTAAAATCACTCTTGAATGCCATGGATTAAAATCAAATTTTCCTTGAATGCATGGTTAAAATAACAAATCCAATCTTGAATTCTAAGAATCAATTAACTATTGCAATATCAAACACTTCATTTGGAGCTTCTAAAAATTGAACAAAACAAATCTCTTTTCCACATGCAATCTAGGTAAAGTTTGATTTTTGGACATTTAAGAAACCTTGTTAAGTTAAAATACAAATTTGCAAAAATCAATTTGAGTAGTTCCTTGGACTCACCTTTTTTCTAATCACCCATCAAATATTAACCATTGGTTGCAATCTCAGTGCCATTTATGGGGATGGGTCTACTTGAAAAAAGGTGTTAAATGTTCCACAATCTAACTCACTCACTTGGTCTTTGAATTTTTGCTTTAACTCTATCAAAATTCTTAAATGATCAAAACTCTAGATTAAATCGATCACACTTCAAGTTTGGGCACTAAAATTGAACAACAACTGATGTGGAGAGCCTCCAGGCGCGCGCTTGAAATCGAATCTCACACACTTTTGTTTTGGGCTTAAAACAAACTCACACTCAATCTTGAATGCCTTAAAGAAAATTAATCGATACTTGACGTGGAGGGCCTCTGGGCGCGCGAGTTTGCTTTTGTTGACCCTAACTCTTCTTATTGTTTTCATTCTTCGATCGATTTACTTTTGTTGGCGCTTCAAGTTGGAATAAACATTTTATCTTAAACATGAGTGCTTGCAAAGTCTAGATCAGAAAACTTAAGCGTCAGTTGGTAAAAGAACAAATGTGTTTTTTAGCCCAAGGTCATCCAAGTCTTCTCTCCCCTTGTCGTCTTTCGAGGCCATCTTGGGTGCATAAGATTAGGATCCAAAACCTTGTTTCCTTTTAGGAGGCCTGCTTGGGGATTTCATCACCCCTTGGACGACCTCAACTCCAGCGTTCTGGCGGAGTAAAAGAATCGGAAGGTGAATCGAAAGACACCTCTCTTGGGATCAAGATTTTGTCACTCGAGCTAAGCCTCAAGGAACTTTATACCCTTGAGAAGTGAAAGAGGAGAAGTGGGTTACCGCTCCTCTCGGCTGTGTGACATCTTTTTGGTTTCATCTACGGATTTTGGCCTCATGTACCTTGGGTATATCGAGGACTCCTTAGCTAAACCAACTGTCAGCCTTGTAGACAACCATCTAGGATGTTAATGTGTTTGAGGTGACTGATCGAAACATTTTTAGAACATACACACTCCTTGGCGCAAGTATCACTTTCTGAGAATCAAAAACTTCTATCTGGTTGTTTCTATCTATTGCTTGATCTTTTATTTGTTGAATGAATGTTTGCCAAACTTGGTCAATCCTAGCTTAGGGCATACTTAGCATAGTCACTGCCTATTCCAGAAGTTGAATGAGTTGAAGCAAAACAACCAAGATCTCTCAAAGCCAAGCAAATTCAGAAATTGATGTCAGAGCAACCCAAACCCAAACAGAAGTTCCACAAAGTTAAACTCAAACCATCTCTAGCATACCAAGAACTTTCAGCCAAGAGAAAAGAAATAACACCAAGCCCACGAATTGCCGAACTCCACAAAGTAGAGGCAAAAGCTACCGACGAAGCACTTCAAGAGGCCTGGTTAGAGCGCACCATCAAATTTAGCCAACATCCAGGAGTTAATCCTGCTTATGCCTTACCAACTAGGCATGATTTCTATAATTAGACACCCTTGTTTCTCCACATCTTCTTGGATAAGCTTCACTTTAGAGTCATTTTTGTAGAAAAGCCAGCCATCTTAGGTTATCCCCTTAAGCATTATTAGCTCATCCATCTCATTTAGAATCAAACCATCTAGCCAGCAACCAAAACCTCACATCCAAGCCTTCACAATTGTTGTCACTTTTGCCAAAAGTTTGCCACTCCTAAAATCTTCCAAATCCATCAATCTCACCAAGGTTATCCCTTTGATAGAGCTTTGTCTAGGGTGATCCAGCTTTGTCACTTGTTATCCCTCATCACCTTGAGCTAAAGGTTGGGATCCACAAGTGGTCAATCTCGTGTTCTTCCTAAAGGATCATCAGTCTATCCTTAAGTTGACACAATCACCACCAAGCTTACACATAGGAAAGCAGACCTTTCATGCTTTGGCAACATATCTTTGAAGTTAGAATCTCCAACCCAATCCTCCTTAGGTTTTGTCGTATAGCTTTGCCTTAACCTAGGAAATCATTTGCATAGAGAAGCCTTCCCCCTTTTGCATCCATCAGCATTATTGCATCTCATCTCTAAGAGCATTTTTCATGCCACCCGTCACTCGCTTAGCCAAGAAGAAAGAAACAATGGAGCCCTATCATTTGGATCGAACAGCCTCACCCCCCTTGAGCACTCAGCCATCCTTCAGCATAGAGAAAGCTATGCCATCACGTACTGACATTGAAGCTTTCATGAACCAACCAGGAAATGCAGTATTGGTAAATGCCATTATAGACAAGAACAAAGAGACAATCATGACTAATTTTCGAAGGGAAAATGTAGGAACCTTTGACTTTGGAAGACCCCCTCCATTATCAGATCCATCTCACCCATTGTTTGGGCAGCTACCACCACCCATAGGCTCTTATGATCCAAATTATCCTCAATATATGCCAAAAGAAGAGCCTCCAGCCAATCCATATGATCCAACAGACCCAAACATACCATCATCCACCCAAGTTGAAATCTCCATGCCGCAAGCCAACCCAGCCACCACCACTCCATCCTTGGTTCATACCTCTCCGCTCCAAACCCCCTTTACCCAAAACAACTCACCGTTCACCCCCTTCACTATTGCTGCTGCTGCTCCCCAACCCAGCCTTCCAAATCCACCCATCTCCCAAATCAGTGCTAGCATATTTGGCCAACCTCAGCAATATACAACAGGGATGCCACCCATGGGGCCAAGTAATCAAGCTTTCATCACCCCCAGCTTGTTCACTGCAGCCCAACACACAATCCCATCATTTCCATTAGGTCTTGGGAGCTCAATACCATTAGCCGAAAATCTACAAGCTACTACCCTCACTCCACAAAGCTATCAAATCCCACAAGCTACTACCAATTTTCTACCAAGCTCCCAAGTGACCCCAGCCCCTGCCACCACTCTACCAAGCTTCCAAATCCAACCACAAAGCTATCAAACCCCATCAGTTCCATTCCCAAGCTTTCAATTCCCACCACCTCCACCACCAACTAATCCATTACCTCCAATTACCAACTACTTTTCAATGCCACTTCTAGGAGGTAATCCACCACCCCAGCCAACCACCAATTATTTGCAGATACCATCCCAAATGGGGGCACAACCCACATATATTGGTCAAACCCCACAAGCCCCCCGATCCTTTCCCCAAGCCTCTCAACCATCTTATACCTTACCTCCACAAAGCAATCCATTTATCCCACAGCCAGCTTATGTTCCTCAATCCCAACCTCAAATCCCATATCAACAGCAAGCCTTGCAGCACATGCAGCAATATGCACCACCTCTCCCTCAGCAACCTGTCATCCACCATGCAGCTGCCCAAACAATGTACAATCCCTATCAGCAAATCCCTCATAGCCATCCATATTCAGTGGCCCCATCCAATACATACCTACCTCAAGGCACTCCTACATTGGGGGCACCCCAGCCATCACCTATCAATTCAGAATGGGAGCAAATGAAGATAGCTCTGAAAGCCATCCAAGAAGGGAATGATCCGAAGACATTCAGGTTTGAGAATGTGTGTCCTTACCCATTTGACAGAGCCATTACCATGACACCATTTCCCAAACACTTTGAGGTACCCAAATTTGACAAATTCAGAGGAAAAGGAGACCCTGTCACACATATCAAAGAATTTTACATGCACTGCCAGGATGTAGCATACAATGATGTCTTCCTCTTGCGCCTTTTTCCCAAAAGCTTAGCTGGACCAGCTCTTGAATGGTTTTATAGAATCCCCTATGGTACAATTAAAAACTTTGCTGAATTATCTGAGGCATTTGTAGCCCAATATGCCCATCTTGTTGAAACAGAGCTATCAATAGTTGATCTTGTCCACACCAAGCAAAAAGGTGGAGAAAGCCTTGCCGAATACCTGCAAAGATGGCAAACCCTTACCACCCACATATCCTGCACCTTGCCAGAACGTCATGTTGTGAAAATGTTTATTGATAATGCCCATCCTAGCTTGGCTCACCACATGACCATTAACTGTTTGCAAACCTACAAAGATATCAAAGAGAAAGGAATGATCCTTGAGCAAGGACTCATTAAAGATGGTGTGGTCAAGCTTTACAAGGAAGCCAACCAAAATCAATCACATTCCAATGACAAGTCTAGGTATTGGAACAAAAATAAGCACGTTGCAACAGATGGCGTCACTGACACCAGACATGTGAATATTGTTGGTCCTTCTCACAACCAGTCCAACCCACCATATCAACCAAAAAATCAACAAGCTATCAACTACCAACAACAGAATAACCAAAGCTATCAAAACCACACTCCAAGACCCAACTTTCAAGGGTCTAGCAATCAAGCTAATGCCATCAATGTAGCTGCAGGACAAAAGCCTAGATTCCAACCTACACCTAGAAACTATACACCCCTTGGTGAGCCATTGGATGTCATTTTTGAGAAATTAGTCAAAGAAAACCTCATCAAATTTCCTCCTACCCAGCAAATTGACCCAAGCCAATCCAAAGCTGCATGGTACAAAGATAATGAGTACTGCAAATTTCATAGGGTAAAAGGTCACACTACCCTCAGATGCATGAAACTGAAAGACTATGTGCAAGACCTCATTGATCGGAAGGAAATCACTGTTGGTGCCCAAACCTCTCCCAATGCAGGCTTACAGATCTATCAAAATGCTTTTCCTCCACACCACAACCAAAATCCTGGAAAAGCACCTATCCAAACCAACAACAACAACACCAACAACCATCAGCCAAACCAACAGCATGGGAAGAACAATGACCACACTTCATCCTATATAGACTATGGTAGCCTTCTAGGTTGTATATCCGAGAAAGAGCCTTCTGTCAATGTTATCAATATCCAAGGACCAAACAATGAGTGTGCAGTCACCACTCGAAGAGCGCGATTTAACATCGCAGGCCCACCTGTTACACCAACACCATCAGCTCCATCAAAAAGCCAGTACAATATCTTGGAACACCTTGGGAACATGCCAGCCCAAATCTCCATTTTAGACCTTCTTTGCACTAGTCCTGTGTACAAGAACATCCTTGACAGTGCTCTCATAGAATCTCGTGTCCCTTCTGATATCAATGCTACTGATTTTCGTAATCTTGTTGGACACCTCTCATCCTCATGTGCCCTATCGTTCAAATCCATCGACATACCCGTGGTCGACCCAGATCACACCCTTCCGCTTCGCATAGCCATCATGGTATCCAACTTTGTTGTAAAAAGAGTAATGATAGATAATGGATCAGCCTTGAATATTTGCACCCTAAAATTCATAAAACAAGCTGGGTATACTGAGGCAGATATCATCAGTGAGGTTATCACCATCAAAGCTTATGACAACTTGGAAAGAACCACAGAAGGAACTATTTTGCTGCCAATCAAGGTTGGGCCAGTCATCCAAGAGACACTCTGCCATGTTATTGATCTAAACCTACCATTTAACATCCTCCTCGGTCGCCCATGGATTCATGCCATGAAAGCCGTTCCATCCACTTACCATCAGTGCATCAAATTTCCGCATCAAGGCACTGAGGTAACCATCCATGCCGATCCAGAACCCTTTGCTTACTGCAATGCGGTTGAAGCTTCATATACAAACCATTTCCCTGGAATTGATATTGGCACATCCATCGCCAGCTCATCCCACACTTATAATGACCCAGAAACCATCCTTGCCTCTACCCTGTCTACCGTGAAGATCAATAACAAAGGTTGTGGAGAGTATAGTCTGTTAGATGCATTTGCTGTCGGGGCACTCCCACTTGATCCACATGCCCATGGATGACTGACATATCACAAAGCTAAGGAAATTCCACCTCCTCGATACAAACAGTTTGGCCCAACAACCTTTGTATCCTCGAAAATCCCTCTTCATGAGGAGCTCACTCCAGATATCAACAAATGGTTACATAAGGATGCACCTCAAAGAAATCAAGCACGCCTTGATCACTTCAGCCAAAAGTATCCCCAAGAACATAAGCTCATCACTGAAAAATGGAACTATCAAGGTGGTGGTCTAGGACCAGAAGAAAGAGGCATGCAGTGCCCCATCGACGCATACAAGTGAGAATCGAAGTCAGGTCTTGGCTTTGGCATACCCACAACTGGGGGCACCAATGAGAACGGTCATGCTTTTTCAAACATTCACCGCGACCTTGTTGAAATTGAAGACATTCCTGAGGAAGTTGAAAAGAGAGCCTACGACGATATCCTAGACCAAATCTCCCTCGGAGACTCTGTTCTCCAAGAACTATCCATCCACCTCATTGACCTACCACTCGCCCATCCACAACTCATAGATTGGGACCAACCAAGTGTCATACACATCGATGAGTTCACATCAGAGGAGGCACTTCTAAGATTCATGGGAGTTGAAACTCCTCACAAGAAAACAAAGCCAGATTCTGCCTATATCTACAAGCTAGATCCCAAGGGGTATTTTGGAGAAAATCCCCAACCTAGTTCCGATACACCCAAAACTGGAACTAAGGTGAATCTGAGACTAGCTAAGGCAACGAAGAGAACCCCTCAGCAAGAAAATCTAGAGCCACAAGAAGAACATGAGGATTTAGCATTGCCTCCTCAAGATAATCGACCAGAGGTGTCTTCTATTCTAATTGAGGATACTCGAGAAGTCAACATTGGTTCTTTAGAGATCCCAAGACTTGTTCACATTGCTGCATCCCTATCACAAGACCAAGCTGACCTCCTCTTTGAGGTCTTAAGAGAGAATATTGGCCGATTTGCATGGTCATATCAGGACATGCCAGGACTTGATCCAAAGCTTGTAGTTCATCATCTTGCAGTTGATCCAAAGATCAAGCCCGTCAGACAAAAGCTTAGAAAAATGCACCCCAAGGTGGCATTATTGGTCAAAGCTGAATTAGAAAGAATGTTAGCTGCTAAGGTTATCCGACCTATCGACTACTCAGAGTGGATCTCCAACATGGTCCCTGTCACTAAACCTTCCGGTGACATCAGAATCTGCACTGATTTTAGAGATCTTAACAAAGCTTGTCCAAAAGATGATTTTCCCTTGCCCAACATAGATATGATTGTAGATCTTACAACTGGACATGAAATTTTGTCCCTCATGGATGGATTTTCTGGGTATAATCAAATCAAGATTGCAGAAGAGGATCAGCATAAGACAACATTCACTACCCCTTGGGGAACCTTTTGCTACAACATGATGCCTTTTGGCCTAAAGAATGCTGGGGCTACCTATCAAAGAGCTATGACAACCATTTTTCATGATCTCATCCATAGCATTTTGGAGGATTATGTGGATGATATCTTGGTCAAGTCTCATACCTTCATGGATCATCTTGCTGACTTGGAGAAAGTCTTTGATAGGTTAGCCAAATATCATCTCATGCTGAATCCCAAGAAATGTGTCTTTGGGGTCACATCTGGCAAGCTTCTAGGCTTCATAGTTTCTAAACAAGGTATAGAGATCGACCCCAAGAAGGTCAAGGCTATCTTAGACATGCCTCCTCCCCAGACACTGCGACAACTTCGCTCTCTTCAAGGAAAGCTCCAATCTGTTCGGTGCTTCATCTCCCAGCTTGCAGATAAGTGTACACCATTTTCACATTTACTAAAGAAGGATGAGAACTTCAAGTGGGATCCTTTATGTCAGCACAGCTTCGACCATCTCAAGCAGTATCTCATCAATCCCCCTATCTTGGTTCCACCAATTCCTGGTCGTCCCCTAATTTTGTACATATTAGCAACACCTACTACTCTAGGGGCACTTCTAGCACAGCTTGATGACTACAAAAGAGAAAGAGCCATCTACTACATCAGTAGAACCCTAGTTGGTTATTAACTCAGTTACACTCCTATGGAAAAAGCTTGTTTGGCAGTTGTCTTCTCAACTCAAAAGCTTCGCCATTACATGCTAAGTCATACCATCCAACTAGTCTCCAAGATTGACCCTCTCAAGTATATGCTCTCTAGAACAGCACTTACAGGCCGTTTGGCCAAATGGGTTATGCTCCTTAGTGAATTTGACATCCAGTATGTGGATAGAAAGGCAATCAAAGGGCAAGCTATAGCAAATCACCTAGCTAATGCACCTCTAATAGATGCTTATCCATTGATCACAAAATTTCCAGATGAGCATATCTGTCTAATTGAAGAACAACCCCCATGGAAACTTTATTTTGATGGCTCATACACATCTCATGGATTAGGGGTAGGAATATTGTTGGTCACACCTCAAGGAGATTACATTCCAAAAGCCTTCAAGCTACAATTCCCTAGCACCAACAGTATAGCTGAATATGAGGCCCTCATAGCAGGATTAAAGATAGCTGTAGAATGGAACATTGTTGAGCTACAAATCTTTGGCGATTCTCAGCTCATCATCAAGCAAGCCCTAAATGAATATCAAACCAAAGATGAAAAGCTATTACCCTACAAAGAGCTAGTTGATCAGCTAACCCAACATTTTACAAAGCTTCAGTTTACACAAGTGCCTCGAATACAGAACAAAGCAGCAGATGCTATGGCTACTATAGGCTCGCTCTTGGAAATTCCCCAAGCAGCTACACAGTATGAGTTTTTAGTGGAGCAGCTCCTCACACCCGCCTATGCGAATGAGGATTCAAACCATGTTTGTATCTTGGTTGGTTCCCAATCCCCTTGGTACCATGAGATTCACGCTTACCTTAATGATGGTATCATATCCCCTCACCTCACACATACCCAACGCCAGAACCTCATCTGAAAATCATCCCGCTATGTTATCATAGCCAATACCCTATATCGTCGAGGTTATCACGATACTCTCTCTCGATGTTTAGACCAAAATGAGGCCGCGATGGTGTTAAAGGAAGTACACTCTGGACTTTGCGGTGCCCACACGAGTGGTATTGTCCTAGCGCGAAAAATCCTTAGAGCAGGCTACTATTGGCCTACCATTGAAGAAGACTCCTGTGACTTTGTCAGAAAGTGTCTCCCATGTCAGCAACATGCAAATCTTGTGCACGCTCCAGCACAGGATCTACAACCTATTGCACCACCTTGGCCTTTCGCTTGTTGGGGCCTTGATCTAGTTGGAACTATCACACCCCTCTCATCTGATGGACATAAATGGATAATAACAGCTACAGACTATTTCACTAAATGGGTGGAAGCAGTCCCCCTAGTCTCAGCTACAGGAGTTTAGGTGTCCAAGTTCATCTTGTACCACATTGTTTGCCGCTTCGGCATCCCATCCACCATCTTCACTGACCACGGATGTAACTTTGAAAATCTCAACATGGAAGAATTATGCACTTCCCTCCGCATCCATCACCGCTTTTCTAGCCCATATTTCCCACAAGGTAACGGCCAGGCAGAGGCAACTAACAAAACCCTCCTCAAAATTCTAAAGAAAGTTGTCAATGATTCCGGCCATGATTGGCACCTACAAATAAATCCAGCCCTATGGGCCTATCGAACTTCCTTTCATACATCCACAGGCACAACTCCATACTCCCTAGTCTATGGTGCCAAAGCAGTACTACCTATAGAGGTTGAACTTCCCTCCTTGCGCATATCTTTGCAAGGGCAAATATTAGATGAAGAATATAGAGTAGCTCGGCTCACCCAGCTAGATCTCTTAGACGAGAAGCGACAACAAGCCTATGATCATCTCACAGTCTATCAAACTCGTCTCAAAAGGAATTTCAACAAGAAGGTGCTTCCACGAAACTTTCAGCCAGGTGATATGGTGCTTAAAGAAAACATGAAAGTCCAAGCAGATTGAGAAAAGAAAGGCAAGTTTGAACCTACATGGCTTGGTCCTTATGTTGTCACTGCTTCCTTTGGCTCTGGAGCTTATCAGCTATCTACGCCAGAAGGAGAACTCTTGAATGATCCTACTAACATCATTCATCTCAAGAAGTTCTATGCTTGAAGATCCTTGGTATACCAGGCTTTTGAAAAATACAAAAGAAAAAAAATAGTAAAGAGAAACAAGCGTCCAATGGTGAAAACTTGGCAATTCAAGCACCTTGGATAGGTACCTTGGTGAAAACCTGGTAATTCAGGCGCCTTGTGTACTAAAGACTAATCCATTATCTATCACTATCCTATCCCTCATTCATTTACCCACCATCCCATAAGACACACTTGCTTGTTCCCTTGGTGTTCCAACCAAATATCCAAAATCTGATGAAGCTTGTAAATACCTCCTGTACAGCTTGTAAATCTTGTACCATACCTTGTATATCCAAATCTTGTCCAAAGCTTGTACCATACTCCAAATTGTAGATAATCTTGTATCCTAGCTTGTATCCTATCACATGCACCCAAAGAATTCCATTTTCCTTAAGCTTTTCGCAAACCATCTACCTATCCACCTATCACCTATTATAGACATCCCATCCTTCACAAACATTTCCATCTCACAAAAACCAAAACATGAACAAACTTGTACATTTGTAACATATCTTGGTCCATCAGCTTGTACATCCTCTTTAACTTAGTACCATTGTATCTATCCAGCGTTCATGTCAGTTCGTCCTTGATCAGCATCTTGCACCCATCACACATCTTGGTTAGCTATTCCAACGCATCCTTTAGCTAGATTTCCTGTCACCAAAGTGTTATCTTTCTTAGTTCAGCTTGCCAGATGCATCACTCATCCAAATCCACCAGCTTTGATGCTCTCCAATAGGTCCTTGCAGGATATAGCTTTCCTCATGTCTGATCTTGGTCCGTTAGTGCCTTGTCCTACCCATCTCGTTGGCAAACGGCTCTCTTGGATTTTCACTTTCTTTTGATTTGGGATCTTCCCTTTTGGGTCTTGAAGTATCTTTTCCAAGCAATCTCCTTGTTCCCTCCTCAAGGTTGCCACGATCTTCCATATCATGGTATGCTGTGAATGGGGCAATTAGAGCGTAAGGTCTTGATCAGGTCTTTCGTTTGTTTTTCTTTTCTGCTTGTGGGTTCTCCAGTGTCGTTTCCATGCTGCTTCCTGTAGGATTCATGTGTGATGCTGGGGCAATCCTTGTGTGTTTTTTTTGAGTTAGTTTGTCAGTCCTTTGGACGGTTGGTGAAAAGGCCTTGATGTTCTTGGTAACCTTGGCAATTAACCAATAGTCCTATAGAAAATCTAGTGCTCAACTACATGGTGGTACTTCTCTTTGAAGTATCCCCCCGCTCAAAAAGCTTCAATGGTTTTCCTTCATCTCCATTATCCCCCATCCATATCCAGCATCCGTCTCTCCTACCCCAGCTGATGCATCAGTATCTCTTTGAATCAATCATCACTCTTAGCTTTAGGGATCCACAATCCTAGTCTTAGGGATCCACCAATCCAAATCAATCCACCAAGCCTCATCTTTCGAGATCCACAATCCTAGTCCTAGGGATCTCCGAAACCCATCTTCCGCCAATCTAACTCTTTGAAATCCTGTTGCATCATCCTTATAATCCCCTTATCCATCTCCCTATCCTGGATTCTTTTTTATAGCGCTTCGCTCCTTCATCCTCTGCAATCCCTGAGATCTTAAGCTTGCTTCCTCTTGTGCCTCTGATTCTCCCTTTATCATTCTCCCATAGTAAGAGTTTGAGCTAACTAAACCTCTTCTCTTAATCCAATTTGAGTCTCCTTGCTCATCCCAGATTCTTGTACTTTTCAAGAAGCCATCGAGCCTCGCTTTCTCTCCCCACTGCCTTCTTGAGGGGGCATCTCACAGCCCATTCTCTCCTCTTCTGCTCTAGCCTTGGGCATCTTATTTTCTTATCTTTGATGCCATGCCACTTGTGGCATCACATCAAAGAGGGGCAAAATGTAGACACCTAAAAACCTTTAGAAAATAAAGTATTTTTATTTTCTGAAAAAGTCCTGATGACATCATCATTTATTTATTAATTATTTAATTAATTAATTAATTAATTTTTATGCCATTAAATCCTTTTATCTTAATTAAAAATATTTAATTAAGGAATCCCTCCCAAAAATGTTTAAATCTTATTTAAACATTATTTCCTTATTTATTAATTATTTAATTAATAAATTGACCAAAAATCCTAAAATAAATAAAAAATTTATTTTTTTTCCAAAAGTTGGCCAATTTCCTTATGACCAATAACCTCTTCCAAAATCTTCTAATCCTTCTTTAATTTTGATTAAAGGCTAATCCCATCATTTCCTACCCCTAATCCCAACTCAAAATATTTAATTAAAATTAAATATTAATCCTCATGTTTATTAAAAAAGTTTTAATAAATATCTCCTCAACCCAAACCCTTGAAATAAATAAAACTTTATTTATTTCTTAAAAATCTAATTTATCCTCATCCTAAGAAGTTCTAGACTCTTCTAGAAAGTCTCCATCCTCATCCTAGGAAATTCTAGACTATTCTAGAAAGTCTTTATCCTCCTCCAAAATCTAGACTCTTCTAGAAGATGTCTTTAAACCTAATCCTAATCCCCTCCTAACCTTGTCACATTCCCTAAACATGGGTTAAAACTTACTAACCCAAGCCAAAGTTAACAAATATCTCCTCCTTCACCCACCCTCATTAAATGCCATCCACTTGCCTATCCCTAAGCTAATCCTAAACCATCCTAATCCATCCTCTAATCATTTGCACAAGCCTAAGCAAGCTTAAAACCTTCCTAATCAAGTTCAAGTCGAATTTTCTCTCATCACCCTCAAAATATCTCAACCATAAAACTTTATGAAGTCCACTAGGTCATAAATGACTCTTACAAGCCCTTTTATTGCTCTTACAAGTCATTATGAGGGTCTTTATGAAGATTTTATCTCTTGAGCCTCCTTTGTTGACTCATCCTTGCCCTTTCCTCCATCCTCTCACCATGTGACATGTGTCACTCCTTGATTGGATATAAGGAAGCACAATCCATGTGCTCTCCTCTCATGCAATCTGAGCCTTCCATAAGCTTTTTCCCATCCTTGCATCTTAGCCCTCAATCCCTCAAGCCCTTTGCCTATTTAAGGAATCCTCTCCCAAGCCATTTTAACACAATCCATGAAGTAAAGTTATAATGCTATTTTGAGAGCCAAATCCATTCTAAAGCCATCTATCCACACCAAAAATCCACAATCATCCATTGAAGCCTTTGGAAGCATATTGAGCATACATCCTATCCATTTAGATAAAGCTACTCAACAAGAGAGCTTCTTATTGAGAGAGTCCATTAATGGCTCATATTCTCAATTAAGAGCTCATCTTAGTCTATCTTGAAGTTTATGAATTTTGTTTAGTTTGTAGAAGCTTTATTTAAATTTGGTTTCTATTAGCATACTAACATTGCTCATATACAGATACAAGTGTGAAGTCAAGAAACAAGTGCCGAGCAGATAAAGGTACCGAGAAAGATACAAGTATCGAGTAACACAGAGGTGCCAAGCATCAGTAAACCAATAATGCTAAGTTGCTACATTATTTCAAAGATCAAAGATTCGCCAGATCTGAGCCAACAAGGTTCTTATCTAGAATTCTGCGAATTAAATAGAAGATAAGGGTGATGAGCTAGTGGCATAGAACATCATGCAAAACATTTTTGGAGAATACAACTGGACTTTAGACGAAGTTTCTAGATAAGAGCAAGATATGGGGTAGATACATTGTACCCTACCTAATCCACTTGAAACCCTAAAAATTGGAGAGGAAGAATCGAGCGGGAAAGGGACTCCAAATTTCTATGTAAGGAGTCATAAGGTCACGAAGAAAAGTGTGAGAGGAGGTCAAGAATGAAAGCATAAAGTGCTAAAGGAGGTGCTAAGGAGTAAGAGAGCATAGTTACTTTGCTTCAACAGATGACCACAGATATGGTTGCATTGGTATGATGAGTAAGAAGACTCAAGGAGATGAAGCTTGAGATGACAAGCTATCAAAGATGAAGTGATTAAAAGCCAAGCAAAAGGACTAAACTGAAGTGTGATCTAAAATCTACAAAATATGTTGTAAGTTGTATCAGATCAAAAAGCTATTATTGTTACTCTCTAGCAATTGTAATAGATAGTTTAAATCATATGGACTTAGGTTGGTTTAATAGCCATGTTATAAATCCTTTAACAAGGTGACATTCCAAGTAAATGTTCTAAAGTCCTTTGACCAGGCCCATTCCTAACAATATGGTGAAATCCTCTAACAAGGTCACATTCAACAGTGTGTTGTCAGCCTTTAATAGGGTAGGCTTTTTAACAGGCCATCACTTTAGAAGAGTGAGAATTAAGTAGCATGTTACTGGTGGTTTTTCCCAAATCGGGTTTCCATGTAAATCACTGTGTCATGTGTTGATCTTGCATGTTTTATCCGTGCAAATTGATTTACTGTAATTTGCTAAGATGATTGATTTAAGTTTGAATGGTTGAAAAGTTTATGGGCTCACTATAATTTGAGAAAAACTATTATTAGGGCATTTAGACCTTGAATAACTAATCCCCCCCTCTCAATTATTCTAAAGAATTCTAACAATTTACAAGGCCCTGATTGGAATTTACCTTTTTATATATATACAGATGCCTCTGATTATGCCATAGGTGCAGTCCTAGCACAACAATCCCAAAATCTTGAAAATTCCATCTATTATATCAGCAAGAGTCTTCATAGACTAGAGCTAAACTACACTGTGATTGAAAAAGAATTATTAGCAGTAGTTTATGCCCTCAACAAATTTTGGCATTACATAACTGGCTATTCCATATTTTTTCATATTGATCATGTAGCAATTAAATATCTCATGAAAAAACTTGCTATAAAAGGTAGGTTAGCAAGATGGTTATGATTGTTGTAAGAATTTGATATAACCATTGTTGATAAGCATGGAAAAGCCAATGTTGTAGCTGATTATTTATCAAGAATCCATCATGATGATACTGACACTACTTTGGTAGATGATACATTTTTGGATGAGCATTTGTTTCATATTGCTATTCAAACTCCATGGTATGCAGACATTGCTAACTACATTGCAACCAATAAAATACTAGCACATTTTTCTTACAAGGAAAAGAAGCTACTTGTAGAGAAATTTTTTTGTTTCTCCTGGATAGATAATCTCTTGTTTTTCACTGGACCTAATCAAGTTATGAGAAGATGCATGAGAGAAGATGAGTCATATGACATCCTACATGCATGTCATAATGAACCATGCAAAGGACACTTTTTAGCAAAAAGAACAGCTTTCAAAATATTGACAACTAGTTATTATTGGTCTACACTTCACAAGGATGTAGTCAACTATACAAGGAAGTGTGACAAGTGTAAAAGAATGGGCTGGCCAACAAGAAAAAATGAAATGCCTCTTAATCCTCAGATGGTATTAACACCATTTGATAAATGGGGAATGGACTTCATTGGTCAAATTCATCCTCCATCTAATGGGAAATCCTATATTCTCATGTGCAGTGATTACTTGACAAAATTGGTTGAAGTTAACGCTATGAAACATGCTCGGGATGAAAAAGTTGCTAAATTTTTGTATGAAGAGATTTTTACTCGCTATGGTATACCTAAAGAGCTAGTCATAGACCAAGGTGCACAATTCACCTCTAATTTGATCTTAAAGTTGATGAAACAATATAACATCATACACCAAAAATCTAGTCCTTGCTAATGGACAAGCAGAGGTCACAAACTATGAGCTAGAGAACATTTTAACAAAAATAGTCCATTTGCACCATAGGGATTGGATCAATAGATTATAATAAGCTATTTGGGCTTACAAAACAACCTGGAAGACAACTATAGGACTCACACCATTTGAGCTCTTATATGGTAAGGTAGTAATGCTTCCAATCAAATTTGAACATAAAACTCTAAGGACAACATTAGCATTGGATATTGAACTTCCTCTAGCACAAAGAGAATGTATCTTGCATCTTAACTCTTTGGATGAGATATGCAAAACTTCTTTGGGACATACTAAACTGATATAATAACAAAGGAAACAATGGCATGATTCTCATATTATCAGTAAATAATTTCATGTCGATGACTGGGAACTACTATATGATTCCAAATTTAAGGATATGCCAAGAAAGCTATAGACAAGATGGCTGGGACCATATGAAATTAGTCATGTCTTTGATAATGGAGCTGTTCAACTAACTACTATTGATCCGGTACCTTTCAAACTGTTAGTCAATGGTCATAGATTGAAATTATATAAATGGCCCCCAAAAAAAGTGGACTTCGTACAACAATTTCAGCAATTGGATTCAAATGCAAATAAAGAAACTCTTCATGCAGTCGAAGGTGTCAACCTTCTGACAACTACTTTTCAACATTAGTTTCATTATGCATGCTCATAATAAAGACTTTATGTTCACATAAAGTTCACTTTTCTATTCACTTTTTCTTTCCATCTCATCTCTTTACCTTCCACCCATTCACCTCATCTCATTTCTTTATCTTCCATCCATCCACTTTCCATGTCATCAATTTTTCATGTTTTCAATAAACCCCAGAAGATGCTAATAGATGCTACTGATAATGATATCACTTCTACCACATTTTTTTTGGCACGTACGATAATTAGAATGATAGGTATAACATTTTCAAATTATCATTCACTTATAGTTCACAAATTTTGGTTAATTATATTTAATACTGTATAACTTATATGATGGCAGCATTATGCTAATCCCTTACTTGTACTAGGTCTGACAAGTGTGGACACTTGTCCAAATTTAGCAGGAGGTAGGGAAGGTCACTAACATCCAATGGCATTTTAATTTATCCATAAATATTTTTCCAAATGTTTGCATTCCTTTCATTAATGAAAACTAATTACCATAAGTACACAAGTGAGGTGTCATACTCCCTATTTTTTTGAATGATTTTCTTTGTGAAGTTGTGATGCTACTTACGTTTAAATTTTATGTGATTCAAACCTTATTTTTAGATGATTCTCACACATATTCATGATTTGTCTAGATTAAAATTCATATTATTGTGCATAACAATTTGTTATGACATTAATTGCATGTTAAAACAAAAGAAGTGTGAGTTGAGTTTGTAAAATAGTGAAGTAGTTTGAAGGTTGAATTCAAAAGGTGGAAAACAGAGTAAACAAAGGAAAGTGCTAAGAAAATGGGCGGATAGTTTTAGAGGAGAGAACCACTAGAACACATTGTGTTACTCTCAAATGTAGAAGCCGTAAGAAGGTTTAATGCATGTGGATGGTTGGCGTATTTTTTGAGTTTGACCACATTTGATGAGGAGGCAGCCACAAAATTTACAAGGACATTCAATGAGGGTGAAGCTTCCATTTGGGGTTTAACAGTGATTGCAATAGAGGAATGCATTTCTGAAGTGACTGGGGTTGCCTACAGTTGGAGAACATTACCCCAACACACATGATGCAATGTCAACAAGAGCTCAATTTACTAGATTTCCTGATCCTCCAATGGACATTAAAAAGAAAGGTTGCAAGAGAATGCCCCTGCTACCACCATACAATGAATTAGCATTGCACATAATTAGGTATTTTACATGTGAAGACAGATTCTCATACTTGCATGCACAAAATTTTAAATTACTAATGCAGGAGCATCCAGAGGTATAAGGGCAATCTTGTGTCACCCAAAAAGACTTAGTTTTTGTTTCATGTGTTTTCATTTTTGGACACCCATTTGGGTCAAATAAAGGTTCCAACTCTCACAGTTCCACTACCAGTGTGCTAGAAAATCTCAAAAAAATAGAAGCATGTAATTGGCCATCATTTTGGTGAACTAGAAGGTGTGAATTGGCTAGATGAATGTAATTGTAATTTAGAGCATTCCAGAAAAAGAATCAGGTAAAAAGGCCCCACAGTTTGAAAGTTATTGTAGTTTTTCAAGTTTTGGAGACCTCCTAAGAATGCTTCAAAGTCAGGTTAGGGGCATTAAATAACCTCTAAAACGGAAAAAAAATGGGGGATGAGCAAAGCTAGTCCATAGGACTATAGAGCACTTCGAGAGCTTTCTAGAAATGTAAACAGTTCATCAATCAGAGCTATGTTTCAAAAGTTATGCCTCTCGAAAGTTCGGTTACCATTTTTGGATTCTTCTAGATTTGCGTCGACTTCTAACGCAGCTTTTGGAACCTTCTATTTGGTCAGTGGATGCCTACTAGCACTTTCTAGAATGTACTCCTAGTCCTCAACCCTCTGGGGTCTATTTAAGGAGATTTTTGGCATTGTAAAAGGCAGTTCAGAGTGGAGTTTGAGAGGAGGTACTGAAGGGAGAAATTATCTCCACATTTATGCTATTGTAAGCCCTTAGGGCATGTTTTGAAGTTTATTTTCTCTATACTGAATGCACTAGCTTATTTTTTAGTTAATATAATTTCCCTTTTCTTGTTTTGTCCATTCTATTTTTCTGTTGTGTCCCCATCAATTACTTAGTTGTGTAAGGCATAATCTTGTAATAAACATCCCAAATTTCTTGTATAATATGCTCTGCATTAGTGTGGAAGAGACTCATAAAGGAAAAGATAATTCCGTTACTCATCATGCCTTAATCAAGTTATTGATAGAGAGGTCACTTAGGGATATATCTCCCATGATATGGGATGAATTTTTGCAAGCCAAAACTCTAAAACCCCAAGCTACCCCTAGTGAAAAACCTAGTGAGAAAAATGTAGCTCCCACTAATGAGCCAGCTGAACAAAATACCCAAGAGGTTGAAGCCAAAAAAACCCAAGAAAATATGCAAGAAACCATCTTTGTTCAAGAAAATGTGCCTTCACCTGTGCAAGAGACCTCAAAACCTACTTCGAGCAGAGCTAAGAGAAAATAAAAACTGCAGGAAGAAATCTCTATTCAGGAAAAGGAAGAGCCAAACCCTACAATTATAAGACAAAAGAGAACAAAGAAAAGTCCTATAGAAACCACTCCTATAGTAGAGACACCTAAAGGGAAAAGTAGGTAAACGGATGTGATACAAGAAGAAACCCTCGTAAGGAGAAGCCCTAGGATGAGAGGGAAAGTATCTAAAGATTAAACATTTTCTAAAACATCCACCAGGGAATCCCCTGTGTAAATTATTTCTGATCACTCTCCTCCCCATCCTAAGATTGCAAGTGTTTCCAAAAATCCTACTGAGGAATGTAGGGATAAAATCAAAGAAAATCTAGATGATACCCCAGTAGACCTACCAGCTACTCCTAGCTATAAGGATGAAACAATTCCTAAGTATGTTGATCCAAAAACTACCCTAGTTCTCCATATATCAACATGGATTACTAGTTTTGTAGAACATTTATGGAAGGAATAGAGAAAAAGGAAAAGAGATCATGAAGAAGATAGTGGTTCTATCACACTATAGAAACTCCTCTTTCAGTTGTATGCACAACATCTATTTATTGAGGCCTTGTGGAAAGAAGAGAAGAAAAAGATGAATAAGATTATAGCATCTCAGGGTGAAGAAATTGCAAGGAATAGTTAGCAAGCCAAAATCAATGAATGGACCATGCCCTCAAGCTAGCTAATCAGGCCCTTGCTTGTAGACCACCACAAAGAGTTTATGCTCTATGTTTGAAAGAATAATTTCTTTTGTTTCAATTAATGTTAACTCTTAAGAATATTAATGCAAAATTCAAATTAGAACAAGAATTTTATGGACTATATCAGACTCTACCACCTTGGTAGTAGAATTTACTTTGTGAATTATATGTTCATAATTTTTTTATCCCTTCAAAGACCCAATGGAATCCCTTGCTTTACATAGGTGATATACACTTAAGAGCCCTCATGTATTGGATGTCCAATGAAGAAAATTATGAAAAGTAGCTAAACAATTATAGGGATGAGGAAAGAACATAACCCTTGCCTTTGAGAGTAGAGAGTAGCAAGCTATATGAAGTTCTTAGGGACTAGTTCACATTAACTTATGGAAAGAAGAATCCAGAAGTAAGGGATAGGATCTTTGCTACCAAAACTAAGGTTTATGCTGATTATGAAAATCTACCCTACTATGCTTTTTAGAGAGCTATGACTGGTGCTAGGAGTAGATGGGCTAGATTGCCTAAATCTCTTAAAAATTCATAACCACACAGTCCCATCAACCTGGAGGTAGTACTTCACAGGGTTCTAAAATATTTGGAGTTAGGGAAGCAAGCTAGAACAGAGTTGTGATGTCCCCTAACCATGCAGCCTCCAATGCTCTTATGGACTTTGTATGACATCAATACTGATAGACTCGACAAAATTTAGGAAGATCATAGAAAGGAAGTGTGGGAGAGAACTAGAGAATTTTGCTACACTTTCAAGAGCAATAGAAAAGGAAGGATAGAGATTGGAGAGTTCAGGTCATTAACAAGGAAGTGCAATGCTTGAGGACAAGCATTAGTTTAGTAGGGGTAGATGATGAGACCAAAATTTGCCTTTATTTTATGATGGTTTTAAGATATTTTGTTGATGCTCTATTTTGTCTTTGTCAAAACATTTTTGGACCTATGCTTACCGCACCTATGATAAACCTATGGGTAGAAACTATACCATCTTTTGCTAATATTATATATAGTATGTAGTATTTCATATAGTTATCAAAATGTGTATTCTTATAGTTGAATTTAATTTGATAAATGTTTATTAGCAAACATGTCTTTGTATTGAAACTAACTTGTTAATAAAGATTGAAAGATGATTGGAGGAATTCAAAAGTTAAGTGCCAACAACAGTCAAGGAGAAGAGAATGCTAAGGAGCAGCCACAGGGGAGGAAAGTTACAATAGTTCTAGAAGACATGACAATGAGTAAGGAGGAGCTATGAAGACTTATTACCTTCTCTGCATTTATTCTTTAGCGAGCAGATGTTCAAACTTTATTATTCCTACCTTAAGTCATTATTCCTTCTTCCCACCTTTAGTTGTTATCCTCCTATTTTCTCTCTTGTGGATTTAAAGCTAGGTCATTTACTTTTCTATTATGGAATAAGTGTTGATTTCCTATATATATAGGAATCGACCCAAGTGTGTTAGTTTTTTAGCCAGTTAGGAGAAATAGTTTATGAGAATAGACTGTTGAATTTTATAGTTGTAATTTTATAGTTCTGTGTTATGTTATGAATTTTTGAAATCTAATGAAATGGTTTTTGGCTTCTATCCTATGCTAGTAGTTTAGTGAATCCAACCAAGGGGGCCAACTTGGAAGGTGGATTAGATTAAGATATAATAGATTTATTTCCAAGCATTCTTAGTTTTGTAAGTAGAAGTTATAAGTTCCTTCCTGTAGCATCACACTTTTTGAATATTCCTATAGCATATGTGAGAACAGTTATAGTGGATAAACCAAGTTGGAATATTTATTATCCTTTCATTGTATTTCCAGCATTCATAGAGTTAAGTGTGTTATTTTCCTATTTCAATAGTGTAAGCTATTTTCCTTGCATTTTACTTTCCTGCAACATAAGCTTAGTGACTCATTAAGAGACCTAGTGCACATATTGTGCCAACCATTTCAAGTATATGTCCCTGGGTTGACAAGATTAAATGCACCTCATGGTGGGAAAAATAGTCCTTAGTTTGAATATATTATTCTTAAGCATGGCCTAGAGCATGATTGTGATACACCTATTGTGCGGTGGACCATGCATCATCTACTTAGAAGTAGGCAGGGGAATAACCCCAATCATACTTCACAAGTACTCAAATGTATCTTTAGAAAAATGCTTCATAAAGATATCCACAATCTTCTCTTTTGTACTTACATATTCCAATCTGATTTTGTTTTCTGCCACTTTTTCTCTCAAAGCATGATACTTAATGGATATATGATTAGTCTTAGAATGCAATACAAGATTCTTAGACATACTCATTGTACTTATGTTATCACAATATATGATAACATGTTCTCAAAATTCTATTCCAATATCCTTCAGCATCTTCTTCATCTACATGATTTGATTATAATTATTTGCTACTACTACATACTCTAATTCTATTGTGCTCTATGAAATACAATCATGTTTCTTCCTTAGCCAAGGAATTAATCTTCCTCCAAGAAAAAATTCTCCACCACTAGTGCTCTTTTTGTCATCCATATTGTTAGCTCAATCCACATTGGTATAATCACACAAAGTGAAATCATTTGATATATCTTATCAAAATATCTAAATATCCTCTTCATTTCTGCATAATGAGATTCCTTGGGATCAACTTGAAATATCACTACTATCTCAACTTCATTTTCTATATATGGTCTGATGTGAGTTTGATATTGTAAACCTCCAACCATTGATCTATACTTCTTCTTCTCAATTGCAGGTGTTACATCTTTTCTAGATAACTTATGACTAGTTACCATAGGTCTGCCAATAGGCTTACAACTTTACCTTAGCTTGTGCTATGAAAATACAATCTATGTTTTGCACAATCTGTAAGCCTAGGAAAAATTTCATCTCACCAATCATACTCATATCAAATTCATTCTTCATCTCTTTAGAAAAATTATCACTTACTTCATCATTACCTCCAAAGATTATGTCATCAATAAATATCACAATGATCAACAAACCATTCTCAATTTCTTTCAAATATATATTACTATCTATCATACCTTTAACAAATCTAAGTTTTTCCAAATACTTGTCCAACCTTGAAAACAAAATTCTCAATGCTTGCTTCAGACCATACAATGATTTCTTCAATTTTCAAACTATATCCTTATCTTCTATTAAAGAAAATTCTTTAGGATGCTCAATGTAAACTTCTTAAAGTTATCCATTAAAAAAGGTTGACTTGATATCCATCTGATACACTTTAAACTTCTTACTTTCTGCTTAAAGTTATCCATTAAAAAAGGTTGACTTGATATCCATCTGATACACTTTAAACTTCTTACTTTCTGCATAAGCCAACATCATTATTGTTACTTCCATTCTAGCTAGAGGGGTAAATTTTTCTTCATAATCTATACCTTCTTGATGTGAATGGGTAAAAGCACAAACCTGTTTCACCCTTT
This sequence comes from Cupressus sempervirens, assembly GCA_028749045.1. Classification (NCBI taxonomy): domain Eukaryota; kingdom Viridiplantae; phylum Streptophyta; class Pinopsida; order Cupressales; family Cupressaceae; genus Cupressus; species Cupressus sempervirens. The sequence continues at coordinate 838,942,510 of CM053783.1, forward strand.
TATAAAGGAAAAGGCTAACAAAAGTATAACTACTCATATTCAATGACTAACAATGCTAGTATTATTTATAATTTGATAATGAAGTAAACTAATGAAATGTGTAGAAATGGTTAAATTTTAGGATTATAATTTTTAATAATTATTTGGAGTAAGAATTGATATATTTTCCTAATTTTTAAAGACAATTTTTTACTTGTTGAAAAATGCTCAAAATTAGAGGTCTAGTTCCCACCACAAAATAATGTGGAAATAAACTTATTCCCTTAGATCTTAGATTATGTTATGGATAAAATATATAGCTATAACAATAAAAAATAAAAAATGGCTTTAGACCTATATTTTATCTTTTATAATGATTCAAAATTAACTCATTAGAAATTGATAGTTTTCATCTCCCACAACATTTTTGAAAACAAATAATTTCTAACCAAAAGAAAAATTATACATTCTAGAAGAGGACTATCTCCTCTAGAACTTCACGTGGTTTTTAATTTTTTTTGATATGATTTAATATTTTTTCCTTTATCAAACTTGACATCTTCTCGAGTGTTAAAATACTTACTTGTAGAAGTTTTTAATTACAATATACTATATCTAATTAAAACACTATAAAATCTATATCAGAATATTCTTGACTTTGAACTCTATAAAATGGTTTTTATATGTTATTAAAAAAAACATAAAAAATAGTAAGAGTCATTGAAACGTCAATTTTCTAAAATAATTTTATTTCTTTAGTAATTGGATACAAACTAATATAAAACATGCATCTAGTAGACATTTCCAATTGGAAAAGTGTGAGACCATATATAACTTAGCTAGAGTGAATTTGTCTAGATCATATGTTTGAATAAAATTGATTTATAGATAGAAATTACTCAAATTCAATTATTCTGATAAGTCATCCTAAAAGGTGAAATAGCTTTGTACTTTTACACAAATATCCTTTGCATACCAATCTATCTTTGTTCCTAACAAATTCACCTTGTTTATTCATCTTATTTCTGAATGCCTCGTTAGTTCCTATAACATTCTTTTCTTTAGGTCTAGGAACCAATTCCCCTTGCATTTCTCATCTGCACTCTTAGGTTCAACTTGAGAAACTAGACATATATCCTTGTGTTTTTTTTTCTTGTCATTACTCTTTTGTCTTTTCTTCCAATGATCTACTCTATGGGGTGATTCTTTGCCAAGTTCCTATTAGGTGTAGGAGTTTCTATCTCAACTATATCTCCTCTTTTCTCAACAATTTGTATATCATTATGTAATTCTTTGTTAGCCTGAAAGAAACCTTCAATGTTCTCTTTAACAATTCTAGGATTTTCTTCTTCCTCATTATAATTATAATCCATCATTCTTCCTTTAATTCCAAAATTTTCATCCACTTTTACATTTTTACATTCAACGATTGTCTTTGTTCTATGATTAAAAAATCTATAAGCTTTTCTTTTCAATAAATATAAAAGGAACATACCTTCATCACTTCTTGGATCAAACTTACCAATATCATCATCTCTCTTTATGTAACACTTATTTCAAAAAATTCTAAAATACTTCACTTTGGGTGTATGAACAAATCATAAATCACAAGGGGTCTTGTTTTTACCTTTTTCTAATTTATATTTCATTCATGGTGTATACTTCTGTATTGAATGCCTCCCTCTAAAATTCCTTGGATACATCATTGCTCTTGCTACCTTTGATATAGACCTGTTCCTCCTTTCTACTATCCCATTTTTCTTAGGATATTTGGGTGATGATAACTATCTCTTAATTCCATTTTCTTTACAAAGAATGTTAAACTCTCTAGAAGTAAACTCTCTATCTCTATCTGATCTCAAACATTTAATCTTTACACCAGATTCATTCTCAACTCTATTCTTAAGTATCTTGTACTTTTCAAATGCCTCATATTTTTCTTTAAGAAATACTATATGCACCATTCTAGGAAAATCATCAACAAAAATTATAAAGTACCTTTCTCCACTAAAACCTATTGTTCTAGTAGGACCACTCAAGTCTATAGGAAAAATAGCCAACTTCTCTGTATTAGTCAAATTCTTATTGTGAAATGAAACCTTCTTTTGGGTAGCCATGATACATTCCTTATAAAAAACATTAGTAGGCTTCATGATACTAGGAAAACCACTGACTGCAAATGCACTATTAGCCTTCACAATGTTATTAAATTTTATATGACAAAACCTTCTATTCCATAACAAAGTCTTATCCAATTTTGCAACAAAACAAGTCATCTTAGTAGGAATCAATTAAACCACATTACCTCTGGATCTTGTACCTATTCCATTTAGCTTACCATCCTTATCTTTGATAATGCAGGTCTTTTATGTAAACTATAACTAATAACCTTTATCAATCAACTATCCAACACTCAACAAGTTATTCTTCAAACCTTCAAAAAAATAAAAATCATCAATGTTAGTCTTTCCTGCTAGAGTAATAGATCCTATCCCTATGATTTGATAAGGTGCATTGTTACCAACTCTAACAATTCCTCCATCATGATTTCTGAACTTAACAAACTTGTTGATATCACTAGTCATATTCTATGAACATCCACTATCTATAATCTAATTAGATTTGTTTTCAACTTGAGAAAACTAGGGTTTTTGTCCTCTAATTTTAATTTTAGAACTTTCTTCTTTTATAGCCACAAATCTTAACTCATCATCACTTTCACTCTGAACTCTTTTCTCAGATTCATCATCGTCATTTGTATACAAAAAATCTCTACATCTTCGAAGCTTGAAAATTCTCTTATAATTTTTATCACTTTTAGGACACTTAGAAGCATAATGACCAAATTCATTACAAGTCTAAACTTTGAAAATTCCTTACCATTTGGTTCTCTTCTCACAAGTAGGGCTATTCCTTCTTTAATCTTTCTATCTTCTTGAAATATGGATCTTCTGCAACTAGCATAGTCTTGATTTTCTCTTGTGCCTTTTGTAAAAGAGGGGCAAACACTCAATGCACTAAAAGTGACTTCTACTTTGATAAATTCTCCAAATTTCCTCAAACTTGATTATGCTACTTCCAATCTTCCAAGAAAATTCCCCTTGATGAACTTCTTAGTACAGGGTATCAAAAGTTCAATCATATGTGTTGCTTGAATGGTGGTGTCAAAGTTTTCAAAATCTTCGATACAATCTCATATTCTTCTTTAGATCCTTCATAAGAGTTAATTCTTGTAACAATCTTAGATATTCTACCAATATATCTTCTCACAGATTGAACTTCCATCATTTTAGGATTTTGAAGAAAACATATCCAACTCTATAATCTCATTCTTTTAGCATGCTTATCTCCTTCAAAAATAGATTGTAAATATTTCCAAATTTGATGAGATATATCTAGTGAATTTACTTGGCTGTATTCATTTTTAGGAAGAGATAACAATAGTTCTTCTCTAGCTCACATGTTACACATAAACAAGTCTCTTTTTGCTTTACTACATTCCTCAATCTTTCCTTCTTCCATAATTGCTTTGTCACTTTTTTTCAAAAGCCAATATCTTGGACCCATACATATCAAATGAGTCTTCATCTTTTCCTTCTAGCTATCATAGTTAACTCGATAAAACTTAGGACTTTATTTTCTCAAGGGGCTCACCATTGATCTCCCAAAGCTGTTAAGCTTTCTCTTCAAGGACTTGAGGCTCTAATACCACTTGTTAGAAAATAAAGTCTACTAATATAATTGAGAGGAGGGGGGAGGGTGTGAATTAGTTATACAAATTTTATAAAAATTAGAAACCTTACTAATCCTTAACCATATGAGAAATGTAATTAGCTACCATAACAAGATACTCATACTCAATAAACCCACATATGTTAACTGGGGAAACCCTTGATCAAAGGGGAAACCCTAGTGGGGATGGTACCCACAAAATGATGTACTAATATAAATATTCCTTGTTAGAGGATGGAGCATATTAGGATTTAATGAGATACATTCAATACACATCAATCCTTGTTAGGAGATTCCAACCCTATTAGGAGTTGTAGAAACAAGATGAACCCACTTTCTAAACAGCTTCACAAGCAAGATCATCGAACTCACTATCCAACTAATCTCCATATTATTCCTTGAAGAATAATAGAAGCTAACTATACTTTTACTTCCTCTTCCTCTATCTTATTAACTAGACTTCTTATTCTTCTAATCTTGATACCCAGATCAACAACCTTTACATCCAATGATCCCTTGGATAACTTACTCACATTTACCAAATATTTTTCTCTTGTTCACTTGATCTTGATAATAATTCCATACTTATAATCAAGGAAAATACCTTCATTTATACCACATTTTCAAAACAATTTCTTGAGTTGGCCTTGAGGCTTTTCCAATGAATTATAATAGGACCTCATTAAGATAATTAATTATATTACAATTAAACAACATTGTCAGCTCACAATCTTTACAAATTATCACATGTGCCACTCTAGACCTTGCACACTTGCTGAAATCATAATCATAATATCTACTATCAATATCTAACCTTACATATCATGATTCTATCTATTTTAGGAGATATGATCCATTTACCAAAAACTACTTCTTAGATACTTTGTCTATATACTGCTCTCTATAAATCAAGCATATCTTTTGCATATCTTCTCCTTACTTCATGTAAACTTAACCTAATCATTAGGACATAGTGTAGAACATGTTCTTAATTTTTCTTGATTTGATCATCAAAACTTTATCTATACGATCTTATTCTCTATCTACTACTATGTCAGTCTTTACAGAGATACTGCTATGTTGACATCAATAACATAGATAGTCATGAATGCAATATGTAAGTCATGCTAATGATCTCCCACATGCTATGGTAATGCTTAGGATACTCCCCCAAAGGAATACCATCAACATTCATGCTAAAATATGCACTTTATAGAGGCATAGTGCCTCTAGAAAGGGTTTACCAAACTACTCAAAGAGAGCTAGGAGATTAGAAGGGGAAAGACAGCCACTAGATAGGACATATGTGCCATTGCCACAACCTCATCCCACATATAAGGGAGGAAGTCAGTCATAGGTCCAAGATAAGATTTTCAATGCCCTTGTGGCACTTGATGTATATTTTGAGATAACTATCTAGATTTTGGATCCCATATTGTACCTTATTGATCATTATACATATATATACATATATATATACATATATATATACATATATATATATACATATACATATATATATACATATACATATATACATATATATCTAAATATATATATATACATATACATATATATATATGTATATATATATACATATACATACATACATATATATATGTATGTATATATATATATATATGTATGTATATGTATATATATATACATATATATATATGTATATATATATATATGTATATATATATATATGTATATATATATGTGTGTGTATATATATATATATATATATGTATATATATATGTGTGTGTGTATATATATATATATATATTTAGGTTTCCATGTAATGTTTCTATGTATGCTCATATTTATTTATGCTCATGGATGTATCTTTCTCTCATATATGTTTTAGCTCTTGTAATGCCCCTCTCAGAGATCCTTGGATGTATGAATTGTTTGGTTAAGTCTTCCATTGTGATCTTTTGATTGATTGCATGTTGATGTGTTTGATTCCATGCTTGTCCTTTAAAAAAAAAATTGTATTGGATTTTATCTATCCTTGTTCCAAGGATCTCTAGGTGGGGCATTACATCTGGTACCAGAGCCCATGTTGCAACATTGGGATCTTTGTGTTATGCTCCCACTATGACATTTTTGTGATTATGCATATTGGTATCATATTTTAGCTAATTCTTATGAAACTTATGATTTTTACATATGGCTTTGACCCTTATCTTGTTGCTCCTTTAGTGATGCCTCTTGCATGTAGACTTGGTGGTTAGGGTAGCAACTAGAAAAATAACAATGAAGAAGAACACCATGAGGAAGAATAATAGGAAGTTGGGGGAGGACAAGGTGATAAAAATAGGAAGTTGGGGGAGGACAAGAGATTATAGAATGGTTGGGACCTCAAGTTGAGGAACATTGATAGGACCATAGAGGCTAAGAAGAGGAATATCACCATGGAGAATCCCACATGTTAGAGCATGGAGGAGGAGAAGAGCATGTGCATGAACATGAGAATTCTCATAAACTGGCCAGTGGTGGAGGTAACCATAAGAGAGGCTATGGTTGAGATGATGGAGATTCCATCCAAATGGACATGATGAGCAACCATCAAAGGTACAAACCACCACTGTTTGATGGCCTAGGAGGTCTCAAGGTTGTGACATGGTTACTGGATATGGGGTGTTGCTTCTCCTTGTATCCATATGAAAGAAACATAAAGACCTATTGTGTTATTAAACAATTAAAAAAATATGGGTCCATGTGATGGGGTATGAAGAGTGAGAAGCTCCAAATTAGTATAACTGATCTCACCTGAGAGATCTTTGAGGAGAGGTCCAAGGAGAAATTCCTATCTCCACAGTAATGAGAGGCTCATGCTAATGAGTTCCATGAGATAAAATAAGGGAAAATGATATTGGATTAGTATGAGAGGTGGTTCTTTGGGATGAGATGGTACTCTAGTTACCGTTATGATGAGGTACTCCTCACAAATCATTTTGTCAGGGGTCTTAAAGCCTCTACTATTGGAGAATTTTATTTTCATTAACCTAGGAAACTTACACTTGACAATGAGAAGGCAAGGATTTTTGAGAGCAATGTAGCTAGGGGGCTTAGTGTTAGATCAAGCTCTTAGAGACACAATATATGATCCATAGGATAGAGTGTACCACCACCTCAAACATAGGTCATAGGGAAGTGTCAAGCCTAGTCAACACCCTCACAAAATGGTCACAGTTATCAGGATTAATAATGCCAATGTTATTCATAGAAAGGTGGATAAAGTTTAGGTTCCATAAGGGGAAAGAGGCATGACCAAAGTCAAGGTCAAAAATCCAAATGGAGTTTTCCATCATAGGGGAATAAAAAAAAGTCTAGCAGAGGGAGTGCACCATATTCTAGCACTTCCTAGGATGGGCATGGATCTGGTTTTAGTTTTGGAGGAGCATGTTTTTCTTGTGGTCATCTTAGCCATATATCAGTGGAGTTTCCTATAAAGACATATTTAAGACCCTATAGAGGTGTGGACATGTCTAAACCTACCATGGGTGATGTAGGCAGATCCCATAGAGTTTTTGTGGCAATTGAAAAACTGTCAAGTTGAGCACCAAAGTACTATAGTCGACGCTACATGTATGTTGCATGGTAATTATTTTATACTAATAATAGATTTAGTTGCATTAGATTCTTTTATTTCACCATCCCTTGTTCAACAACGTGGGATAGTAGCTACATGATAGGTTGATAGGTGACAAGTTGAGTTAGCTAAAGGTTCCAAGATGACTATGGGTTCCATAGTTAGTGGTTGTGAGTTAGACTTGGGAACCTTCATCACTATAGTTGATCTTCATATCCTATCCTTAGGGTCTTATGAAATCATATTGGATATGGATGGTTAGCTATCGACTAGGTGAATATAAACTATTAATGTAAGTTGGTACAATGTGTGGATGACACATGTGGGTAAGCGGAACTTGTAGGGGTCTAGAAGCCAGTCTCACTTTGGATGATCTTAGCCAAGAAACTAAAGTGAAGTATGAAACATGGATGTTAGATGTTTGTAGTCTCTTTTAGTGACCTTGAGAAGGCTGAGAGTCATGAGCTGATGCTAGACGATCACACTCCTTTGTGAGTATGCAAACATATTCCTTGATGAGATACCAAGAATGCCACCAGAATGTGACATTGATTTTTGTATAGATCTCATTCTAGGAGAAAATCCCATTTCATGAGCTCCTTATTGTATGAATACTTAGGAGTTTAGTGATCTTAGACTGTAGTTAGAGGAATTATCGGCCAAAGGCCATGTTAACCAAAAATGCCTCTTCACCAAATATTTGAATTAAAATGCAACAAACCACCCAATGGTCACATCCCACTTTTTATATTAAATATTCAATTGAAATATGAAATAAATAAAATAAAATCTTTATTTTATTTCCACATTTTCCTAATGTTTATTTCTCAGGCCCTACAACTTTCTTTACCATCAGATCTTACACAGATCTATGACGATCACTTTCTTGCATGATGACATTGCTTGAACTTTAAGAAATGTGAGAAAGTGACATTGTGCCATGTGGCATGTGGATCCTATTTTCTAGTGGGCCACATGAAAAGTAAGTTTGTTAGGTCGAGTTGGCATACAAAAGGTTTCTGGTTGGTTGATATATTGACATGGGTAGAAAGTGGACCATATGTTTCATCCACCATCAGATGTAAAAGGATCAATGACAAACATTTTCCCAATTTATCAAGATGCAAGGATTTTAAGGAATGTAGGAAAGCACCTTGTCACTATGTGCACTTTGTGATGTAATTCCTATTAGAGCTAAAAAAGGAGACTAGTCAGAACCACAATATGGACATATTAGGACATGGTGGAAATATCATGCCAATTCATTAGCTGAGGTGCTAACTATGCAAAGAGGTGGGCTAGTTTATGTTTTGCCATTGAATGGAGGAAGATCTATGATGGTCAATTTCATGCTTTATGAAGTTCCAAGATGTTTAGACAATGCAGGGAAGTGACATTGTGCCACATGTACTTGTGGGTCTAGTTCTCAGTGTGGGCTACCAAGGTTGAAAATAATGTTAGATAGGATGCCAGGTAATGTTGAGGTGAAATATGTTCTAGTTACTTAATGTTGATTCACTAAGGGTCTACATGTCTACCAAGGTGGATGTTGAATGTTTAGTGGGTCCAAAAGTTTAAAGGTATGCAAAATAATAACTCAAGTCCTTTGTGATCATTGATTATTTGGTGATTGACAATTAATGCTTTTCTGCATTTTGAAGTTGCAAGTATTTTAAATAATGCAGGCAAGTGCCTTGAGGACACATGTGCTTATGAGCTCGGGTGGGGGTAAATAGTTAGTGATGATGGTTAAGTCCATGGTTTCATAGGGTTGGTAAAGCTAATGAGGTGGTCCAACACTTGAGGAATTTATGGGGTGGTGGAAGGAAATAAAGCTATTGGTCCATGTGGCTCATCTTGGTTGCATGAATCAGTTGACTTGCTAACCTTTTCTGATTTGTCAAGCTAGGAAGGAGAAAGATATGGTTTTCCTATGTGATCTAATATTCTTGATCAATTCCAGCCACTCCAAGATGAGTGTAAGGCTAGAAATGATGAAGGAAACACTCCACCACCCCAATTTTATCCATCTACTTGGTTAGAGTGATCAGTGACACTATTTCTATCTTCTTAGAGCTTTATTTTTGGAAAAATATTAGGTTTCATTACATTTGAATGTGTGCCAAGACTAGATTTTCTTTAGATTTGTATGATTGTTCTCTACAATATTAATGATAGTAGTTGTGGAGTAGCTTTCAATCAAAATATCTTAGTTATGCTTGAACTATAAAGGTGGATTTTGTAATCTTTCTTAGGGTAGGTTCTTCTCTATTTTCCTTGGCATGTTTTGGTATGCATATTGTAAGTTCCCTTTGCCTCTAAACTATTGATGATATTTTTCCTTATCTCTTTCAGCCATTGATGCACTATGCAGGATCTATTTTCCTCTATTCAATATATTGTGATTGTCTATCATTTGCATAATTATATCTCTTTTGGCCTATGAATGATATATAATGAATATTTTATTCCTTGTTTCATTTATTTAGTCATATGATCTACATGTAATTGATAGGTTAAGCAAGTTTGAATCTGTATATATTGATGTTATAATAGTTTAAGTGTGCATGTATGGGTAGAGATAGGATCAAACACTCTATTTTGGTACATCACCCCCTTAGGTTAGAGTAGGTAGATTTTCTTTCATGCATTCCTTCTTCCTTTTCCTCTCCAAGTGTAGTTAGGTGCACCCTAATAGTAAAGGAAGCCAACCTTCTCCAAAGACTCAACCTCATAGTTCAAGTCCCACAGCTTAGAGATTTCTTCCATGTTACACAAGGCTACCTAAGAAGTATTCCCTCAAGCTAGGGTGCAAGATTTTGTGTGAACAATATTTGGCATGCTCATTGGGACTCATTTTCAAAAGATTCCAAAGTCTACTAGTGTCAAAAGAGAAGAATTTCAAGTTGATGTTGGGAAGATAGTGTTGCTCTCAATATTCTAGACCTTCAAGAGGCTTATTTTTAAGTACTTGGTGACTCCATCTCTATATCCTAGTTTCTAGACCAAAGTATTTGTGATTCATGCCCAAAGTTCACACAAGGGAATTTTCTAGAGGTAAGTTTAAATACCAAGAGCTTTCATTTTCCAATCCTAGAAGAAGAAAGACTAGAGTATCTTTCTCACTAGTCAGGAGTGCAACATTAACACATACCCCTACAAGATCCATTTCCATTGCTTTTGTTGTTACATCTCAACCTAGAGTGCCATATATTGGAAATATTCAAGATATGATAGGTTATAAGAGGGGAGGGGTGAATCAGTAACCTCAAAACTTTAATACAATTCAACATTTTAATCATATATACTATTCACCATTCATTCATCTAATCTACTATATGTATGAGAGATCAAATTCATAACACATGTACATAATGATTTGGTGACCCAAAAACCTTACAAATAGAAAGTAAAACTGGGGTGGGGATGATACCCACAAAACTTCAATACTATAGTATAAAGTTGGCCTATTAAGGCTTACATTGACCACTTCTAGTGATCTACCTTGTTAGGAGCACAAAGGAATACTAGGTCCACCTTGTTAGAGGATTTATAAACATACAATGAAGTATGCACTCGGTTAAGAGATTTACAAAAGACTGTTAAGTCTACCTTGTTAAAGGGTTTAGAAACTGTTCACCTGTTAGGATGAAACAATAGATTTGACTTACAACTTGATTGCTGATTAGATCCTTGAAGTACAGATCACCTTTTGTGATTGATGAATCTTTACTATTCCTTGTTGACCTTTTTGAGTATTTTTCTCTGCTACTAATTCACATTTACACTTCTCAAAACATTACATGTCTATTTCTTGATACTCTCATGCATGCATTGTAAATGATATAATGCATTACATATATATCATTCCAATAATTATAATTGCAAGGTCGGCTAAAACACAAGTAAACAAAACATTATTGAGTTGGCCCAATAGTAAATAACTCGAGTTCACTGAATTGACTCGGTGACCTTCTGATACTCAATATACATTGCATTACTTGGCATTGTCATGCACTACATAGAAGTGAAGGCTTGGTCCATACTAATCACTTGATGTAGTTCTGAACTCGGTGACCACTGGTGACTCGGTAGATGTAGTGTTACTCGGTAGATATAGTGTTACTTAGTAGATACTCCACGCCAAGTTTACCTTGCTTTACTGGGTAAACATTATAACTTCCATGCTTGGTTTACACTAAATTCTCATGAGACAGTCTGACTACTCAGTAGACACTAAGATGCTCGGTGGATAATGAGATGCTCGGTGGAGACTAAGATGCTTGGTGTAAACTGCTGAACACTTCTAAGCTCAGTGAGTGTAGGAAATTGAGTGCTGAGCTCAGTAGCTACACTGATATAGATAAGTATTGTCACTAATGGCAATAGTAACTTAATGCCAACACCATTTTCTCATATTAATAGGCCACTTGTTTATATGACTAAAGTTCATGATTTTTCCACCTTTAATGGTGGAAGTCCTCTCCCATCCCAAAGATATGTCACACCAATATTAGCTCTTATAAGTATACCTAACTTTACTGGTGAAAATTCTATCTCTCCCTTAGAGCATATTCAAGAGATTTCAAATATTTGTAATATACATGGAATATCTAAAGATGATGTAGCAGTTAGGCTCTTAGCTTCATCCTTGAAAGAAAAGGCATTGCAATGGTATATAGGATTGCCTCACAATTCTATAATAGATTGGGATGTGTTAGGAGTAGGAGTTTGTAAGTATTTTGAGGATAAAAATGATCACCTATCACTTCTAGAACAATTAAAAACCATCAAAAGAGCCCCCCATGAGTGCATAACTAATTTTAAGTATAGATTTTAGAAAACATGGGATAGAATACCCATTGTAGTTAAGCCTTCTCTTGGTAATGCTTTATTATATTACCTTAGAGGTTTCAATAGCAATATTACCCTTACAATGTAGACCATTGGAGGAGACACTCTGCCTGCTACCTGTGAAATTTCTATTAGGGAAAAGAATATATTCATATAGGGAGGAAAGTTAGCTCTAAGGCCTCCTACACTCTTCTTCCCTGATATGCCAAATTACCAACCAAAAATAGCCCCTATCCCACACCTTCCACATCACAACCCCTTGCTATAGCCCCTCAAGCTTCCACATATTCAAGTGCAATGGATGAAATTAAGGAGATGATGTAGTCTATGATGTTGAACATGGGTAAGAGATTCCATGATGAAATCTTAGAAACACAATCTATTAGGCAAGCTATTGGTCAACAACAATCATTGATTCAGAACCTTGGAAATGAGGTAAAAACCCTTAAAGGACAACAATCCTAGATTGTTAGGTCCCCTCAACCCTTATAGTCATATGGGCCAACACATCAAGGACAAACCCCATGGACATAAAATAAATCTTTCGATGGGATGCTTTATGTAGCTCCATATCGATCAAGGGTAATTGTTCATTAGAACAACCTAGCTTAAGAAAAAAAAGGATACACATATGGTTGCCAATATAATGATCAAGGTTCATTTCCTCAGGCCTTAACTGTACAAGATATGCCACCAAATTCAAGACATCAATGCAAAGAAAATCACTCTAATATTGGATATCAAGCCCAAGTGCAAGGGAATGCTTCTTATGCCATTTTTGGTAAAGAAGATTTTGGTAATGGAGGTCAAAGAAATAATTGCAATGCAACCATGCATGATGTGGACACAGGGATATCAAGAGGGGCAACCACACTAGTTTAAGATTAGTGTAAAGGACATAGTTCCCTAAGGCTATTTCTATATCAACACAAGGTGAATCTTCAATTTCTACCACCCATACACAACCCCAAAAGGAAGGAGATCAAAGTAAGAAAATGAAGCCACCTCCTTTTTATATCTCTTTAGTCATAGGAGATAAAATAGTTCATAATTGCGTGATAGACTCTGGTGCTTACACCTTAGTCATGCCTAAGAGGATTTTCGATCAGATAGGCATAAAAATGAGCCTATGAATAATGGGATTATTTAGTTGGATGACATTTCTTATTGGACTGTAGGAGTATTCATAGCTTTAGAGGTGACCCTACATGCATGTCCTAGCTATACTATGTTGTAGGATATAACTATTATATATCTCCCTGTACACTCTACCATGTTATTATCCAGAGATATCACTGCCAAGATTATTGGTGGATTTGTTGATACTAATTGGTCCCAGATCTTTTTTAAAGATAGGAATGGAACGAACACTTTCATCATGGCAAATACATTCAATAATAGGCATGTAGAGCCCTACGTGGTTGACCCTTCAAATATGAATCACACTATCTTTGATAAGGAAGAGGGTTAGTGTAATATTTTTAGCCATAAATATGGGGTTGAGCTAGGGGTTTATGTTATACATGAGAAGGATGCTATCATCCCAAGTCTGATCTAGGCTAAAAATGAAGAGGACCTACACAAGTCATCACTATTTGGATGGTTTGAGCATTAGGAAAAGTAGAGTGACTAGATGATTTGTGGTTCTATTAGGGGTTTGATGAAGACATGTTTGTCTTCAAGGATACAAAGGGAGGCTCTAATTATTAGGATGATAGACATGAGTATAAAGATGAGTCACCTTTTGTATTAGATTCTAGTGGGGTATGGTATTGTAATCAGGCACTTAATAGTGGGAGGATGATGTCTGAATATGTCAAAAAAATCAGGTTAGAAAGAAGGGGAGTTATTTCAACAAGCCAATCAATTATTTTGTTTGACTTATTTTCTCTGTTATTCATGTACATAGTTAGAGTAGTTCATTTTCTATTCTTTTCTATTTTCCAAGAAGTGCACGAGCGCATGGAGGTTGTAGAGGTGTGTTTTCCTATTTTATAGTTGCAAAGAGTAGTTTTGAGGTTTCATTGGGCATGTTTCTCTACAATTTTAGGGTTTTTCTGAGTAGATATTTTTTATATGACTCCATAGCCGAATGGATACTTTAGGTCATTGGTCTTATGCATAGAAGGCTTGCATCCCCTTGAGTCACCATAAATGTTTACCCCCACCAAATATTTGAATTCAAATGCTAAAAACCACCCAAAAATCACATCCCACTTTTTATATTAAATATTCAATAGAAATACAAAATAAATAAATAAATTTTTTAATGTATTTCCACATTTTCCTAAAGTTTATTTCCCTAGCCCTACAACTTTCTTTACCATTAGATCTTGCACAGATTTATGTTGATCACTTTCCCACATTCTGACATTGCTCAAACTTTAAGCAATATGAGAAAGAGACATTGTGTCATGTGGCATGTGGGTCCTATTTTATAGTGAGCCATAGATAAAGTAAGGCTATTAGGTCGAGTTGGCATACAAAGGGTTTTTGGTTGGCTGATACACTAACATGGGTAGAAAGTGGATCGCATGTTTCATCCACCGTTAGATGTAGAAGGATCAATGACAAGTGCTTTCCCACTTTATTAATATGCAAGGATTTTAAGGAATGTAGGCAAGTTCCTTTCCACCATGTGGACTTCATGATGTCATTCCTATCAGAGCCACAAAAGGAGAATGGTCAGAACCACAATATGGACATGTCAGGACATGGTGGAAATATCACATCATTTTATTGGTCGAGGTGCTGACTATGCAAAGAGGTGGGCCAATTTATGTTTTTTCATCAGGTGGAGGAAGATATATGATGGTCACTCCCTCACTTTATGAAGTTACAAGATATTTAGACAATGTGGGGAAGAGACATCATGCCACATGTACTTGTGGGACCAATTCTTAGTGTGGGACATTGAGGTTAAAAAGAATGTTAGATAGGATGCCACGTAATACTGAGGTGGAATATATGTCAATTACTTCATGCTGATTCATTGAGCATTTATTGGGCCCAAATTTTTTAAAGGCAAGTGCAGTAATAACTCAAATCCTTCATTATCATCAATTTTTTGGTGATTGATGATCAACTCTTTTCCACATTTTGAAGTTGTAAGGATTTTAAGCAATGTGGGTAAGCACCTTGAGGACATCTATCCTTGCGAGCCTGGGTGGAGGTAAATAGTTAGCAATGATGGTTAAGTCTATGGTTTCATGGGGTAGACAATTAGTAAAGTTAATAGGGTGGTCAAACACTTGAGGAATTTACAAGGTGATGGAAGGAAATAAAGCTATTGGTCCATGTGGCTCATCTTAGTTGCATGACTTAGTTGACTTGTTGAACTTTGATGATTTGTTGAGTAAGGAAGGAGAAAGATATGGTTTTCCTACATGATATGATCTTCTTGATCAATTCTAACCACTCCCAAATGAATGTAGCCCTATAAATAATGAAGGAAACACTCCACCACCCTAGTTTTATCCATCTACTTGGTTAGAGTGATTAGTGGGTCCATTTCTATCTTCTTAAGGCTCTATTTTTGGAAAAATATTGGATTTCATCACATTTGAATGTGTGCCAAGATTATATTTTCTCTAGATCTATATGATTGTTCTCTGCAATCTTAATGGTAGTAGTTTGGAGTATCCTTTAGTTAGAAATATCTCAGTTATCCCTAAACTATAAAGGTAGATTTTGTAATCTTTCTTAGGGCAACCAATTCTTCTCTATTTTCCTTGGCATGTTTTGACATGCAGATTGTAAATTCCCTTTACCTCTAAAATATTCATGATATTCTTCCTTATCTCTTTCACCCATTGATATACTGTGCAAGATCTATTTGCCTCTTCAATGTATTGTGGTTGTCTGTCATTTACATAACTATATCTCTTTTGGCCTATAAATGATATATAGTGAATCTTTTCTTCCTTGTGTCATTTGTTTGATCATTTGATCTACATGTAATTGATAGGTTAAGCAAGTATGTATATATATATATATATATATATATATATATATATAGATTTCATAATAGTTCAAGTGTGCACGTATGGGTAGAGATAGGATAAAACACCCTATTTTGGTAGATCACCCCCTTAGGTTAGAGTAGGTAGATTTTGTTTTCATGAATTCCTTCTTTCTTTTCCTCTCCATGTGTAGTTAGGTGTACGCTGATAGTAAAGGAAGCTAGCCTTCTCTTGAGACTCAACCTCATAGTTCAAGTTCCATAGCTTGGAGGTTGTTTCCATGTTACACAAGGCTACCTAAGAAGTATCCCTTAGGCTAGGGTGCAAGATTTTGTGTCAATAGGCCATATTCATCCTAGTGTATCCCCATGGGGTGTACTAGTCATATTTGTGAAGAACAAAGATGGATCATTGCATCTATGCATTAACTATTGATAATTGAATAAGGTGACGGTGAAGAACTGGTAGCCATTGCCAAGAATAGATAACTTTTTTGATTAGATGTAGGGAGCAAGAGTGGTCTTGAAGATTGATCTTAAATTAGGATATCATTATCTTTGGATTCATGATTATGACAATCATTAGATAAATTTTTGTACATGCTATGGGAATTATGAGTTCACAGTTATACACTTTGGGTTAACCAATGTGTCATCAATGTTTATGAGTTTGATGAGTGAAGTATTTCACACTTACCTTGATCAGTCTTTCCTCATTTTCTTAGATGATAAATTGATCTATTCTAAGACTATTGAGGAGAATGAAGTTTATTTACACTAGGTGTTGTAGTGCTTATGAGACCATCTAGTATATGGAAACTTGGGTAAATATGGATTATTCTAGTGTGAGATGAAGTATTTGGGGCATATCATCACAAGTGGTAGTATTGCAGTGGACCCAAATAAAATTTGAGCTATCATGGATTGGATGGAACCCACTAATGTTTTAGAGATTTTTAGTTTCATGGGATTGATAGGGTACTATCATCGATTCATGAAGGACTTCTCATGAGTAGCTCATCCCATTACTTCTCTACAATGGAAAGGGAAGAAGTATGTTTGGTCAGATTAATGCAAGTCAGTTGGAGGCTTTGAAGGAGCGATTGACTATTGCACTAGTTCTTTCTATTCCTAATCCTATAGGTGACTTTATGGTTTGCATGGTTACTTCATTGGATGGTGTGGGGGAAGTGTTGATGCAAGATGGTCATGTGCTTATAGACGAGTCTATAAAAATCAAAGACCATGAACTTAAATACCCCACTCATGATTTGGAACTTGCAAAAGTTATGCACACACATGTGTGCTGGAGACATTTCCTTTTGGGACATAGGTTTGAGTTTCCTAGCGATCATTGTAGCTTGCAATATATCTTTACTTAGCCAAACCTGAATGTATGGAAACATCACTAGATGGAATTCCTATGTGAATATTATTTTGATGTTCAATAAATCAAAGGGAAAGAAAATATTATTGTGGATGCCTTAAGTAGGAGGTGACATGAGATACCAGTTTTGTCATTGGAAGCGAATTTGCAAGGTTGTATCTTGGAGGCTTTTCCTAGTGACACATGGTATCAAGAGGTAGGAAAGAGATTGAGTCTAGATGTACCCTCAAGGGGAGGTTTTTAGGTTATTTTCTATAGTCTGATGGACTGTTTTGACACTTGGGGCCCATTTATGTGCCAACATATGAAAATCTTCGTACCTTGATTTTTTTGAAAGCACATCATGTACCATATTCCACACATCTTGGCATCATGAAGATACATGCCAACCTTAGAAAGTTGTACTTTTGGCTAGAGATGAGGCATGATATTGTTGATTTTTTTGCTCGATGTCTTGAGTGCCAAAGAGTGAAGGAAAATCATCAACATCCAGTAGGCCTTTTGTAGCTACATATTTAGAAGTGGGATACTATATCCATTGATTTTGTCATGGAGTTACCTATGTCATCATGATGAGATTATTGTATCATGGTGATAGTGGACAAGTTGTCTAAGGTAGCACATTTTTCAGCCATGAGAGCATCCTACACAACTTCTTATTCTTCTATAACACATGTTTTCTTGGAAGACATTGTTTGTTTTATGGAATCCCTTGACTGATTATATCAGATAGAGATCCAGTGTTTACTTCATCATTATGGACATCTCTCTACCATGCTTTAGACACACATGTCAATTTTAGTTTAGCTTACTATCCAAAGATCAATGGTTAGACAAAAGAGAGTGAACTAGGTTATAAAAGACATGCTTCACATGTATGTGATGGACATGTAGGTGAAGTGGGAGGACTATTTGTACCCTATTGATTTTTTTAATAAAATGGGTACCATAATTCTCTTGGAATGTCACATTTTTAGGCTTGTATAGTAGAGCATGTTGTACCCTCTGAGTTGGGATTGTTTAGAAGATCGAGTGATTTTAGGTCAAGAGATGCTTCAGGATATGAAATAATAGGTTGTTTCTATTAGAGAGCATTTGGTTACCACTAAGGACAAACAAAATAAATATGTGAATGTGCATAGGTTGGATTATCACTTTTCAGTTGGTGACAAGTT
Organism: Cupressus sempervirens; assembly: GCA_028749045.1. NCBI lineage: Eukaryota > Viridiplantae > Streptophyta > Pinopsida > Cupressales > Cupressaceae > Cupressus > Cupressus sempervirens. Next base: position 838,961,200 of record CM053783.1, read on the forward strand.
TTTTTAAGAGTGTATTCGAGGAAGAGCCCCTTCCATTATGGGAAAGGCTCTAAGTTGGCACCACATTTTTTTAGACCATTTGAGATCCTTGAGAGGATTAGTCCTATTGATTGTTGACTAGTGTTTCCATCTAGCCTATCGTGCATCCATGATGTTTTCCATGTTTCTATTTTGAGGTAATATATTCCTGATGTGACCCATTTACTTGATTAGGATGCTTTGTAGGTAGAGGATAGGAAACTTTCTTTGGAGCCCATTTGTATCCTTCAACATCGAAGGTTGACCCTTAGAGGTCGAGACATAGAGTAGGTAAGGGTCATGTGGGACCCAAGCAATGAGATTTATACTACTTGTGAAAATGCTACAAGGTTAAGAGATTTGTACCCTTATATTTTTGTAAGCTTTCAAGAGTAAGCCTATGCCTAGTAGAGAAGGATGTAGTGCCTCCCATGTTTGCATTATGTACCTTGTTATATTTTGGTTTTGAGAGACACTTTGATACTCATGTTTGAGGACATTCAAGATGACCTGATGGTCAGATACTATATTTTGATTTACAAGTATCATAGATGTTAGATGCTATATTGTTTAGTTTGATCATATCTGCATGATGATGCTTATTGATGTGTCATGATTCTTTATGATGATATCTACTTATTTTGTATCTAGACGTATAGTATGTTTATGATTATATGATGAACTTATTGGATTCACTAGTATAATTGGCCTCTATTTTCAACAAAAAATGGTCGAATGTTCTACCCAAATTTGTCATCAAAATTTTGATACATCCTATGGAGGCCAAAATTTCTCGCCAGTGATGGTCAAAACTGACATTGTCTATTGAGCATTGCATGTATTGATAATTCAAACAATATTGGTCAAAATATCTAGCCCATTCCAACTAGGATGCCAAACCCACGATGCCAACTATGTCGATAGAAGTGTCTAAATTTTGACAAATAATGGTTGAAAGTGTGATCGGCCTTGGTGAGGGTTTTGGCCAAGCTACATCAAAAGTTTGACCAATTTGGAATTTTCCAAATAAATAACACCCAAAGAAAAATTTCCAAAGTAATCATCAATGACATCCTAGTTGGTGAGTAGTCTAGTTATTTATCTTTAGGTGTTACTTTGCACTAATATATATGGCTTTATCTTTTGTTACTACATATATTTGATTAGCTTAGATTGTTTCATATATGGTATTATGTGAGATACTAATGCTTGCAATACATTAAGTGTTAGCATCACATGCAAAAGTGTTTTATGATTTTAATGACTGCAAAAAGGTGATAGATGCCCTGCAAAGTTCATTCTTGACATTGTCCAAGCTATGTGACAAATTTCTGCCTCTATAACTTTTGGTATTATATTATAGAATGTTCAAGTGGGATCTCATCTAGAGTCTGGTCCTACCTAAGGTCTTGTAAATATCCAAATGTAGTTTCTAGCATATCTAGACCTAACTCATTTGTAAATATGAATTTTGGTAATGACTTCAAGCAAAATCAAAACCAATTTCATTGATGAGACTTCCTTCAAAAAAAACTACAGCTATGTATTATAATGTCCCACATTATAACTAGAATTATCATAAGATATATGAATGAGATACCAAACATCTACATAAATTTTTCTTATAAAAAGACAATTTAATTTTTTCATGTGCTATAATAGTAAGCAACACCTCATAATATTTATACCCACTATATTTTTCCTAATAGGGGGGAAAATCTTGAAGATATATCTAATATAATGAATCTTCATTTTGTGTGGAACTTTTAAGTGAGCAATAAAAGTTCAACCACACAAGACACTAGAACCTTTGTGCACACAAAATCTTCTATACTTATCTTTTCAGCATTTGCAACCCATAACTTTCATTGTCATTAGATACCACCACACATAAGATAGTTTTATCAAGTGAGCAATATAACATGATCATTATATGTTCCAATGCATAAGCCAGAATAACCCCACACAAGATACTTGGATAATTCAACATTGTTATGCATGGACACATTTTCACCATGTTACATAATGAAAACTATCAAGAAGTGCAACTAATAAGGCAATTATTAACCAAAATACCCTCTCGCCAAAAAATCTAATTTAAATGATAACAGCCAAGGGTTGCCTAAGGTTTTGAATTAAGCATTGCCTATATTTTATATTATGCATTGGAATGTTTTAAGTCACAACCATGTGATTCACATAGTTGTAGTTTGTTGAGCATCAACTAGGGTCAAGATGGTGAAGGCACAACTACTTTATTTTTTCACTTGATTGCATGGTTATGTTAACATGCTATAGTTTAAGTTGTGATGGTGTAGAAAAGGTAGTTCTTCAATGCTTCAAAGAAATATCTTGCACTATTAGATCATCCAGATCTAGGGCCAATGCATGATCATTGTGAGTCAAGAAATAGTTAAGGTTTGAGTTGTGAAGTAGTGGTCTACCTTATTTCACTTGGTTATAAAGGTTAGAAGGAAACCTTGGGTCAAAATGGTGATGGCATGGATATGGTCCAATCTCAACCTTCACAAGCTCACAATAGTTAGTCAAAAATGCTAAGAGTAGGTTGCAAGGTAGTTATGATCAATGGATTATAGTTTTGCAAGCAATAATAGTTATCAAAGGACGGTGGTGGTGAGGTTGCAATCATGAATGGTCAAATGCAAGACATAAGGATTGAACCACTGACAGAGTGGCATAATGGTAAGGAATGTTTGGTATATGTAGCAAGACTTGATGGTTAAATCTTAGTTGACCAAGAGTCACAATCAATTTGGAAGTTGGTGGTAGCAAAAGTAGTTCCTTGAATGATGAATATGATCTTTTTGATCTCTTGTAACCACTTCCATTGATTCCTAGGCTTGATAAATGCAAAGAGATACTCCACCACTATCTATTGATCCATTCATTTAGTTAGAGATTAAATGACCATCGCTTCTGACCCCTCAGAGATTTTTTTGGTGAAGAAGTGATCCTCTCATGTATGGATTTACACAATAGTTAGATCTTTTCAGTTTTGTAGTGATTATTCTCTGAAGATTTGATTGTAGTGGTTGATTTTTATCTTATGAGGGAAGTTATCCAAGTTATGTTAGAACTATAAAGGAAAATATTGTACTCTTTCTTAGGGTTGGATCTTCTCTATTTTCCCTAGTATTTCCTTGGCATGCTACTATAAATTCCCTCTTTTCCTTTGAATTATATGACTTTTTGCCTTATCTCTTTCAACTATCATCATACTATGCAAGCTTGTCTACCTCTCTTTGATGTACTATGAATATCTATAATTTTCATTCTTTATATCTCTTTGGCTCTTGAATGATAAGAAGTGAAGCAATTTTTCTTATGTTACTCATGTGGTTGTCTGGTCTGTATGTAGTTTACAGATTAAAACAAGTTTGAATCTATATATCTTTGGACTATCATAATAATAACATTATGCATGTATGGGTAGAGACTAATTTGAACACTCTATTTCAGTGCATCACTTCTTTAGAATAGATTAGGTAGTTATTTTCATGCATTTCTTCTCCCTTTTCTCTTCAAGAATAGTTTAAGTGCATCCTAATAGTAGAGGAAGTTGACCTTCTCTGGAGACTCAACCTCATAGTTCAAGTCCCATAGCTTGGATGTTGTTTCCATGTTTCAAAAGGTTTTCCTTAGGTAAGACTTTGGAAAAGGGTGCAAGCTTTTGTGACAATAGTTACAGAACATGGATAGTTCAGAAATGGATCATTTCAATTTGTCTTTCTTGTTTTGTAATCATATTGTATCCTATTTACATCCACACATCTCTCACATTAATAAATTTTTTAGTGGACATTGTATAGACATAATCAAAAAAATTAGACGTGCTTCCATCTTTTGGTTCACATGAATATTCATTCATAGCTTCCAAACTCAACGAAAAGGCTATACCATATTCATTTTCTCGTAAAAATGTTAAACATTGATGTTGCTATTTTTACTGTTCTCATTGGGGATTTGTGGTACCAAAACTAGCTCTTATTTAAATAATGAATCATATGATTAGTCTTTAGTACATCATGTGAAATTGGCTCTTAAGTCAACAAGGATGATTATAGTAATTACAATTACACTATTGAAGATTCTAGCTCAGTTTATTAAGTGCTTGCAATGTGCTAGACTCTGCAAAAGTTGTAACATGGTAACCACTTTCAAGATTCTAGTTTCACTAAAGCAACATGGGTGTGTAATTCTTTAAAATATTCAATTTTCATAAATGTTCAATCTTGAATGATATTTCATTCACATGGTGTTGAATTTTTCTTATGATAGTTGCTTTTTTTGAGACAACTAAACCAAATTGTAAACAACATGAGAAAAATCATAGATCCAATAGAATGTTCCTTACTTTTTGAATGTTGATTTCCATCCACACTGATTTTGAACTTTGAAAACCTAAAATATATGAAATTTTTTTAAAGTTGTACATAATGGACTAGTTCAAAAGCAATTTGGATTACTTTCTCATACTTATGGAAGGAATATGCCACAATAGTAGAAACTAAGAGATAATTATGGTAGTGCTTAAAATAAGTGAAATAAAAACATAAATACATTTCTATCTTCACTAATGCACACTAAATTGTTCATCTTAAAATATAAATCCCAAAAAAATCATGTACATACAGTGTTTGACCCCAAAAAGAAAAGGCATAGGAATAGAGTAGCATATGTGATGAATTAATAAATCCAAATGTAGGTCAAGTAGGATAAACTAATAGCAATTGTATATACCCTAGCCTTTTAGTTAACTTATATAAGTTCATCATCTTTCTCTTATAGTCTTGGATGGCTTAGAAGTCTTGAATGATTTCCAAGCTATTTTGTGCTTCAAAATCTCTTTTCGCTTTGTGAAGACATAAGACTTGTGAGGTTTATTAGGCTCCAAAAAATCATAGGAATATATTGTTGTTACATTTACCTCTAGCCTTCAAGAAGCTTATATTATTTCATCATCCTTCTCTTATAGTCTTGAATGTTTTTATCCTACTTTGTGAAGACATAAGACTTGTGAGGTTTGTTGGGCTCAAGAATTTTGCTTTAGCCTTATATCTTTTCCTCTAACTTATTAGAGAGTTATAATTCTATTTTTTCTTTATCTTTGGAAGATGAAGGGGAAGAAGGTATTGAGATCTATCCCTCATTGGATTAGTGAATATTTAGGCGGGGATAAAAAAAATCTTATGTAGACATTTCATGAGAGATAATTTTTGGGATTTTATTGTGTGTGAATTTTTAACATCAATGTTTCGAATCACACTTCATGGTCCATCATCAGGATGAGAAAACTTGAAAGAAAAATCTAGAGGATGGATCACAGAGTGTGATTTGAAATGTTGATGTTAAAGATTCACACACAATCAAATCCCAAAATTATCTATCATTATTTATGGATTGTGAAAATACTACTTGTAGAATTTTCATATTTTCACATGTGGAAACCTTGGTATATCAGTTGGGATTATGGATTGCCATTAATATGTGTGTGCATACATAAAATAAATTATAGTAAATAAGAAAACTATTAAATCGAGGTGGATGAAACCTAACCTCAACATAATGAACATGTGGGTATGTGCAGGATCATGGTGTGCCAAAAAGTGGCGATGTGAAAAAAAAGAGAGTTTGAAGACGCCTAAAAGCGCTTCAAAATCCGCTCTGACTTTTTTTTACCTATCCAGGAACCAAACCTGGAAGGTTAAGCCGAGCCTTATCAGATATCCGATATCATATCGGATATCCGATTTTAAATCCAATATCCGACTAATAATTAAAATCATATAATAGTATGATATATTATTTAATATTATTATTATTGATATAAAATAATAATAATAATATTAAACAATATATCATACTATTATATTATTATAATAATAATATTATTATAATAATTATTATACTATAATATAATAATAATATTATTATAATAATTATTATACTATAATATAATAATATTATTATAATTATTATTATACTATAATATAATAATATTATTATTATAATAATTATTATACTATAATATAATAATAATAATATTATTATATTATAATTGTATAATATTATACTATAATAATAATATTATAATAACATATTATATTATAATAATATAATATAATATTTCATATATTATAATATATAGTAATGTAATATAATATCTTATAATATAATATATAATAAAAAAGTATAATATATTATAAATTATAATAATATAGTATAATAATAATATTTTATATTATAATATATAGTAAATTAATATAATAAATATAAAATATAATATAAAAATATATAAAATGTAATATATATGTTATATTATATGAACAATTCGAATATGTCCCTAGGGTCCTAGGACCCCTAGGGACATATGTCGTCGTTTAATGGGTCAAAGAACCCTTTGACCCATATTACCCATTCGAATATGTCTCTTGGGGTCCAAGGACCCCTAGGGACATATGTCGTCATTTAATGGGTCAAATACGGTCATAGGGTGACCTATGACCCCCTTTGACCCATAATACCCATTCGAATATGTCCCTAGGGGTCCTAGGACCCCTAGAGACATATGTCGTCGTTTAATGGGTCAAAGGGGGTCATAGGTCACCCTATGACCCCCTTTGACCCATATGTACGATTTGAATATGTCCCTAGGGGTCCTAGGACCCCTAGGGACATATGTCATTGTCTAATAGGTCAAAGAGGGTCATAGGTCACCCTATGACCCCTTTTGACCCATATGAACGATTCAAATATGTCCCTAGGGGTCCGAGGACCCCTAAGGACATATGTCATCGTTTAATGGGTCAAAGAGGGTCATAGGTCACCCTATGACCCTCTTTTACCCATATGAACGATTCGAATATGTCCCTAGGGGTTTGAGGACCCCTAAGGACATATGTCGTCGTTTAATGGGTCAAAGAGGTTCATAGGTTACCCTATGACCCCATTTGACCCATATTACCCATTCGAATATGTCCCTAGGGGTCCTAAGACCCCTAGGGACATATGTCATCATTTAATGGGTCAAAGGGGGTCATAGGTCACCCTATGACCCCCTTTGACCCATATGAACAATTCGAATATGTTCCTAGGGGTCCAAGGACCCTTAGAGAAATATGTCATCGTTTAATGAGTCAGAGAGGGTCATAGGTCACCCTATGACCCCCTTTGACCCATATTACCCATTCGAATATGTCCCTAGGGATCCTAGGACCCCTAGAGACATATATCGTCGTTTAATGGGTCAAAGAGGGTCATAGGGACCTATGACCCCCTTTGACCCACATGAACGATTGGAATATGTCCCTAGGGGTCCTAGGACCCCTAGGGACATATGTCATCATTTAATGGGTCAAAGAGGGTCATAGGTCACCTTATGACCCCCTTTGAACCATATTACCCATTCGAATATGTCCCTAGAGGTCCTAGGACCCCTAGGGACATATGTCATCGTTTAATGGGTCAAAGAGGGTCATAGGTCACCCTATGACCCCATTTGACCCATATTACCCATTCGAAAATGTCCCTTGGGGTCCGAGGACCCCTAGGGACATATGTCATCATTTAATGGGTCAAAGGGGGTCATAGGTCACCCTATGACCCCCTTTGACACATATTACCCATTCGAATATATCCCTAGGGGTCCTAGGACCCCTAGCGACATATCGCGTCGTTTAATGGGTTAGAGAGGGTCATAGGTCACCCTATGACCCCCTTTGACCCATATTACCCATTCAAATATTGACCCATATTACCCATTCAAATATGTCCCTAGAGGTCCTAGGACCCCTAGAGACATATATCATCGTTTAATGGGTCAAAGAGGGTCATAGGTCACCCTATGACCCCCTTTGACCCATATGTACGATTCGAATATGTCCCTAAGGGTCCTAGGACCCCTAAAGACATATTTCGTCATTTAAAGAGTCAAAGAGGGTCATAGCTTATCCTATGACCCCATTTGACCCATATTACCCATTCGAATATGTCCCTAGGGGTCCTAGGACCCCTAGGGACATATGTCGTCGTTTAATGCATCAAAGGGGGTCATAGGTCACCCTATGACCCCCTTTGACTCATATGAATGATTCAAATATGTCCCTAAGGGTCCTAAGACCCCTAGGGACATATCTTGTTGTTTAATGGGACAAAGAGGGTCATAGGTCACCCTATGACACCATTTGACCCATATTACCCATTCGAATATGTCCCTTGGGGTCCGAGGACCCCTAGGGACATATGTTGTCGTTTAATGGGTCAAAGAGGGTCATAGGTCACTCTATGACCCCCTTTGACCCATATTACCCATTCGAATATGTCCTTAGGGGTCCTAGGACCCCTAGAGACATATATCGTCGTTTAATGCGTCAAGAGGGTCATAGGTCACCCTATGACCCCCTTTGACCCATATGAACGATACGAATACGTCCCTAGGGGTCTTAGGACCCCTAGAGACATATGTCATCGTTTAATGGGTCAAAGAGGGTCATAGGTTATCCTATGACCCCATTTGACCCATATTACCCATTCGAATATGTTCCTAGGGGTCCTAGGACCCTTAGGGACATATGTCGTCATTTAATGGGTCAAAGAGGGTCATAAGTCACCCTATGACCCCCTTTGACCCATATTACCCATTCGAATATGTCCCTAGGGGTCCGAGGACCCTTAGAGACATATATCATCGTTTAATGGGTCAAGATGGTCATAAGTCACCCTATGACCCCCTTTGACCCATATGAACAATTCGAATATGTCCCTAGGGGTCCAAGGACCCCTAGAGAAATATGTCATCATTTAATGAGTCAGAGAGGGTCATAGGTCACCCTATGACCCCCTTTGACCCATATTACCCATTCGAATATGTCCCTAGGGGTCCTAGGACCCCTAGAGACATATATCGTCGTTTAATGGGTCAAAGAGGGTCATAGGTCACCCTATGACCCCCTTTGACCCATATGAACGATTGAAATATGTCCCTAGGGGTCCTAGTACCCCTAGGGACATATGTCATCGTTTAATGGGTCAAAGAGGGTCATAGGTCACCCTATGACCCCCTTTGACCCATATTACCCATTAGAATATGTTCCTAGAGGTCCTAGGACCCCTAGGGACATATGTCATCATTTAATGGGTCAAAGGGGGTCATAGGTCACCCTATGACCCCCTTTGACCCATATGAATGATTCGACTATGTCGCTGGGGGTCCTAGGACCCCTAGGGACATATGTCATCATTTAATGGGTCAAAGGGGGTCATAGGTCACCCTATGACCCCCTTTGACCCATATGAATGATTCGACTATGTCCCTAGGGGTCCTAGGACCCCTAGGGACATATGTCATTGTTTAATGGGTCAAAGAGGGTCATAGGTCACCCTATGACCCCCTTTGATCCATAATACCCATTCGAATATGTCCTTAGGGGTCCTAGGACCCCTAGAGACATATGTCGTCGTTTAATGGGTCAAAGGGGGTCATAGGTCACTCTATGACCCCCTTTGACAGATATGAACGATTCGGCTATGTCCTTGGGGGTCCTAGGGATATATGCCGTCATTTAATGGGTCAAAGGGACCCCCTTTGACCCATTAAAGGATGACATATGTCCCTAGGGGTCCTAGGACCCCTAGAGACATATATCGTCATTTAATGGGTCAAAGAGGGTTATAGGTCACCCTATGACCCCCTTTGACTCTTATATATTAATAATATACATATCAATATATATATATATATATATATATATATACATATTACATTATTATATTTAATGAAAATATTACGTTATTATATAAATATATTAATAACATACATATTAATATAATAATATTTATAATATATATTATATTTAATAAAATTATTACGTTATTATATTTAGTAAAAATAATAATAATATATATTATATTTATAGATTGTAATAAGATTAACATAAGATATTGTTATATATTACTAGATTATATCTTGTATGTTTACATTACGTTATTTTATATATATATATATATATATATATATATATATATATATATATATATATATATATATATATATATATATATATATATATATATATATATGCCTTTACATATTAATATAAGTGAAATAATTTAAAAATAAAAAACTAGAACGTTTAAATCAAATTTCCTTCCAAAATTTGAAGATTTTTGGAAGTTGACTACCGAGCCATATCAGATATCCGATGTCAAATCGGATATTTGATTTGAAATCAGATATCCGATTTTGAATCGGATATCCAATCAGGCTTGGTATTTACCAAGCCTGCCCGGTCAACCCCAAAGACGTGTTTATAGAGAGTTTTAGTGATACTCAGACTTCGGGTAGCCGTCTGACAATGTTATTTTGATCAAAATTGAATGAAACAAAATGGGTTTTTTAATATCGCTCTCTAGATTCCATCAATATAATTTCTGTCAAATTCTGAGTTCGATAAGTATTTATTAGTTAATTATCAATGAAGATTATTGTAAAGTGCTGATTGACATACTGAATGAAAAATAGCTATAACTTTCAAACGGTATAACATTTTTTAAATCTAAAAGTTGTGTCACATTCTATACTTCGCCTAGTATAAGAAAAAAACAAAAAAAGAAAAATTTGATCAAATTTTCTATTAGTTAGGGTGGTCAGACACGAGACTTTTTTTAATCCAAAAAAGTTTTGGTAGAAAATTCATATTTAATTATTTATTTAGAATAAAAATATCAAAAAATATGCGTCACATCCGGGCATGAGTCTAGTTTTCATATCTATAATTATATTAAAAAAATATTATGATTTGATTTTGATTAAGGTGGTCAGACATACACCTACTTTTTATTTTCGCCCTGAAATTTTTTTAGTACTACATTAAAATTCAAACTTTTGACCAATCAATTATTTTTTTCTCCTGATAAGGCTTAGTAGTTTAGAAACTACATTCAATTTTCTACAAATTATTTTCTTACAACTTTTTGATATAAAGTCCATAACCACTTCAAAATTATGTGTCAAGTTGACATAAACTTGATTTGCTAATTTTTCACTGCCACTTAAGGCCATAGTTTGGTACACCATGATCTTGCACATACCCATGTGAGAAATGCTTAACTATTTCAAAATTTGTTATTGTGAGACTATTAGTATGTCAGATTTGACTTGTGCATCTAGAAAATGAAACTGCAACCAATTGGGATTGAGACAAACCTTATAAAACAACAATAGCTAAGAAGGATCTCTTGCCAACAACTATTGAATATAGGGTCCTCCAACCACTTCCATCATGATAACATTCAACCTAAACTCACAAAAAATAAAAGTTTGTAAAATCCATTTCTTTGAAGAATTTATCTATGGTACTTCATATATTTAAACATAGACATGATGAAATATAGAATGGTGATATCCCCCCTCTACAATGCCCCCAATTACATAGAATGAATCCTCAAGAACTTTTGTAGCCTCATATCCTCGAGGTGAGGAAATTGAATCAATCTGTTTAGATACTTTGTAAGCCATTACCATGATTCAATTTTTGTTCATGATTAAGACTTAAAACATGAAAAAAGGATTATGTAAAATAGATTTCATAAAAATATATTACCTAGATGCATATTAAGATTGAAAAGTTATGAAAGATACATGGTTTGATTATGACAAGTTATTTTTACCATGACCTAGGAACTTGTGCAAGGATCAAACATCTCCATAGTAGATAAAAGTGTTGAGCCATCATAACCACCTCTATCATAACTGAATCAGTCACACACCAATATCAACATGTTTGTAAGGAAAATATTTAGTACAAAGTACACAACTTGTGATATAAATTTAATTACCAAATGAACTTTAAACCACTTTTGCTGAAGACACAATTTCTCATTTAATACAGCTATAGACACGCTTCCTCGCTTCTTATTAATTTCTTCAAGTTGGACCCAGTAAACCTCACAAGGATCAAATATTTAAATGAACCTGAAGGAAATGAGATAAATTAGATTTAAATAATGTAAGAATATGGCTTAGGCCAGAATTGACCCAAGAACTAAAGAACTCAACACAAGCACACAGTAGACCAAAATAGGTAGAGTATGATCAGAATGACGATATTCATTCAATAATTGGATGCAAGAGTACACTAGCAGTGCCTGAATATAAAGGCCTTAGGAGAGCTTCTAGAATGCATAGAAGTTAGCATCATGATATGTCATACAACCAGGCACATGTCCACCAGATATGGATTATCCTCCTTTAAGCACAAGATTAAGTGTGATAATGTGAGGATAAGACTACAATGGTGTAGCACGTAAATCAGTGGAGTAGACAACATGTGCTAAATGAGGAGTGCAGATAACTGTGTTGTCATCATGACAACTCAGTGAATGATGCATACTCCTATGTTGTAGACACCATGTGCCTAATTAGAGTTGGGTAACTCAATGAGAGTTCACAAACTCCTAATTGTCTCACCTAAAATAATAATAAAATAATGCAAAATAATTAAATAATGCATTAACCTAAGTAAAACTTAAGTAAGTGTAATAAGGTGCAATTTTTTTGAAATTGGGTAAAATTTTCTAAATTTTCTAGTGGTGCAACTATTTTCTAGTTTTGGTGCACGGATTGTTCAGAATTAGCATTTTTTGGCAACTATACCTGGATAATCCTACATTTTGCAACTTCAAACACTCTATATGGGCACATCTAGAGTCGAAAATAGGTTCCATTTTTTTTGAAAGTGCATATTTTGTCGTCTACTTTCCATATCTGGCATCAAATTATAGTGTTGTGTGGACAAAATTGTCACTTTCAGCAATAGGGCCTTTCTTTTCTTTGTAATGCTTCAGTATTGTAGCACATTGTAAAGTTTTAGATTTGTACTCTATTAAGAGGTTGTAACAAGAAAAATTAGAAGTCCACAAAGGCCAAAATTGGCAAGTGGCCCATTGTAATTGCACTACTGATAAAGTGCCCAAAGCATCTATTTTTTTGGGAGGTGGGGTTTCTTGATTTAGTAAAAAGGGGGGGTGTTCTTGGTGTTGTGTTCTCTCTTTTCTACAATTTTCTTTCATTTTCTGCATTATGGGCAACTTTAAGTTTCCTAAATTAACTCCTCATAACTATGCTTCATGGTCAATCAAACTGTTGTATCACTTAATGCATAATGGTGTTCCACAATATGTAGATGGTACTCTTCCTAAACCAGTAGGTGATACTGTATCAACAAGTGAAATTTCTAATTGGGTAGCCATGGATAGGCAAGCCCTAGGTGATACATGTTTGGAGGTAGATGATAAAATCATGTATCAAATTAAGAAATGTACTACATCCAAGGAAGCTTGGGATACCCTTGAAAGCCTTTATGGTAAAGTGTTTGAAGAGGATGTGTTCAAAATAGAAGATGAGCTTGTTTCCTCATATCCTAAGTCGTATGACTTGATACAAGACTTCATCATTAAGGTGAATGAATTAAGGACAAAGCTTATTGATTGTGGGAGTTCTATCAAAGATGACAGATTGATCTATCTCATTCATAACAAGCTACCATCAGAATATTCCACATTTGTATCTTCTTTTAACACCTCAAAGACTACCTTAGGGTCTACCTACAAGAAAGTCACTTTTGATGAATATGCTAAACTATTAGATGATGAAGAAAAGAAGTTGAAATCAATGGGGATTCTCAAATTAGCTCAATCCAAAGCATTGGTGGCCAATGAGGGTTCTCAACATTCAGCTAGACAATCTTCAAATAAAGGAAAGGGTGAGAAGAAATGGAAGAGCAAATCTGAGGATGTAGAAAAGAAAACACCTCAAACCAATCAACAAGGCAAGTCCTTGAATTCCCACAAGAAAGGGGACAATAATTAGGAGAAGAAGAAGTGTGCTTATTGCAAGAAATCAGGTCATGAAGAGCATGAGTGTTATCTCAAGAAGATTGATGAGTTGACTCACATCATGAAGAAACATAATGTTCCCTTTCCTAATGCTTACATTAGGAGTGCATAATCATAGACTCTTGATCCTTCACTCTAAATAGAAGACTACACAAAGACTACCAGTACAATAATAGTACCCCATTGTTTTGGATCCTTACCTTGTCAGCAGTGAAGACATGTCATCATCCGCACAGTCACTACTCTATCAGTGGAACATGTCTGAATTTTTTGTACATCTATACAGTACAGACAGTGACATGGACCAGTCGTACTGCCATGTCATCCAACAGGTCAAATTTTTGCTGACATCATCATTTTATGAGCCTAAAATTGATGCCCATCTGGATGTCAAAATAGGCCAAATTAGAACTACTATGATGGTCATATGACTGTCAAATTGAACCCCATCTTTTGCTGGTGCAACCCCTCACCAAATTGATTTTGGTTTTGGCTATCCGACTTCAAGAGGCCATAACTCACACATCCGGATTCCAAATCAGGTGCAATTTTTTTTAAAATTGGGTAATATTTTCTAAATTTTCCAGTGGTGCAACTATTTTCTGGTTTTGGTGAATGGATTGTTTAGAATCAGCATTTTTTGACGACTATACCTAGATAATCTTGCATTTTGCAACTTCAAACGATCCGTATGGGCACATTTGGAGTTGAAAATAGGTTCCATTTTTTTTCAAAGTGCATATTTTTTCATCTACTTTCCATTTCTAACATCAGATTATAGTGTTGTGTGGACAAAATTGTCACTTTTAGCAATAGGTCCTTTCTTTGCTTTGTAATGCTTCAGTATTGTAGCATATTGTAAAGTTTTAGATTTCTACCCTATTAAGAGGTTGTAACAAGCAAAATCAGAAGTCCATGAAGCCCAAAATTGGCAAGTGGCCCATTGTAATTTCACTATTGATAAAGTGCCCAAAGCATCTATTTTGGGGGGGTTTCTTGATTTAGTGAAAAGTGGGGGTGTTCTTGGTGTTGTGTTCTCTCTTTTTTGCAATTTTCTTTCATTTTCTGCATTATGAACAACTTTAAGTTTCCTAAATTAACTCCTCATAACTATGCTTTGTGGTTAATCAAAATGTTGTATCACTTAATGCATAATGGTGTTTCACAATATGTAGATGGTACTCTTCCTAAACCAGTAGGTGATAATGTATCAACAAGTGAAATTTCTAATTGGGTAGTCATGGATAGGAAAGCCCTAGGTGATATATGTTTGGGGGTAGATGATAAAATCATGTAACAATTAAGAAATGTATTACATCCAAGGAAGCTTGGGATACCCTCGAAAGCCTTTATAGTAAAGTGTCTGAAGAGGATGTGTTCAAAATAGAAGATGAGCTTGTTTCCTTAGATCCTAAGTCATATGACTCAACACAGGACTTCATCATTAAGGTGAATGAATTAAGGACAAAGCTTACTAATTGTGGGAGTTCTATCAAAGATGATAGATTGATCTATCTCATTCATAACAAGCTGCCATCAGAATATTCCACATTTGTATCTTCTTTTAACACCTCAAAGACTACCTCAGGGTCTGCCTACAAGAAAGTCACTTTTGATGAATATGCTAAACTGTTGGATGATGAAGAAAAGAAGTTGAAATCAATGGGGATTCTCAAATCAGCTCAGTCCAGAGCATTGGTGGCCAATGAGGGTTCTCAACATTCAGCTGGACAATCTTCAAATAAAGGAAAGGGTAAGAAGAAATGGAAGAGAAAATTTGAGGATGCAGAGAAGACAACACCTCAAACCAATCAACAAGGCAAGTCCTTGAATTCCAACAAGAAAGGGGACAATAATAAGGAGAAGAAGAAGTGTGCTTATTGCAAGAAATTAGGTCATGAAGAGCATGAGTGTTATCTTAAGAAGATTGATGAGTTGACTCACATCATGAAGAAACATAATGTTCCATTGCCTAATGCTTACAAGGAGAAGGGATCTTCTTCAGATTCTAAGGGCAAAGGGCAAGTACTCATGGCTAATGTAAACTCTTCACAGGAATGGATATTTGACTTAGGTGCCTCATATCATATGAGTTCTTCAAGTGAGTATTTTTCTCCATTGAATCACTCAAAGGTACTGCACATCTTCGTGGGGAATGATAGAAAAATGGAAGTTGAAGGAAAAGAAAATGTAGAAATGGAAAATGGAGAGTTTCAAGAGGTTCTCTATGTTCCAAACCTAAGTTTGAATCTCCTCTCAATCTACTAAGTCACTCACTTTTGAGATGGACATAGAGCTGAGTTCCTTCCTGACTCAGTAAAGGTGCACAGTCTTAAAGATAATTCCTTGGTTGCAGCGGGGAAAGTGAATGATCACAAGAGGTTGTACTCTTTCTCACATTTTGTACCCAAGTCTCCTTCAAAGGCCTTGTTAACTCAATCTAATTCAAACATGCAAGTATGGCATGAGCGGTATGGTCATCTTGACTATCACTACGAACTAGGATGAAGATGCATAATGGATACTTAAATGTAAGCATTACAATGCAAAACAAGACCTCTTCAAGAGATCAAGAGTAATTAAAGGATCAAGAGTACTATAATTATGCACTCCATCAAGAGCAAAGGATCAATGAATAGGGCCTTTCTTTGCTTTACTCATAAACTCTTGATCCTTTAAAAAACAATGTAAGTACTCTTGAATGACATCAATTGTGAAGCATTACAATACAAAACAAGACCTATCTCTAAAAGTGATACTTTTGTCCAAATAAGACTACAATCTGATTGCAGATCTGAAAACTAGATGAAAAATATACACTTTCAAAAAAAATGGAACCTGCAAAGGAGTCCAGATGAGCCTGTACAATGTGTTTGAAGTTGCAAAAAGCAGGATTAGATAGGTACAATCATGAAAAACTGTGATTTCTAACCAATCCGTACACCAAAACTAGAAACAAACTACACCACTAAAAAATTTAGGAAATTTTACCCAAAATCAAAAAAGGATTGCACCTGATTTGGAGTCCGTATGACCAAGCTATGGCTATTTGAAATCGAGCTCCAAAATTAAAACTGCAAATGAAAAGGGGTCTTCAGAGGAAAACACTGTGTTAAATTTGACATCTAAATGTCTGTCGCAGCAGTTCAAAAATGCCTTGGAATGATGGTCAAACGACCGTCAATTTTAGGCTCACAAAATGATGACATCAGCAGAAATGCAGGCCTGAGATGATGTCAGTGCCTATTTGGCAGTACAAAATCATACAAAAATGTTGGCTTAGTGATTAGCACACGTGTCTGGTGACTTAGTGATGACGTGTCTGCACAGTCAGTAGTGAAGACACATAATCGTTTGCATAGTCACTGCTCTGTCAGCAGAACATGTCTAAATTTTTCGTACGTCCATACAGTACGGATAGTGACGTGGACCAATGGTACTACCATGTCATCTAGTGGGTCAAATTTTTTCTGACGTCATCATTTTATGAGCCTAAAATGGACGCCCGTCTGGATGTCAAAATAGGCCAAATTAGAACTACTATGATGGCCGTATGACCGTCAAATTGAACCCCATCTTTTGCTGGTACAACCTCTCACCAAATTGATGAAATTTAAACTTCTTTTGCTGAAGACACAATTTCTCATTTAATACAGCTATAGACACGCTTCCTTGATTCTTATTAATTTCTTCAAGTTGGACCCAGTAACCCTCACAAGGATCAAATATTTAAATGAACCTGAAGGAAATGAGATAAATTAGATTTAAATAATAAACAAGTGTTCCATCCAATATCTTCACTAGTATTCTCTACCATCTTTAACATAAAAACTTATGTACTTAGAGGTTTTTAGTGTTTCCTATGTCCTAATTGATTTAAGGATCTAATCATGTTGATTTGGTATCCCTAGTGGTTAAAAGGAATTATTAACATATATTACTACTCCGTGTGAGGAAATGCGAATCCAAAGGAGCTAGTTTAATACTTTAGCTACTAAGAAACACAAATCAATGAAATAATCCAAATTAGGCCAACAGAGGTTGATGCATTCAAGAAGAGAATACTTACACAAAATGAAGCCAAATCATGCCAAACAAGTTTAGTATTGGCCCTTCCAATTTTTTATTTGATAGTTGCATGAAAATGACAAATTCAAAATACACTTATGAGGAAAGACCTAGAATCAATGAAATTTATTAAATAATGAAGGTAAGTTGGTTTGAGCTTCACTTGGTTTGAGAATACTTTAATAATTTCTACTTAACGAGGTCGACCACTTGAAGGTGGAAGCTCATCCAATCTCACCTACCTCCCCCTAATGTCAATCTAAATTCTCCATTCACATCTAATTACACACTTTATTCATTCATTCATCCATTTATGAACTATAAAATTCAATCAATACAATCACATGACATTCATTAATATGATATAACATTTATTAATACATAATACTAATCAATAATTAATTAACACATAACATGACATAAAATTCAATATTAATACCAAACATTCATGATAATTACTTAAAACAACATGCTTTCATTATCCAACAAAGTTAATCAAACAAAGTTTATTAAAGAGCATCAATATCTTTTCTTTTTTTGGGTTTTTCTTAGATTTCTTAAGGAAAAGGCCAAGAGGAGCATCAATATCTTCCTCATTCTCCTTGTCTTGTAGCTGTGATCTCAAATTATGATGCTTCCCCATATTTTGAGGAGCATGAGGTTGCTGCACTAAGGGGGGTATGCTGCAATAACAAGTAAATGGGTTAAATTCACATACATTTTTTGTACTGTTACAAGTATTTCATTAACCAATAGAACATAACATGCATTTTTCTTTACCTAAAAATGCCAAATCATGTATAATAACATTTTGATATGCTACCACCTCAACATGTTGAACACTTCAAACATGCTCCACTTGTTCACCATGGTGTTGAACATGCTCTAAAATATTCAAAAAAATGTTACATGACCAATTGCAATTAAAGATGTTAAATTCTATTAATAATTACATAATTTATTTCCAATAGAAAATTAATACCTCCACCACTATGATGTACATCACAACCTTCATCACATCCATGTTCTGTGATAGGATTTGAAGGTTACAGTGAAATGTCATCACATTGTTATCATATTGTTTAATATATAAAATAGAAATAATCAATTTATGTTGGAAATTAACACCAAACATGAAATTTGACCAATTTAC
The DNA here is from genome assembly GCA_028749045.1 of Cupressus sempervirens. Classification (NCBI taxonomy): domain Eukaryota; kingdom Viridiplantae; phylum Streptophyta; class Pinopsida; order Cupressales; family Cupressaceae; genus Cupressus; species Cupressus sempervirens. The sequence continues at coordinate 838,980,353 of CM053783.1, forward strand.
TTATGTCTCATTTGGTGCACTAGATTCTTTGGTATGACTTTCAGATTCTTGGCATAGGCATGTAAGCACAAATTTATAACTTTCCTTCAAGATATTTTTTTTGTCTTCATTCATGGGCTCTACATTGAATTCTGTGCCATGTATTTTTTGCTTAATATCACAAGTTTTGCATGTATGATTTGATTAAAAAATTTTTTTTGCAACCTTATATAAAAAAAATTTAATATGAAATACCATTGCTTCTACTTACAAGTCGAGAGTTTATATAGCCTCTAGAGCTAAGTTTGTGTTGGCCAAACTTTTGTACTCTCACTTTTGTAGCTTTTGATGTGTCTTGCAGTCTATGAAAAGTTTGAAACATGTTAGATTATATATTTACAAAGATCACTAACTAGTGCATTATTACATTCTACTTAATACTATCATGACACACCTTCCACTAATACATTAGGGGTCAATTTGCGATGGCAGGCAAATGTAATGTGTTTTTGGCTTTTTTTTTTTTTTCCAATTATAGCTCGACAACGTCGCAATTGTGATGCTGATGGGATATAAGAAAAAAATAAAAATAAACGTTGCTCATTTGGGTTATAATACTGACAATTAATTTGACACTTTTGTAACCCTTGTAGGGTCCGACTGCTCATCCGTTGGCTATGGCACGGTGTTGGAATTTTGGTCATTTGTGATGATTTTGAGGAGGGAGCTAAGTCACCCTTGTTGTGCTAGAAGGTCTGAACCCTCATAATCATTTAATAGATTTTCAAAACTTAACTAATTTTGTAGATATAGTCTCAAGACTTGTTTACAGAATGCCATTGGAATCTTTGATGCTGGATATCCTATTGATTGTTCTCCTAAATTTGGTGCTATTTGTGGAAGAAATTTAATGTTACTATCTCCTTTTTCCAACCATAATTATCTAGATTTTTGTTTCCATTATGTTTCTTCCTTGGATAAGAGATCCTCATACTTGCATAGCAACTCTTTTTCTTTGAAGTGGTCTTGATCCCTCCCATGTAGAGTAACTTCCTGATTGAGTGCCTATAGTTCTTCTATGTTTTCTTTCTCTTTGATTGTAGTTTTGAAATGGGACTTGATTCCATTGGAGAATTTTTTGTTTGATTCTTTTTAGCTTAGTATTAAAGCATTACATTCTGAACTCACCACCACTTCCTTCTTCTACCATTCTTCCACTAATCCTATGACTTTAGGGTCTAGCAATCACATTCTTTCAAATTTAAATGCACAACTTCGTGGTGTTAATTCTTCCTCTATCTCCAGGGCCACTATGAAGTGATCTAATCCTAAATTACCCTTAAAAGAGAACCCATCCAATTTTTCTGCTATATTGTTGAATCCTGTTCTTCGATTGTGCCATTTATACTTGCCATTATTGGCTATAACATCTATGAGGTTGATGTTTTTGAATCCATTCTTTGAAGTCTTTTTGAGCTTGATATTGTACTAAGGACTCTCCTCTTTTCTCATGATTGTTTAATATCAATTTGAAATAACCTCCCAAAATATTGTTCCTTTCTTGATTATTGTTTATAAAATTTCAATATTTACTCATGTCACTTTGTTTTTAATAGCTGTGGTGGGACCATAGATGGTTATTAGGGAGAGCACTAGGTTATTTTTGATGCTTTTATCTAGCCTCTTTTCCAATTCTTATGATTAACAAAGGTTTCATAGGAAACTTTACTTGGATCCCAAATGATGCATAGTCCCCAGGATGCTTCTTTTGCAGTCATGCATTCTATCTGCCTAATGTCTAGACTTGTACTAAAGTTGATACCTTCTTCCTAACCAAGCTTAGTTTCCTGTAACATTAGTGCCTTAGCTTGAAAGGCTGATAAAGCGTGCTTTATTTGACATTTCTTTTTAAAGGCATTGATGCCCTTAACATTCCAAGTGATGAGCTCCATTGCTCTATGGGAAGGGTCTTCCCCTTTCCTTTATGTAGTAGTAAGGTGATTTTAATCTGATCATTTGTAGCCCCACCCTATAGGATTAAATCAACTTTTGACTTCCCCTTTTCTTAGAGACTTTCCCAAAGTTTGGTTTAGACTTGTCTAGGTTACACAAATGCAATCCTAACTTTGCTAGTAATACAAAATCTCGAACTTCAAGACATATATCTTCTCTTAGACCAAATAAGAGTGCATTCTCTTCTATCTCTATTTTGGGATCTATGAAGTTTTCAAAGAGAGCTTCAAAATCAATCTTATCTTCTACCAATGCTTTATCTTCTTTGTCAATTTTTCCTATTCCTATAGTCTTAGAAATGAGTATTGTTTTCTTAATTGATTTCCTCCATGTTAATAAAATCTTCCACTATTTGCTTCACCACTATTTTGACAACTTCATTGTGTAATAGCTCAATAATTTCTTCCTTGAGAATTTCTTCCACATCTTCTTTTATTAGCAATAGCCTATCAACTACTAAACCTAAGTAACCATCATTGCTGATCTTGTTAACTATTTTTGTTTCATTCCCCTGGGATAAGGCATCATCTGTTCCTATGATAATGGTTGATTTGATTTCCTTATCTTGATCAACTATGTCCTTTTGTGGGGGGACTCAACCTACTTCACTAGTGTCTGTGATATAACATCCCAAAGAAGTATTATTAACAATATTATTCTCATCTGAGATATCTTCAACTTCCATGTTTGCTCCCTCAGTTGTGTCTATATTCTTATTACCATCAATGTCCTTATCATTGCTCATCAATGTTGCAGCCAATGTAGTTGAGATTCTTATCATCAGCCTATCATTCTTTTGCTTATGGCCATTAGGTATAATGATCCCTTTTGCTTCCTCCTATGCATCTATAGACTCCCATACCTTCTAAGGGTAGTCTTCTGGTATGTTATCAGGAGCTTTAGTGATTTCCTTATCTTCAAGCAGCCCAGGTAACTCAATATTTTTGTTCTGTGCCCCTATTTCCCTAGTATTAAGGCATCTGTGTGCTAGCCTTCTCATCAGCTTTTATGTCCTTATTCACTAAATCAAAATTTCTAGCCCTTTCACAGGTCATTTGCTCACTCAAATTCCTTGGTCAATAGTGTAATCATAGCTTCTACAAGAAGAGGGGTACTGATTGCCTCAACCACAGGCATGTTCTGGTTTTCTAAGGATGCTACCTTGATTTTAAAAGTCTATTTGGAGTCGGTCATTTTTCATCTACAATCTATCCTTAATCTGATTTGTTACATAATGAGGGTTGTTATTGTCATCCTGGGCTGAATGATGGACATTAACAATGAAGTCTCCCTTTTCAAGGTTAAATCTAACTTTGATTATTGTCTATAGAGGGTGAAGCAGCATGTTGGTTATTGCTAGCAAAATCAAAATCCCTCTCAAATATTCTATTTGTATTCCTATTCAAGATATAATACACCACAGGTCCATCCAAAGCCTAGACATAGTGCCACTTTCTCCTTGCTTGTATGCTAGATTGGCAATTATTTTTTGGACATTCTACTAGAGATGTTTTTGTGAATATTGTATCAATGCTTCTTGGCATCTAAGTAGTTGTGATTTCTATACTAGAGATAGCATGGGATGGCTTCTACTCAGAAGAGAAAGGATTTGAAGAGTGGGAAGAGGCTCATTGCATTTCTCATAGTGTACCTATGTTTTGTGGTGTTCACAAAGCTTAATGGTGCTTTTGGCAATGAGGATATTCATGGAGTAAAGTGCCTTCTAGAGATTTTTTTTTTTTTTTTTAATGTACGTTCAATGTTACTATTTATATCAATACTTTGTGGCACTTGGTTAATGTGATTTCTGTGTTAGAGATAAGCATGGGGTGGCTTCTATTTAGAAGATTAGGATTTGATTAGGGGAAGAGGTTCATTGCTTTTTTCATGGTGTTCCAATATTTTGTGATTTTTGCAAATATTAATAGCGATTTTGACAAGAAGGTTGTTCTTGGAGTGGGATGTCTCAAGAGGATTTACTGAATAATTTCTATGGTGTCTATGGTAGCTATTCATTTAATGTTACTTGTGCAGAAAATTTTATATCATGCATTATCAAAGCATTGATAAATCTACAATTTCTCTTCATCTTTAAGATTATTTGAGGAATATGTGCCTCTCAAGAGTAGTATTCAGCTAGAGGAATTGGATCCTTGAAATAGATGGGAAAGAATCTTTAATTCAACATTGAATTCCATATGAGCTCTAAATTTTGGTGTAATATCGTGATTCATTTCTAATGCTCTTTTGGGAAGAAATGCATTGTTTTGCTCATGTTGGTGAATTTGATTTCCAAGTCCATTCCTTGGGATTCATTGTACAAGGACTTGTATCCACATGACTACTAGATTTTTTTCTCAATCAAAGAAAATATGGAGCTTCCAACCTCATTTCATTCAACAATTTTCCCCATGTTGATATAAAATATATAACCAATATTTGTAAATTTTACCCTATTTTTTAAATTCAATCTTTTGTTACCATGGTCTTCATGGTAGTCAAAATTTCAAAAATTTCTTATATCAAGGTCATCTTTGGAGTCATTATACCAATGTGACTCATGATTTTCATGGTCTGTGTGTCAAACTTTCTAAATTTTATTTTATTTTAGTTAAAAATGAGCAATACATAATCAAACTTTTTTCTTTAAAATATATGGATGACCATTTCATTTCTTCAATATGCCCTATGGATGTCCCTATCTAAATATATATCTTTTAATTGCATATAATAACTAATTTATGTACTTTTTCATGACTATGTTTGACTCATATAATTGTGATCTCTCTAGCACTATGATGTCGTTTAATATGTCTTGCTAAAGCTTGCAAATTTTGTTCTTTTTGCCATGTCATGTAATATGTATTGCCTTGTAGCTTATATCTTTTGAAATTTTTGTTAGGCCTTGTAGCTTGTATAATTTGATTGCTGGAGAGCTTCTACAGCTAAGCAAGAAGGCCATTGCATGAGTTATAGCCATGCGCTCGGGTATGAAAATTGTATATTTTTTAATCTAATGTATATTTTAACTATACTTTAAGCTTATATGTTTTGAAATTTCTTTTAGTGGCTTAATGTTGTAAGGTCTCTTGAAATAAGACCTTCAGGCGGTTGGTCAAAGTTTACAAATAATCTTATCCACAAATTTGCCTAGAGCAATTGACTGAATGTTATAAAAGGTGATTGGGTTAAATGTCTTAGGAATAAAATCAAAGAAAGTATTTTTAAAATATTAAAGTATTTAGCTAGGTCTAAGAATATTTGTGTACTTTCGATAGTTTTTCTTAGTTTGTGAAAGTTGTAGACCAAAGTTTTCATAGCCCAAATTTTGCTTCCTGCAAAGAACGATCATGTCAGATAATATAAGTGAAGAACAAAATAGGGAGACAATTGATAGATTGTGGTCTAACTTGAAAAGAAAAGGTGATGGAAAATGTTATTGTCCTTGAAAAATTTGTAAGGGCTTAAACCGTAGAAGATTTCTAATCAAAATAGTTAAGAGACATTGTAGGGAGAATGGTCACATTGAAGGGGGGCATGACTATCATCCACTGGTAAGTTGTTCATTATATCATTTTAACAATTTATATACATATGAAATCACTTGATGATTAGTTGATGATCATGGTTTATTTATGTTAATCAATTTTATATAGGTTGATCTTCCCAGGGAAGTACATGATATGAACCACAACAATCCGAAGAAAATGGTTTTTGAAGTGGAGGAACATGGAGGTGCGAATATCCAAGGTGAAGATAATGATCCCATGGAAGATGATGATCATGTGTGAGAAAACACAATTGAAGATGATGGTATAAATACATTGATCCATGATACATTTAGTCCAAGCATATCTGATCATGATGATGATGATAGGCCCAATGTACCTCTACTTGAGAAGGCATACAAGCCCCTATACAAAGACTCGCAAAAAAATCTTCTCTCTACTGTATTGTTGTTGTTGAACTTGAAGGTTATGAATGGTTTATCAAACATAACAATGTCACTTATGTTAAGGTATGTCATATATGTCTTTATAGTTAACAAAGGGTGAATAATGTACCACTAATATTGTTTATATTAACAACTTATATTTTTTTCTATAGATTGATAGGCGAGTTTCTGTTACCACCATCAAATATTCTACCTCGCTCATATCAAGAATTATCTGCTGTTATGAAAGATATTGGAATGGAGTATGAAGCAATACACGCTTGTCCTAATGATCATATTATATATTATAAAGAACATGAATTTACAACACAATGCCCTGTATGTCATATGAGTAGATATCGAACAGATCAACTAACAAAAAAGGTGGCTCAAAAGGTTCTTTGTTACATCCCCATTATTCTACAAATGTGACAATTATTCAAGTGTAGTAGCTTGGCTCAATTTATGGATTATCATGCACACAATAGAAGTCAAGATGACATTATTCGAATCCCTACGAATGGTTCAACATTTATGCACATAGAGGAAAAGTGGCAAAACTTCAAAGAAGAACCTCATAATCTTAGGCTTTCATTGGTAGCAAATGGTGTCAATCCATTTAGAGAGATGAGATATGTTTACTTGGTGTGGCCTGTTTTTGTTATCAACAATAAAATTGATGTCAATAAAGAGGGAGCACATTATGTTGGAAATGATTGTTCTAGGTATCTTATCATTTGATAGTTATTAATTTACATGTACTTACAAATCTTGCAGTAAACAGTCACAATAATTATGTAATGTTACTGTTCATTCAAGTAGGTAAATATCAAGTAAAAAATATGAATGTATATATTGAGCCTCTTATCAACAAGTTGGTAGAGTTATGGAATGGTGTCACTATGTATGACGTTTCTAGACCAATAGGACAAAGACAATTTCAATTCCATGCAATACTTGCATGGATAATACATGATGCCCTAGGGCTAACACATTTTTGTGGTATGTTATAGTGAATTCAAGTTGCGCACGATAATTCTAATTATAAAAATCAACATATTTAATAATCCAATTATATCATTATCGTGTAGGTCTTCAAACAAAAGGAAAATTTGTATGTCTAGTTTGTGGTCCAAAGATGAAATCTCGTCATTCAAAAATTTTAGGAAAGTAGGTGTTTGATGAGTGTAGACACTTCCTCCACAGGAATCATAAGTATCGAAGTACAGAAAAACATCTTTTTAATGGGAAAGAAGAGACTACATCAAAGCAATGAAGAATGACACCTCGCCTATGGAAGTTGGAATATAATAGAATTAATCGTCAAGGTAATGCCATTCCACCTAATGGTTTATGTTTGTAATTTATATATTTCTATTGTGATTTTTGTTTACTAATTGTGTAATTGATGATCGTGAAGGTCATCAAGGCAGTACTGACAACCTTCCAAAGGGACTAAAAGGCTATCCTAAACAATTTAGTAGGTTGCCCTACTATGAGCACTTACAAATTGTGCATTTGTTTGATACTATGCGTATTGGAAAGAATATAACAGAGACATTGTGGAAAATATTGGATGGAAGGTGTGACAAAGAAAAAATTATCAAAATTTGTAATGACATTCATGAATCCAATCATGCATTGAAGAATTTCATTCACTCAAATAGCAACAGAGATCAGATTAATATAAGTGCCCTTCCTTGGTTATTAATGGAGCAGCAAAGTGATGCCATAAAAGAAGTCATATGAAAAATTTGATTTCCCACAAGATTTGCTACGAACATAAACAATCTCATATGAAAAAAAAGTGAATTTGGGCCAGGGCCCAAAATGCATGATTGGCATACTTTCGTCAAGGTAAGTTATGTTCTTCTGTATTTACAATATATTCATAAACTACGTTAACTGTTTGTTATGTTATGCTAGAAAATAATGAAATGATTGGTTTATAATTACTACAATACATGCTTCCTCTATCTCTCCCAGAGAACTTCAACAATAACATGAAACAAGTGATATAAGATCTTGGAAAATACATGAGGTAAGCAGTAATATCTATTTAATTTGTTGTATATATTTATTATATTTGTGATTTGTTTTTCTTGCTATGTAATCTATTGTATATTATTTTGTAAAGTCTCGTATCTATATATTTTTTGTGACTTGAATCTCTTAATGTAGGTGGTTTTCATCTAAATAAATCCATAAAGAAGATATAAACTATTGGAAGAGAAGAATTCCTCATTTATTGTGTGAAATGAAAAAGTGTCTGCCTCCAACTTTTTTCAATGCACAGGAACACTACCTCATACACCTAGTTGAGGAGATTGAATTATGTGGACCTATACACACTAGGTCAATGTGGATGGTTGAGAGGCACTTGAAATCTTTGAAGGCTTTGGTTTGACAAAGAGAACATCCTGAGGGTTCTATGGTAGAGGGATATATGGTATACTAGACTATGGTGTACATTACTGAATATCTTCCTAAGTTTGCATCAAATATCCATGTAGATCGCATTTGGGATCTCGAGCCTTTTAAAAAATTAGAAGGGGAGTACTTGATGGGGAAAGGTACATTGAGGAAAGTGAGAGGTAATAAAATATAAGATGTTATTGTAATAAATTATTTCTTAATATTCAAAATAAATCAGTTGTAAGTTGCCTATTTTTTTTTTTGTACAGGTGCTCAAGAGTGGGATGCACTACATTTGTATATTGCAAACAATCTTGATTGGATGATGGTATGGACTAAACTATGTCAACATTTTGGTCACACATTAACATGGGAAGGTGTCTATTTATTGGTTAAATAAGCTCATTGTAATGGAGATTCCAATGTTATGCAAAGGGAAATAGATTTAGCATGTTGTTCAAGAGATTTCCAAGTACGTACAAATTTATTAATCACCCGTATGTTTATCAACTCATGATACAATAATTTTGACATGTTTCACATATTATTGCAGGTTAAACACTACAAGGCTATGTTCTATAATGGTAAAAAAATTCGCGTCAAAGTGTTGGATGACACAAAGAAAACTTGTGATTCAAGAATAACTGCAATCTTTCAAGTGCCTAATATTTCATCTAGAAATGACTTACATCCTCGAGAGTCTGAAAAATTGATACTATGGCATTTTGGATGATATACTTGAGTGTGAGTTTAGTTCCTTCAAATTAGTACTCTTTGTTGTCAAATGGTATAGGCTACGACTTAATCCAAATGATCCTAATAGAACTTTTATTGAACATGATAATGAATTTACAATGGTTAATACAAGGTTGTTTGAGGCAGTTGGGAGGATGAGCCCTATGTTCTTCCAAGCTAATGTGAGTAGGTATTTTACTCAGAGGTTCCACATAAATTGGGTTGGTCATTTTTTGTTAGACATGAACTGAGAGGCAGGCCAATAAAGTATAATGCGATGGAAGAAGAAGACACCGAAGAAGTAGAAGATGATGTAGATGGTGATCACAATCGATAGTTATTGGATGATGTTCTTGACAAAAATTTTCATGAAGAAGAAGAAGAAGAAGATGATGATGATGCTACTTTTGATGATGATGATGAAGATGATTTTGATGTTGATGATGACGACAACGACGAAAATGACAACGAAGACGACGATGATGATGATGGTGAGGATGATGATGATGATGACAATGATGATGATGATGATGACAATGATGATGATGATGATGATGATGATGATGATGATGAAGAGTATGATGATGATGAAATTTAGAGGTATGTCATCAATCCTTAATCTATTTAATATTCATTTCTTGATAGAAATATATTTGTCTTTTATGGTTACATAGTTTATTCATTATCTATTTAAAAGCTACAAGTTTCAACTACAAATAGAATACTGCTAATCTAAATTAACAATTTAATCTATTTTTATTAAATAAAACTATTTAAAACACATATTTATGTGTGAATGTATTGAGCCTTATTTTCTTTCAGGTCAAAAGCATTTGTAAGTGTTTAGTTTAGAAAAGAGAATTCATTAAATATCTATAAAAGGGAGTTGTACCTAGAATAAAACTCATAGGGAAAACATAATATAAGCGCTTACCCAATTTTTTGGTTAATAATTCTACCTCTATAGGTGATGCAAGGACCCTAGGTGGACTTGCAATCATTCATAACAAGAGGGACTTCCATAGTGTTCTCACAACACCAACTAATCATCTTCATAAGTTCCCTCTCCTTGATCCAAGCCAACTCCATAAGCTATCAGAGTGCACACCAAATCCTTATTCTACCTTAGGTTCTACATCTTTGGAATAATCCCATGAATGTCCCTCAATCCATCCAATGGATTCATCCAAGCAATCTAATCAACAAACTATCAAATGCTCACAATGCCTCAATAGGTGCCAAACTTGACTTCACCTTAACTAGGTGTTTCCTCCACCTCCACACACATCAAAAAACTTCAAATAGCATTTACCCAAGGTGACTAAGCCCTCAACTCATCAACTGATACAAAAACCTAGTTTTAGCCCTTCACTGGGCCTACTTCCCTAGTAGGCTTATAATGTGAGCCTTATTTAAGTGTTATATTGTGTACCTTTTAATGTTTTTAACTTTTATGTGATGCTTATGATGGATGTGATTATGATTATGATGTGATTATGTTCACGATAATTGAATTACATTTGTAGGAAATTGAATCCCTTTCAGGAGCGTCCTGCATAGTCTCATGGATCGACAGGTATAAGTCAATACTCCTTATAGACAGTCTATTTAATACACTTATCAATAGTAAGATTGATGTCTTCTAAGATCTCTCCCATTTGCAAGTACCAGTGAATAGGTATTTTTTAGAAGTGTCTTCCTCGAGTGAGGGAAATATAGGTAAAGAAGAGGAAAGTGAGACATGTAGTTTATCTAGAATAGGGAGATTAACTAGAGGTCAAAGGACTGGAAGAAAATTCAATAAATGCATGAAATTTTTCCTTGCTCAATTGGGGTCATGTTCTTATGATGATGAGATGGAAGGTGAAATCGAGGTGCCCTTGAGGTACCAACATCTACAGAAACATTGGGTACCCAAGGAACCTCCTCCAATAAACACTGATTTTTGTGTTAACGAGAGGATATATCACATAACACCATCATCATTACATGGTTTGGGCTTATTTTCTATGGACAACATGAAGGTGTCTTACAAAAAATTTTATGAATTGATGGAGTATGTTGGACCATGTTACGATTACAAAAGTTGGATGCATATTGTTCAATATAAAAAAAGTATGCGTAGGTATGCCCTCTCAGAAAATTACAACAGCAAGACAATAATCAAAGTAAAAGTGTGGTTATATACATTGATGGAAGGCCAAAAGAAATAGAGAATATTATAGGTTTTATAAATAGTACATGACATGGGTCAACTATAAAGCAACCCAATTGCATATTTGAGGCCTGTGAGCGAAATCATGTATTCATCTACGCGATAAAATCAATACGTGTAGGGGAAGAGCTTCTTATTGATTACAATTTGAACTACATAGATACAAACAAGGATACTATCATGGGGGTGGTACATACTATTAAACCAACTTCTAATTAATGAATTCAACATACCATTTAGTCAATAAATTTTTGAATAACATTTTTATACTTGATCTTTGACATAGGGGCACAATATGGAGCAACCGCCTAGAGGGGATGCTAGTGATGTTCTCGGATCACCTACACATGAGTAGGTAAAACTCATTGTAATTGTGCAAACTAGATAGAAGCAAAATGTTATTTTTTTAATGTTGTTTTCTTCATTTTTTTGGAGTAATTTTGATAATACTAATACTATTGTTGGCCCTCTAAAGGGAGGGAAAGGAACCTGTAGTCCGTGATCAACAACCCCCCCCCTGAGGAGGACCCTTTCTATATTGATTTAGCAGAGACTAATGACCCGATCGGTTGAATTAAAAAGGTGCTAAAGAAAATTGGCAGATAAATTATACGTTTGGCAACCATAAAGCATACTACTTAGGAAATAAAAGATAGGGGATCTGAATTGTTGCACACCTCTGAAACCTTAAAAGTAAGTATTAATGAAAATTTTAATTATAACAAGAGTTCAATAATGGTTTTTATGTTATGCTCTTTTATGGTATTAATTAAAATATGGATGCATTGTCTTTATAGAGTTTTTTGTGTGATTTCAAGCCCCATTCCCATGATGAGGGTGATGCAGGTGGTTCAGGTAGATCGCATGTTCCATTCCCCACTTGTGTTTTCCACTAAATATAATATAGGAATGATCATAATCATTGACAATACATGCTCGAACAATCCTTTTTTTTAATGGTCTAACAATCTTGTCCATGCTAGTCCACGCATTCTATATTTATGCATACTCTAACAATTTTATTCTTTAGCCTCAAATCAATTGTATCCTATGACGATGTTGCCTCCATCTAGGACAACCAAAAATCTCTTTCTGACTACTAAGTCGACAACACACAGCTTACAAGCATTGACTATTGCACCATCTACTGGTACACAAATCCCTCTTTTTCTCTCTTATGACAGCAACGAACAATTTTTTTTTACAACTTTTTAACATCAATTATCATTTGTTCTTTTATACTTCGTGTCAAAGACTTATGAAAATTATAAAACTTTTTGCAATAGGAGTTGCAACATCATTTCTTGGATGTTCCTATGTTCCTAGTATGGGAATGGTGAAGGATGTCATATTGATCATTAGTGACAATGAAGGCATTCCATTAAAAGTAGCCAAAGTTCTAGGTACTTTAAAGTTATTATTATTCTATAGTGATATAATAGTAATTTAGTTTTTGATCACTCTTCATCAACTAATGATCCCATGATTGTTTTGTACAGAATGATGCTTTTTGGAGAAAACTTGGTGATGAGTGTTTGTGAATATTCAGGCCCACCCTGCGTACCTGGTGGAACATTATATCCTAAATAAAACCCCAAACCACTATTTTGATTTCATATCATTGCTAGAATAGTTTTCCTTTTCATCCATTTCTTGAACTATATTAAAGGTAGCTTCACTTCATTTATGAGTCTAAAATGTTTTTTTTTACTAAAAAGGTGGAATAACCAAGACAAACCATTGAAGGATGATCTTATAAAGAGCATGACCCAAATCTTTGGACCTTGTGCATTTGAGAGAAAAAAAGCTAGTTTATGTTTGAAGTATATTAGGGACCAGTAAAGAAAAAATTTATGGGATAACCCCAAGTACGAGCGTCTGCCCTATGTTCCTGAGGCTGAGTGGTAGGCTCTAATTTTGGATGGAAAGTATAAAGCTGACAAGAAAAATAATATTACACCAGTAGAGAGTACAACAAGGTATGTGATACTATTGAGAATGTAATTATGTACTCATTAACCTCTATATTTATACTATCTAACATATTTCAATTTTTTCATAGATTGCCTGACACATCAAAGGCAACAAAGGCAAGACTAGAAAAGCACGGGACAAACAAGCTCGGCTTTGGTGGTTTTTTGAAACTTCAAGAATGAGTTGTAAGTATTAGTAAGTGAAAAATTGTATCAAATTTTTTATATAATGTGATGGGAAATGCTAGGATAGACTAGCTTGTCTATGCTCTTGATCCTCAACTTGGATCTCAGTGTTCCTCCACACCAATATATGATACAGAGTAAGATGCTTTGGAAGCACCAACAAACTCCTAGCACCTTGGAACAACTAAGCAATTCAAGTTATCACCCCAATCCTTTGTTCTCCACAAGAACATTCAAGGCTTGATTCACCTTCAAACAAGGAACTAATCTGCTATTACAACTGCTCCTGTAATTCATGGACCCAACTCATCACATAAGGCTTCATACTAGTTACTTCTCCCTTGTACCATTCAAGGCCTCATACACCCAACCTTGACACCAAGTGTTTTGGATAACTCCAACCCTCTAACATAAATGGAAACCAAAACAAATCAGTTCTAAGGAAAACTTGCTATTACTAGTCACAGGGCAAATTGCAACACTTGACCTTTATTTTACACACCCAACCAAGAGTGCAATTGGATCCTCTAGGACTCCCAAAGACTAAAGATAGTATAGAACAACTCCAACATGACCAAAATAAGGTGTAACAAGGGTTGGAAACCCTGCTAACTATTTACCATTTTCTTCTGATATTTTGACTACCCTCCATTGGTTGATGAAACAATGCAAGTCAAATTCACCATACCACGCAAAAATGCAAGGCTCATAGTTCAAGAGATGCCTCACAGAAGAGGATAAGAGAATTGGCTTCCAACAAGGCTATAGAGGTGTGGCTAAATGGCTACAAGCTAAAATCAATGTGGAAGGTTCTAATAATGATGGATTTGACCCACAGGTAAATAAGCTAAATGAAATTTATTTCAAATTGAATACTTTACCAATTAGTCTATTTGATGTTAAGTCCCAATATAAAGTGAGTATATCTATTTTAAGCAAGCAATGATAACAATGCGTAGGATGTTGGAATGTAGCCTGACAATCCTTCTACATAATCTATGGATGCTGAAGGTTCACATGATGTGCATCCCAGTGGTGGAGGTATACATTTTCTATTAATTTTTTTTATATGTAATTGCAATTGGTGTTTGGATTAACGTAACATTTTGTATAATAGCTATAGAGGATCGAGGGGTCGATGTTCATGAGTGTGTTGACATTGAGTCCAGACAAAATGATGTTTTCAGATTAGGTAAAGAGTGCCACAGTTATGTTATTTAAAATAATTAAATACTTGTAACAATTATAATAAATTATTTTTAATTTAACACTTTTATTTGTTATTGCAGAGGACCCCCCTTTTCAACAGCATAGGAATTTGAGATCATAAAAAATAGAGAACATAACAACTGATGAGGGGGGAATTGATCATGACATTGATGCTCATCTTAGAGCTTACATAAAAAAAAGAAATAGAAAGAAAAAAAATAAATGATTGTCATCTACATACCTTAATTGATAATGACTGAATTTTATGTCTCAATGAATTTAATTATGTGCTAATGAATGTTCATGAATTATGTGTTAATGCAGAATATTGATGAATGGTGCATGTTAATGAATCTAATGTGTTAATGAATGTTATCATGTGATATTGATTTAATGTTACATTTTATTAATGGTTGAAATAATGAATGAATGTTAGATGTTAACGTGGAATGTAGAGTGATGTTAGGGTGAGGGGGGTGGGGCCAAATGAGCTTCCACCTTCACGCGGTTGGCCTTGTTTAGTAGAGAATATTAAGATATTCTCGAAACAAAGTGAAGCTCAATAAGATACTAAATAGTTCTCTATTTTGTCCTATGTTTAGACTGTTGTCCTATGCATCTAAGGCTTCATGCTTTGAACTATCATGAGGTTCTAAACTTGTAGCTTTTTTATTGCATCCTTGGATCTCAACACTATCTTGGGACTGTGCTATCACCAATAATACAATTATCATTATTAACTATGGAAATAATGAGTCCCTATATTTCATTAGATCTCATGCAATGATAGAAAGGCAATGAGAGTACAGATACTTGTGATGACACTTGAGAAAACCTTTGCATGTCTACCCTGCATTATCATACAATCAACTTATGATTGATACATGTGTACAAGTTCTTAAAATTTATAGTACAATTTCCTCACTATCATGATCAACCTCCCTTTTCTAGATGATGCCTAACTCAACAAGTGAGAGGGGAAAAAGACTGACCAGCATCCACCTCATGCCAATAGATTATAGCTAGACAATGTCAGAATCAAAAGATCATTATTCAAGTCAATAGAAATAATTAAAAATTAGCCTACATTAATTTAATATTCTCCAATAGTTTTTGCAATATGTGAGAAGCCTTATTTGAGTGCCACTAGATTTGATGTTAGCTATGAGCTCTCCATCCAATATCATTAGGCTGAAAAGGAATTTCGAGATATGCAAATAGCACTATCATATTTAGAAACCTGATGATAGCTACCCAACTTCAATTGGGTTAGTGACATTGTTGTTAAACTCTATTTTAGACTATGAATTCATTTAGCAGTAGAGGATACAGATGGATAGCAAGAAAACTGTTCCATGTGTCATCATCTAATATTTTTCTCATGCACTATATAAAAGAAGGCAGCTATTAACATTCTCAACTATTCTATAGGGATTGTTAAGGAGTTAGAAATGTTAAAAAGGCTACAGAATAGTGAAGCTATTTATCATGCTTGAAGGAAAAAAGGTGGTTCATTGTATGCATTCTTTAGTAAGACATCATTTTGCAATAATGAGCTGATTTTGAAATAAAATGATGCTATCACTCCATTGTATCTAGTTTTTCACATTGTTGCTTTACACAATCTTTTAGGAGTCATGGCAATTAGTTATTTAGGAAGGTAATTAATATCATCACACATATTGATGAACCTTAAAGAACATAACAATAGATCTAAAAGCATAAACTTTGTAGACCATTTAACTTCTATCTATAATTATTCAGATCCATCCAATTTTTAACTTGTTTCATTGGTAGGTTCCCACACTTCATGGTATAGATATTTTGAAATAGTGGCATCTCAAAATGTAGTTTTTGAGAAAAATATCTCATCTCTTTGGGGCAGTGGAGAGTGGTGGATGCTTCTCGCAACTCAAAGCATGGCTATAGGAACTGTGATGGTCCGTTGGGTGTGCAAGTATTTTGATCCTGTCATGGCCACATGATGGGTATGTTTCAACATTATACCAATAAAATCATTAGTATACTTAAAAATAAATAGAACTTCCAAGCTATGTGGATTTATGATCTAATAATTTTTACATAATTTTTAACATCTTTGATTATGTTGTCTTTTTTTGTTTTGACAATATTATAAGATATGGAAAAACCAATAAAAAATTGAATTGTTAAAGCTTTGCCTTGATTAAATATAATTGTAGCTTAGAAATAAAGTTGTCTTAAAGAATCACTTTTGCTAAACTTAAGGTACTTGGGCAAAAGAGATACTATGGGATTATAATTTATATATAATGTTGAATGTAATGGGACTACTCAAGCCCAATAGAAACTCTACATTGAATTCATTTACTAAGATTCTTTTCCTTAAGAATTATGAGGATAAGAATGTGACTATTGCAAACCTCCTAGAAGAGCTCCCTATTCTTATAGTTAACACCTTATGGTTATTATCATTCTTTGACTAGCATTGGCTTACTCTCAACATCACAATATTATAATTTTATGGGATGCATGATGCTTCTCTTTGGGGTCTCTAACCCCCTAACTAGAGGGAAATACACGTCCATGAATATACGTGCATTATAGTGTAGTTCATGTCAGAGAGAGGCTTTCCCATCATCCAAGCTGACCTTGCATGATGTCAGCATTTATCTACATAAAAAATCAAATGTGGATATATACATAAATATCAATGTTTTCATTATCTTTTTAGCTTATTACTATTTCTATTTTTATTCTGGATATATTTCATACAGTTTTAAGCATGGAAATTTTCATATGCATTACATTAATGCCAAGTCCAATGGTGATTGATATATGAGAAGTTAGAATTATAAAGTTAAACCTTTTTTACCATTGGTATGAATGGCCTTGCACACATAAACTAGTGGTAAATAACCAGCACAAGCCATTGGACATGTTATGTCATGCAAATGCTTCACATCATCTTGTTTATGAAGTAGCATACTTTTTTCCATGATGCATAGGTTGAGTCCTACCATATAATAGATCCTTTGTCTTATATGATGTAAGTTGCAAAAATGCATGAATTCAGGTTATTTAGTATTCACGTAGGTTTGGCAAATCTAGTATTTAGAATGGCATTTCTCTTTCAAAAATGTTATGACTGAATATCTAATTAACATACATTTAAAATATCTCTAGAAATGTAAAACATCAGAAATTGAAAAAGGAAAACTAACATGGGATCTGTGTTTCTGATAAGCTACTGTTGGCTCAGTATGGGTAGGTATTGACCCATTTAAGAATCTTATATTTGATTTAATTTATTATAATGTGTTGACCAAATTTATAATCCCCCACTATTATTTATTTTCAATTTATGAGGTTTTTCACATATTTCCTAACTTTTATACACTTGATGGTGTGATGTCCTTTAACACAGTGAAAACCACAAAAGTTATTTTCATTTTACCATGTGGCCTTAGGTTGACTAATGTCTAATGTTTGGGTCTACGGATAGATAATGAGGTTGTCTTTGATGAATTTGTAAAAAATCACATCAAGTGGTTCATCTAAGGGAGTATAGACTCTATTTGGCTTATTATGGATACATGGCCTTTACCCAAGTACAAATATTATGGAATTCATTTGATTTGTTGGTTCTTGGTGGAATGATATATGCACCTCTTTTGATATTGTTATTTTTGAGGTTCTTGATATGGTTGTTGATAAATCATGGTTTATTTTTTATAGGTTTTTTTTCTAGAATGTTTGTTGATGAGGTGGGTTTGATGTGTTAGGCATTGCGATAACCACATTGACATGTCATTTATCTATGGATCCATCAATTACTCCCTTTTTTCTAGTATCATGTTTTATCATTTGATATGACCCCACTCTTATGTGTTTTCCTTATATATATTTATGACTCCATTGTCAATAAGTCCTTGATCTAGGCCCATGCCTTTCTCTTTGATGTCTTTTTACATTTACAAGTAGCTAATGTACATATGATGTATGAGCTTAGGGTGTGTGTTGTTGATGAACATCTTGATGAGGTGTCATTCTGGTAAGGTGTGAGATATTCATGTTGTGAGGGTTTTACATCTATGTAAGAAGTCAATGGTTCTTTCACCTCTTTTCTATTTTGTGTAGGCTAAATCCATTATTGTTAGTTATGTTTCAACATGGTGAGCATATTGTGCAACACAGACTTTTAAAAGTTATGTGAATATATTTACAATCTCATAGGGCATCTAATAGAATCACTTAAGGGTAAGGCCCCCAAGGCTTTTTTGAAAGAGGCATATAAGAAAAATGCCATTGTAGACGACCTCCTAGAAATGCATTTTAAATTATTTCATGTGTGACTAGATCCCCCTTCCCCTTGAAATTGTCAAATTTTTGGATTTAAAAGTATTTGGGGAAGCATGCCATTATTATAGCCTTGTTGAATGGATACGGGTATACACTTTCAAACTTGAAGGCTTTAGAATCTATTCTATCCTTTAGTGCTTTGAGGATGCTCTTTATCTCTTGCCACTCTAGGTTTACAAGTGTTGTAGTTGGTGCCCCCAATATTGGTGCCCTCAATGCATGGTATGTATTTGATGCAGTAGGTGAGTATGGATGTGAGTATTTTAGTGGGTGAAATGTTGATTTCCTTGTTACCTAGATAGGGGTTGGAAGTTATTGAAGTGGTGGGTGGACATAATGTTGCACTTGTAGGGTGAATTGCTTCTAGTATTGTGGATGTTTCTATGGAGGATAGTTGCTTGATTATTTTATAAGTGGATGACCTTTTGATTGTGCTTGTATATGTTGATGTTTTGATTACATTTATTATGGTTGTGGGGGTTGATATGTTAGTGAAATGGTTTAGGAAGCCACATTCTACCCAACATAGAATGAATGTGCTCCTACATAAGATGGTACTTGGGTGTTAAATGGTACAAAGTAATTCATATAAGGGAATTCCCCCATTTGTGGTTGTTGCTATGGTAGCATGTGTTGTTTACTTTCCAAGAGAGGCATGGAAAAATAACTGGTAATGGGTGAAAAATGATTTGTTCATGGAAGGGTTGGGGGTTGTTGTTGTGCTTGGAATATTAGCATGAAAGGATTTCTATTTGGGAGGGTTGTCGCCTTCCCTTTTGGTTGTGGTAATCCCCATGGGCCAAGTGGAAATAATGACATTGATAAGGATTTTGTTTCTTAGTTAGTTCATGAAAACCTCTAAGATTGATGCAATAGGTCTCAATTCATTCATCTATTAGGGAGGTGGCTTAGATATCACTAGGATGGTCTATGGACTGAGTTTTGTGCTTTCCACACCAATACTAGGATTTAGATCCATGTCTTTCTTCTTCATTTTATTTTTGTTTTGATGTGTGGTGGGTGGCATGAAATGATCATACACCTAAGGGTGGTATGCAAGATGATGTGATAGGAATTGCAAAGTGTAAGATGAGTTCTAAGACCTTTTAAAGATGAGATAACATATAATCTATGATGAAAAGTATTTATTGAGATCTAAAGACTTCTGAAAAATGCAAAGGAATGAACATGTGGTAATACAAAGGATGATGATGGAGGATTCTATCCCAAGGGATAAAACTGTGATGAGATGAGTGAAAAGTGTGTGAGGAAGAAGAAGGATCTAATTGTAATAGCTCTAAGTCATGAGTTGGATAAGAGTACAAATAACTCCACTTTTTGTCTTATGTTATCAATCTTGCACTCCAACTCTTCTTGTAATGTGTTTTTAGTGCCTTCTTTCTCAATTCAATCTAGCCTAGCAATCCTTGCCTATATGGAAAAATAATTGTATTGACAACTGATTGACTGGGGTGGTCAGTATGGGCAGGTATTGACAACTGAATATAACTGAGGAAATTTTTGTTTTGGTTTTACTTTTTATCTGTCGCAATTGCAATATCCACCAAAAGCATTACGACGGGGTTGCTATAGTAGAAATTCCATCTACCATCACAATTTCCTAGGTGTCCATTGCAATTGCGATGTCTGCCACAAGAATTGCAATGTCTGCCACAAGAATTACGACGGGGTTGCTATAGCTGCGACGACAACTGCCATCAAAATTTTTGGGGGTTTTGTTGCAATTGTGATGTTGGCCACAAGAATTGTGATGGTGTTGATGTCACAATAAAGTGGTTGTAGCGTGACAAATAGGCATCATAATTGCGACGATATAGGATAAACGTCATAATTTGTGACTAAAAAACAATGATGTCTATTACTGTCGTAGTGGCAACACATTTTTGTTGTAATTGTGACACATAGCCATTGAAAATTGATGCCAAATGTATTAGTGTTCATTTTCCCTCTTTTGATTTAATTCCTTTACCATGTAGCATTTTCTCTTTTGCATCTCCTATTATTTCATTCCACTCCATCAATGAAATCTTAGGAAGACACTCATACTTTGGGTTATCCTTTAGAACCCTTCTATATTGGTCCCTCATAGTATTTATATGTTTGGGTGCTCTTTTAATAAGTAGAGTGTTGTCAAAAATTTTTTTTCCAAAGAGGCCCTCTAATGATGTAATGAGCTGATTTCTTAACTTACGACCCTGTTCATTCCACCTTTTTTGGAAAAACAAAATTATTAGATACATAACTTTAATATAGGACAATAAATGGAAGAAAAGAAAAAAATTGTACCAATGATATGAAGCTAGGTACCTTTTATGTATGGTGGGCCCAAAAAGCTTCAATGCCATTTCAAAAAGAGTTTCATAAAAAACATCATGGGATTATCTGTCCAAAATGAGTTATGTATAAGTAAACTACATTACAATGTAAATAGTTAAAATTTTAAAGCACCTAGAAGCTTTGGTACTTTTAACAAAAACATAGTTTTCTTGTTTAACAATAATGACCCCACAAACAAACTAGTACTAGTAACATAGACTAATCCAAGAAATAGTTTAGCTTCAGTACAAGTGGTCTCTATTTTAGTATCAATTATAGGTGTATATATTAGTGCATGAAATAGGTCCATGAGTATAAAATGCACCCAACAAAAAAATATCAATGCATGATTAGCACATAACAAAATATAACAAAACAAGGTTTTACTAGTTGTATTTGGTATAGAGGAAGATGTCTGGAAGTTTCTTGTTGCTAACATTATAGTTGGAAATATCAGAGTGGTGGTATTTCCTTTACATGCTTCAAATAGAAAATTTGGTTGCTTATTAGTTGACATAGGTTGAGAGCTATTTATAAACCTACAATATTCCCTATTTCTTTTGACATTCCATCAATATACATAGTGAGCCTTTTACTTTGATCATTTTCTTTGCATTGTATATAATTTCTGATAATGCATACCTATGCATACTTTTTTTACATTGGACAATCCACATCTAATTATTGTAATTGTAACAAGGTCCTACATACTCCATCAATTCAACAACTTTATTATAACTGACCTTTATGCCATCTATGGAAAATAAGCCCAAACCATGCAATGAAGATGGAGCTATGTGATATATCCTTTTGTTAACAAAAAAATTAGTGTTAATTAGAGGTAGTTCCTTGGGTGCCCATTCTTTCTAAAGATGTGTGTAGCTTAAGGGAACCTTCCTATTGCATTTGGTCTCATTATCATAAGAACATGACACCCCCCCCCCCCCAACAAATAAAAAATGCATTTGTTTATTGAATTTTCCTCTAATATTTTTACCTCTAGTTGATCTCCCTATTTTAGACCTACTAGATATCTCACATTTATCTTCTATTCCCGCATTTTTCTCACTTGAGGAAGACATATCAGACAAATACCTATTTGAGAATACCTTCAATCCATCAAATGAGAGACATAGTAGGATCCATATATTTTTCTAACTAAAGAGAAGGAAAAAAAATAATAAATTTGATCTTTGACTAAAGTTGATGTGGTTAGTCAAGAGAAGATAGAAAATAAATAAATTATATCTATATGGTCTATTGAATTATACCTATCGATCCATGTCACTGTGCATGATCCTAGTCAAAGGTGTTATCTTTCATGCATATGTAATTCATTTAAGTTAAGTTAGCCAAGAATTACATGATATGTTATAAGCTACAAATTATGTAGACGAAAAAATTTACATGATGCAAAATTATGTCTATATACTCCATGACATTAAATTTCAACACATAAAAACTTGATTATAAAAACATACAAGTCAAGCAAATTTCTATGAATAAATCATTACCTCATATGTGACATTGATCATATCTTGAAATAAATTTCATTGATCATGTTATTGATCATCCTCTTCATCCATGTCATCATCATGACTATCATCATTATCATCATCACCATCGTCATTCTTGTCACCTTGATCATCATCATCATCGTTGTTGTCATCATCATGACCAACATCACCATCTTCATGACCATCATCATGACCAACATCACCATCTTCATGACCATCATCATCATGACCATCATCACTTTGATCAATGCCATCTTCATCACCATGATCATGATCATGATCATCATCACCATCATCATTAGCATCACTAGAATCATCATCATTTTCTTCTTTTTCTTCTTCACTATGTAACAATCATTTAAGATCATCATTTACTTTTTCTTCTAATTCTTCAATATCTTTGTCTTCCATCACGTTATACTTTACCAGCCTTCCTCTTGGATCATTTCTAACAAAAAATGACCAACCTAGTTTATGTGGAACACCAAAGTAAATACTTGCTCAAATTGGCCTGGAAGAACATAGGGCTCATCTCCAACTGGCTCAAATGACCTTATATTAATCATTGTAAATCCACTATCATGTTCAATAATAGTCCTATTAGGATAATTTTTATTGGTGTAAATAATTATTTACTATTTACACTTTACTTAAGTTTACTTAGGTTAATGCATATTCATATTAGTTTTCATGTAGACACCTAGGAGTTTTCATATTCATATGAGTTGTCATGTAGACAACATAGTGGTTTGTACTCCAATTGAGAACATGTTCTCTACTACATATTTTTATGAGATACACCTTTGTATTCTTATCTTCTCATTGTTGTACATACATTCATCGACAATGGATGATAACCCACTCTTTGTGGCCATGTGCTTAGTTGTTACTTATCACTTTGCATGACTCCTAGTCATCTTTATTGCCTTTATATACAAGGCACTTCTATGATGTATTCATCCAATTATCCAATTAATCCATTCTTATTTGATCATAGTTTATCTCTCTTGTGCTATCACTTGAGCTTATAGATCTTGGAATTTCATTCTTGCCTTAAGAAAATTCTTACATGGTACAAAAGCTTAAGGTAGATTCTTACATAGTTTCAGAGCTATACCAAATTCTTACAATTTTGATTCAGCCATAGCCTATACCATTTGATGACAAATAGAACTAATTTGAATGATTTAAATTTGCACTCAATTATGTCATCCAAAATGCCATAGTATCATTTTTTAGATTGTTTTAGATGTAAATCACTTCTAGATGAAATCTTAGTGACCTTGAAGATTGTACTTATCCTAGAATCACAAGTTTTCTTTTTGTCATCTAACTTTTTGAAGCAGAATTTATGACCATGGTAGTACATAACTTTGTGGTGTTTGATCTAAAATTAACATTTCAAGATTATTTGCATCTATTAGTGAGTTGATATTAAACTTACACATCATGGTTAGTAAAATTATACATACCTTTCTACCTCTTAAACCATATGCTAGATCAAGTACCATTGGCATAATATTGGGATCTCCATTATTATCAACTTCTTTAACAAATAATGCAACACCATCCCATGTTAATGAGAAATCATTTTCTTGAGATTGTTGAATCCATACTGTCATCCAATCAAAGATTGTTTGCAATATATAAATATAGTGCATCCCACTCATGACTAACTATAAAGAAAAAAAATAGACCACTTAGAAACAACTTATACTAAAGATTTATAAGAGTTAATAAACTAAAATAACATGGTGATCCCATAATATTAGGTGCCACATTTTGACAAATTTTAACACTAAAATCAATATTTTTGAAATAAACCTCACATTCAATTGACTATATCTCTAAAACTATGAATAATTCAAAGAGGACATAAACTAGTGATTTCTAGTACTATGTTCCTACTTTGTAACCATATTTTTAATTAAAAATAAATAAAAATTTAAGTCATATTTTTTTTCCCTGAAAAGTGTTACATATGAAAAATCAATATTTTAAAGAGTGACAGTCATTTTGACAAGCACAACTTTTTTTCTATAAATGATAATGAGGTAATTCTTTTAATGTTGGATTTGTAACATCAATATCTAAAGGATGCATTTGGTTTGATTCAATTTGGTTGAATATTATATAGTTTATGAAGTTTTGAAGTGAAATCAATTGTAATTCAGACATACGTTCATTTTGACATGAATAACTTGAACTCAATTTATCCAAAATCAAAATTTCTTTTTTTAATGAAAAACTATCTCATCAACCTATTTGAAAGTCTTAATGAATATAATACGTATTAAAATTATAGTCATTGGAAATCTTGCTCCAAGTAGCATAAATTGGCATTTTTTGATTTGTAGTAGGAGTTCATTTGATCTCATTTTTTAGGGTCAAAACACCAAATTTTTTAATGTAAGAAAATAGCCCAAAAAATTGTAAAATCACATGTTCACATGGACATATTAAACATATTTGCATGAACATGTGAGCCAAAAAAAATTGGTGATAAGAAATTTATTTATTTACATTCACATGAACCTATTAAAAAACATTATGTTCAGGAAAACATGCTTAAAAAATCACGTGTTGACATCAATTGAGCATTGAAGACAAATGTTTGAAAGTGAAGCCAAATTTTATAAAGTAAATGCAAATTTTTTAAGGCAATGATTTTTTTTGGGTTTTTTGATGGGAAACAAGAAAGGAAGACAAAAAAAAAATGCAAGGAAGAGATCTCATGAAGTAGAACAAAGAAATCTTCAGAAAACTTTGACACATTATCATCAAAATAAACAAGGTATGTAATTATATATATATATATATATATATATATATATTTATTTTCATGGTCTTGAATTTAATTATGTATCAATCTTATTTTTTTATCTAATTTGATTCATTTATAAATGTGTTGTAGACAATCAACAAGGTGAAGGTGAAGAAAATGTTGAAGGAGGCTCAATAGAAGTAGAAGAAGTGCATATGAGAGAAGGGTCAATATCGCTCCCTACAAAAGTTCAAGTAATAGAAGTCAAAGAAGGGTCAAAATATTTCCCTACAAAATCTCAAACAATGAATGTTGGAGAAGGCTTAAGATCACTCCCTATAGATATTCAAGTAACAAAAGTCAAAGAAGGGTTAGGATCATGTGCAGGAACTGGTATGGATGAACTCATAAATATTGTTCAATCTATAAAGAATGGAGCTTCTCATTAATTTTTTGATGATTTATTAAAAATAGATGTGGATAAATTGAGAACACTTGTAGCTACTATTCAACCCTTAAGTCTGTCTAAGAAAATGTTAGTGAATAAGACAATAAGAGAAATAATGACTAAATTTGATAACACTTAAATACTTGAACAAGCTTAGTTTATTTTACTTTTTCTTACATAAAAAAAGTTGCAAGAGGCATTGAAATTGTTAGGTTTAGATACAACATCCAAGAAGAGAAGATTTTGTAACATGCAAAATGATGTGATTAGAAATGTTAAACAAGGTTTGAGAAACATAAGATAGTAGTCTTGAACTAAAGATAAGTCCATGGCAAGAAAAGTGATATTGATGTCTATTGTAAATAAAAATATGACCCAAAATTTCATCTAAAATGGGTTTTAGTAGGAAAACAATGAGAGATTATGTTAAGAGAAGATTAATTCTAGATGATAGTACTATGGAAGGCCATTGGGTAATCATGTGTAGAGAACCTTGTTTCAATAGGATTGATGAGGGATTAGAAAATTTAGTCATATCATTTTGGATTGATAACACTCATCCTTCATCAAATAGTAGAGATGTTATTAGGCATAGGATTGCATCTAGTCAATATGAACATTATACAAAACATTCGTTGGACATGACACGACATGAGTTATATGTGTCATTTTGTATGAACATCCTAATGTAAAAATAGGGAAAAAATTGTTTTAAAGATTGAAGCCATAATTTGTGAGGTCAAACAAAGTATTTGAAACATGTTGTTGTTGTCATCATATTGAGTTTGGTCTCCACTATTAGGTATTTCAAAATTTTGTAGAAGACACATATGGTTTTCATGTTGCTCCTCTTGGTAGGTGAAGTGAGTTTATATGTTCCATTTTATGTGAAAAAAATAGATGATCTAGTTGGTCAAATAAATTGAAAATAAATCTTTTGCATTTCACCTTTTTTGGCTCTATTTCCTTTGAAAATTAAAAATATCGATGAAACAAAAAAGGTGAATTGCAAAAGATATAAGTATGTGAAGAATGAAACAAAGTTGGGGAAAGAGACTAAAAGGTTGGAATATGTTGAAGAGGAGTTACCTATTATAGCATTTATGGATAGATTTGAGAGTTTGATTCAACCTTGTATTCATCACACATTTTTTGCAAAGTGGAAAGAACAATAGTTTCAAACTTTGAGAGATAATTTCCTACTTGGAATGATTGTATTAGTCACTAATTTTGCAAAGAACTATTGTTTTGTTCATCAGAAAGTAATTTAATTAGATTATTTCTTTTCTAAGTAGGTCACTATTATGGTACATGTTTGTTATAGACATGCATAGTTAGATTTGGATGGTATTTAGAGTACACTTGAAGCATGAGTTATTAAAAAGGAATATCACTTGTATATAAGTGATGATAAAGAACATGACACTCACTATGTAGAACATTGCTTCAATATATTTTTTTCTTATTTGAAAGAAAGAGACATAAATATTGACAAACATTATGTTTGGTTTGATGGATGTGCCACACAGTTCAAATCATCTAGACCATTTTATGCATTATGTAGATATCATTGTAATGAGAATGTAAAACAAATATGGAGTTTGTTTGAGAGTGGGTATGGAAAAGGTTAACATGGTGGTGTTGGAGCTTGCATCAAACATGCTCTACAAAAGTATCAAATGAATTATAAGGGAGTTTGTATAAATAATGTGCATGATGTTGTTAAATGGTGTAAGACACATTTTTCATCTAATGAGGTTGAGACATCATCAAGAATGAGTCAAAAAGCACCATATAGAGTCTTTTGGGAGATAACAGGTATGAATATGTACATTTGTTTAAATTTTATGAAATTAAGTTTTAAAATTTATCTTGATCTATTGAAGTTTAAATTTACTTCAAGTGCATGTTTTTGTAATGAACTTTCAAGTGTTAACAGAAAAAATATGCATGGTTGCAAGAGGATAGAAAAGACACGTTCCTTACATTTGGTCATGATTACAGATAATTGAAATTAGACATTGAAGACAAGAGAATACTCATGTTTTTGTGACAATTGCATCGATGAAGACTATCAAGAATGCATCAATCAAACACGTGGATATATAGGTGCATGGATTTTGGTAACACTTAATGTTACCAATATATTTGATAAAGATGATGAAGATTTTGATGATATTTCATTGATTTCTAATGATTATAATCATATCTCTGGATTGGTAAAAGTGGGCAAGTATCATAAAAATTAATTTCAACTTGTAAATTAATCTCAACTTGTTATTTAATTATCAATGAACTGTCTTCTATATTGGACATGTATGTATACTTGTTCTTTAGGAGATGTATTTTTTGATATTAAGTCAAGTTTTTTATTAGTGACAACACTTATTCAAATTCTGTATGGCTACTGAGCTCATTGAATAGTCTATAGTGTTTTCCATGTAATTTAGTAGCCACCAAGCTTTATAGTTCCTACTGAGCAATTCAGTGGTTGCCAAGCTTCACAATTTCTACTGAGCCACTAGTTCATGTGAAGAAAAGTTAGTGTTAATTGAGTGATGAGATGATTAGTTTTTACCAAGTACAATCATGGTAAATGAGTAATTCAATTTCTACCAAGTTACACAATATCTACCGAGTCAATAGTGTAGACTGAGTTTGAGACTACTCTGAGATGATTAGTATGGCCTGAGCTTCCACTTCTACTGAATGCATGACAATACTATGATGTCCCCATATTAGTGTATAATTTAATCAATAAATAAATAATAATAATAAAAATAAAATAAAAAAATTAACAAATAATATTAAATAATAAATAAATATTATATATATTTATATTATCAATAAGATATCAAATTGATATAATATTATATTATATCAATTAATATAGTAGCAAAATATAAATTATATAATAATATAAACAATGAATATATTATTAATATAATATACTATATTATTATAATATTATAATACAATAATTAAATTATAAGAATATATATAATATACATTGTAAGTGTATTACTCAAATTATTATTATATTATAAAAAAATTATTAAATTTTAAAAATAAGTAATATAATCCAGATGCTCATATGCTAAAATAATTATAAGTATAATGAATGGATAATTGGCTAAAGCCACGATACCAAACATTGAGATTAGAATTCACCATTATGAGGGTATGGACTCAAGGAATGCTCACATAATTATGTCATTGGCCAAATATTAAAACCCTCTCCAATCTTCATTACTAAATGCTATTTGAAAACACCATCAATGAAGATAAATCAGTTACATGAATTGGTTTGTGACTAAGGCAACATCTTGGGAGGACATGTACTTCGTCCATCACCCAATCCACATAGATATCACCACACATATTTTCATCATTGGAAAAAGCATGATTTATAAGGTAATAAATAATATATAATTACCATAATAATCATTATGTTAGTTATGGTCATTAGGAGGTGACTCTTCCATACACACCTCTTCCTTTCATCATGCATATATTTATT
This sequence comes from Cupressus sempervirens, assembly GCA_028749045.1. NCBI lineage: Eukaryota > Viridiplantae > Streptophyta > Pinopsida > Cupressales > Cupressaceae > Cupressus > Cupressus sempervirens. The sequence goes on from CM053783.1 coordinate 839,009,939, forward strand.
AGAGATAGTATCACTTGGTAAAGGGGTGAATTGAAGAATATAAAATATATCATGTCCTTGTGGAACACTTTGTTTTGGAGCTTTATTTCCTTTGACAATCATTGGTACAAGTGCCATAAAAATAGTCAGAGATGAAAACATTCTTGAAGCATATTTATATTGATATAAAAAAATGACTTGATAAAGATATATAGTCAGAATGATTAAGTTAATGACCATATGCATGACAATTTAGCTAGTGACGACACAAGATAATCCCTAGATTCAACATCTAGGCATAAAAGGTTATGGTCAACATCTAATCACCAATAACAGAGGAAGGATCAGCAGTGAGGTCAATTAGAAGTTACATGCATCGGATAATGGTCTAGTAGTGGGTCTATATTCAAACAACAACAAACACCACAACACCTACATGGCAGAGTTGAAGTCAAAGGGATCCCTAATAGGTAGTGAAAGAAAGAATCAAAGAAAAGATGGAAAAAAATGAATGACTTAAAAAAGGGTCATTACAATTGGTATCAAAGTAGAAATCCTACCAACCTATGAAGAATAGTTTATGAAAATCAATCAGAGGATATAAATAATGAAGTCTGAAAGATATAGTGAAACAATAAAGCAAGATGGAGACTGATGGATAAGGGAGATTCATTATATAATCAATGTTATATACATAGAAGAAGATTTTGGGAGGTTTTTTAGCATGGAGGGTTCGTAATCAAAACTAGTCAATTGCTTGTTATGCATAATCTATATGCAAAAGTGTAGAATTCATATATCTAAACTTGCTATAGCTACTTTCTGAGGTATGTTCCAAATTTTTGGTATTCTTGCAAAAATGTTGTAACATGTATTGAGAGTTGCTCTATTTGTCAAAATGGTATCAAGGTTACAACCATATGAATTTTATAATGAGTTCATGAAGCTATATATATCATTTCCTAATGATAATCAGTTCTCGTAATTTTTGATTCATATTTAGGGTGATATTTGGGTTATATTGAGTGCTTTAAATTTTAATCCATTCAGCTAACTCAAGGTCTAGTTGTTACCTTTAAACTAAATTATGCTCCTAGACTTCTTGTTTTATGTTTTTTTATGGTACCTTTTAGTTGAATTATATATTTTGAGTAGTAGCTTTCCTTTAAGCTACCGAATCAAACCTCATCTTACCTCATTCTCATCTCAAGATTGATCTTCATATTTGTTTCCCCTATACTAGTAGGGGAAATCATATATATATTGAGGATACAAGGATCATTCATGATCCGATTCAAGAAATTTTAAGTTCATTTGTTTCATTAATCAAAAGTTTTACGTTAGGAGCAACACAGGATAGTGGTGTCTTATGGAAGAGGTTGTTGTTGCAATTCCCATGGAGTTCATTTGTCTACAAACTATAAGGTTATGATCTACACCAGAAATTACAGTGAAGCTATTATGTACAATGAATCTAAGCTATTAGTTGTGGTGGGGTGCTTTGAACTTTCCATGACAAAAAAAGTCTATCTAATTCGCTTAAAAGATTAGAATGTGAATCAATATGCAAGATTCTTCTATATGCAATGTTTCCTCACAATCAGGTGTTCAAAATTAAATTTTGTAATCAATTTAGAGGATGCTATGCAGTCTACAGTGTACCATAATCTGACCACTTTACTAAGGAATAGAACAAGTAAATATTGATCGTCTTTTAGAAACTATAATTCCTACCATTGCCATAATGCCCATAATAATGCTTGTCATTTTTATGCCATCGTGACTCTTCGTTGAAACCCTAAAATTCTAAGGTGGAAGAAAAGAATGGTTGGTAAACTTAGTTAAAACCCTAACCTCCTTATTGTATACGATATTTTTCACTTCATTCATGAATAGTTCATTCAACAACAACCTCTATTGTAGTCCTAGGGATAAGAGCTTAGATCTTGCCATCCTTTGCAATTTTTAATTGACAAAATTATGGCATATCATCAAAAATTTCTCTCTTTGATGACCATCAAAACATATTTTTCATGCTTGGTATTACACCAAAAGCCTAGTATCATCAGGAGCCAAGAACAACAACTCAGGGCACATCAAAATATCTAATGGTAGTTACAAGTAAGCCGCTCTATTTCATCAATTGTGCGGACTACTTCATTTCAATTAGACCTTTAATATGAAATGATAATAATAGAAAACAAACACAATACACTTGAAGCTAGTGAACATGATTGATTCCACAATGTTATAACTTGATGACACATCAAAAATGATAGTAATTATCATGAAGGAATTATTTCTGTTCCAATGCTCAATAGTAAACAATAGGAAGTTGTAAGTGAACCAATAAATTAGAGTCATAGAGAATAAGAGACCTACACAATACAACCTTTGTAGGTCACAGAACATGAGAACATGGTTTAGCATAACCTTCTCAGATAACATAGGATTGAAGAACAGTTAAACAAAGTAGCTCTCAAGTCAGATACAAATAATAGACCCTAAAGCTACTAAAGCATTAAAAAAGTGGTATGGAAAACAAGTAAAGAAAATATAGTTGCGATCAAAGATCAACTCCAAACTCACTGACAACCTCTAAAGGAACATGTTGATAATATGGGGCTTGATACGAATTGGTGATTATATTAAAATCAACATAGAATAACTAGAGAAGAAGTGTAAATAAGAAAGAGTATGCAAATAAAAACAACAATTCATAAATAAGAAGAATAAGCATGAGCCAATAGTGCCTCCCACTACTCACATATTGTAACTCTGCCATTGCTGTCAAAGGATAGCAAGGAGACACTTACAAATGGACAAACCAAATGAAAGGAACCAATAAAAGAAAGGCTCTTAATATTAGAGAAAAATCATAAATGTCTTATACAAAAATATGATTTTGGATCACATTCATATCATTATCGTGATGTTTCTAAATAACTACAATACATATAGTGTGATGATTTCTACATCTTAACAAAAAAATAATAAAATACCAATAACTTGAAAATGTTAAAAGAGTTCCTATGATCTGAAAAAAGCACTGCCAATTTTTTATTTCACTAATGACTCAATGGGCCAGAATGTGCATTAGTCTCATCTATTTGGATGCTTTTCAATCTTTATACAAAATCATTTCCAAATTTGATTATTTAGTAATTTACAAAAAAAAAAAAAGATGGAAATGACTGAAAGGTTTCCATATATAAAATAGCATTTTGTGAAATTAAGTGGATATACGGTGCAGTAACAATCTTTGCCTTCTTTTGAAATCCATTCTAGATAGCAACCTCAATTTGTGCACTCATGTATACAGTGTTGAACAACTATAGGTGGTGTAATATGGGACCAATGGGCATATTCATGTTTACTTAAGGAATACTTAGAGAATATTGTAATCTCAATTGATGGTAGGTAAAGAAGAGAGTGGCACACAGATGTTTATCTTTGGATTATATTTACATAGTCCAGAAAAGATGCAATCACATGGATATTTAAGACAGCAATCGATAAACACATAAACCCTATAAAGGAATGCATGGATGTAATGATCCATCAACTAGAAAACTGCCACCATGAAAACCACAAATATTATTAACTCACATATCAGGAGGAATGGTGAGAGTTAGGGTACTGATTCTTGGTAACTATATATTTTGTATTGTTTAAAGTTTCTTTTACATTATGATGAAATATATTTTTATCATAGACTATTCAAGTTTATTATAAAATATATGATCCACACGTACAAATATATATATGGTAGTTTATGAGAAGGATATTTTTCAAAGAATGCTATTTAATAACTTGATATTATATATCAAATGATATAAGCAAGACTATATGAAGGCAAATTTATGATTTGATGCATATGAGATAAGTATTGGTCATTATTGAGTATTACATTTATTTACTCATCACTTGAATTTCATTACTCACTATTAAAGCTATTTTTTTAATCTATTCCTCTAAGGATGTTAATGTGGAATATGAGGGGCAAATTATTATAAAATTCCACATCATCACCCTATCACATGAGGTGGGAGGTAAGTTATATATTTTCTTTATATTGGTATTTTCAAAAAAGTTATTAATATGAAATGTTGTAATGAAGTTTATATAACACAAGGAATTATAGCATTTGTATAATAATGAAATAGATATGGAACTCTATATATAGTACATGGGGATTTGAAGGTATCTATTATATAACATTGGCACCATTCTTTGTACATATGTGAGACACATAAAACTAAGAGATAATGCCATGAGGAAGGGAAGAATTCATGGGAAATCCCATGTATATCAAAAAACACTCAAATGTGTCATCCAACACTTTAAGAAGCCATGAATGCAAAAAAAAAAAAAGGAATAAAATACATAGAAATTAGATGCAAAAAGATGATGGTGGTACCACCACCATGAAAATTTTGTAGATCGTACTGCAAAGATTTAAAGGGTACTTGGATAGAGTGTGCAATTAATTTTTCATAAACAAGACCATTCTAGTATTCTAGTAACAATAGACAATGGAAAAAGAGAATAATATCAACATACTGTTAGACCAGAAGAAATCAAATAGGTGTGACATGAGCGATGAAAAATGTTGTCCCACCACTCAAGTGAAGTATTGAACACCATGGAAATATATGAAATGAGGTGCAGTGACCTATCATAGTTTAGTGACTATTTGTTTTACACCTGACATTACAAAGGAGTAAATACATGTCCATAGAGCAGTGTATATTCTAAAAAAGAAATAATTTAACCAATTGTGATAGAAGGGAAAGTAATGTGATTTATATTACATGGGGGTCTATTTTCTCATCCACATTAAGATCTCTTAAGATAGGGAGTTGGTGGAGGGAGAGGTAGAGTAAATTCAAGCACTTGATAGATATCCTCCAGGGAACCGCTTCTAGCTTGTTTCACGTGCCCTCTGCACCGTCAATCTACCATCTTGAGATGCTTGTAATAAGGAGAGAGAAAGATTCCTATGTCAAATAATTATTTTCATTTAATTAATCATCTCATCCACATTAAGATCTCTTAAGATAGGGAGTTGGTGGAGGAAGAGGCAGAGTAAATTCGAGCACCTGACGGATATCCTTCAGGGAACTGCTTGTAGCTTGTTTCACATGCCCTCTACACTGTCAATCTACCATCTTGAGATTATTGTAATAAGGGGAGAGAAAGATTCATGTGTCAAATAATTATGTTCATTTGGTTAATCATCTCATCCACATTAAGATCTCTTAACACAAGGAGTTGGTGGAGGGAGAGGCAGAGTAAATTCGAGCACCTGACAGATATCCTCTAGGGAACTGTTTGTAGCTTGTTTCACACACCCTTAGCACTGTCAATATACATCTTGAGATAATCATAACTAGGAGAAAGAAGGCTTTTCAGTACTATAAGAAGAAATCTTTCAAATTAACTAAGTAAATTAATTATAACACTCATCTTCTCATCCACATTATGATATCCTAAGGTAGCGAGTTGCTAGAGGGAGAGGTAGAGTAAATTCAGGCACATGACAAATATCCTCTAGGGAATCACTTGTAGCCTATTTCACGTGCCCTTTGCACTGTAAATCTACCATCTTATGATAATCATAATGAGGAGAGAGAAAGATTCCTTCCAAATAATTATATAAATGAGGAAAGGAATCATCACAAGACTCATCTTTCTTTAGAGCTATTATATGCTAATAATTATTTGTGTTTGCAGGGTTCATAATCAAAAGCCTAATGAAGAAGTAAAGTCATTGCACATTGTTAATTCTAGGATCTAATCAAGGTTATGTATGATGTGTCTTCATCATGTATGCTTTCTGTCTTCATGCATCATCTGTCTTCATCATGTATGCTTTGTGTTTTCATGCATTCATATGTCTACTTCGTGCTTGCTTTGTGTAATTATGCATCAATATTTATATATGCTTATATTTCTTATATCATAAGGATATTAACATTATATGAAGATAGTCTTATAAGTTTTCTTTGCTTGAGGACAAGAAAATTCGAGAGGGGAGGACTGTGATGTCCCCATATTAGTATATAATTTAATTAATAAATAATAATAATAAAAAATAAATAAATAAATATTAACAAGTAATATTAAATAATAAATAAATATTATATATATTTATATTATCAATAAGATATCAAATTGATATAATATTATATTATATCAATTAATATAGTAGCAAAATGTAAATTATATAATAATATAAATAATGAATATAATATATTATATTATTATACTATTATAATACAATAATTAAATTATAAGAATATATATAATATACATTGTAAGTGTATTACTCAAATTATTATTATATTATAAACAAATTATTAAATTTTAAAAATAAGTAATAAAATCCAGATGCTCATATGTTAAAAGAATTATAAGTATAATGAATGGAGAATTGGCTAAAGCCACAGTACCAAACATTGAGATTAGAATTAACCATTATGAGGGTATGGACTCAAGGAATGCTCACATAATTATGCCATTGGCTAAATATTAAAACCCTCTCCAATCTTCATTATTGAATGCTATTTGAAAACACTATCAATGAAGATAAACTAGTTACATGAATTGGTTTGTGACTAAGGCAGCAACTTGGGAGGACATGTACTTCCTCCATCACCCAATCCACATAGATAGCACCATACATATTTTCATCATTGGAAAAAGCATGATTTATAAGGTAATAAGTAATATATAATTACCATAATAATAATTATGTTAGTTATGGTCATTAGGAGGTGACTCTTCCATACACGCCTCTTCCTTTCATCGTGCATATATTTATTGGAGATAGTATCATTTGGTAAAGGGGTGAATTGAAGAATATAAAATATATCATGTCCTTGTGGAACACTTTATTTTGGAGCTTTATTTCCTTTGACAATCATTGTTACAAGTGCCATAAAAATAGTTAGAGATGACAAAATTCTTGAAGCATATTTATATTGATATAAAAGAATGACTTGATAAAGATATGTAGTCAGAATGATTAAGTTAATGAACATATGCATGACAATTTAGTTGGTGATGACACAAGATAATCCCTAGCTTTGACATCCAGGCATAAAAGGTTATGGTCAACATCTGATCACCGATAATAGAGGAAGGATCAGCAGTGAGGTCAATTAGAAGTTACATGCATCAGATAATGGTTTAGTAGTGGGACTATATTCAAATAGCAACAAACACCACAACACCTACATGGTAGAGTTGAAGTCAAAGGGATCCCTGACAGGCAACGAAAGAAAGAATCAGAGAAAAGATGGAAAAGAATGAATGACTTAAAAAAGGGTCATTACAAATACCAAGTAATGACAGTGGATGTCGTGTATCAAAACTTCACCAAGTTAGTCTTTAGAACCTGAGTGTCTTCATTTGAGCCAACTTTTTAATATTGGTGTTAACTTGTATATTGGCCAACTTTATAATTTTGTAAATTTTATATATATATATATATATATATATATATATAGTATCATATCCATATAGATATATGTATGCATGAATGAAAAGTGAGAGTGAAGAATATGTAAGAAGCATGCGAATGTGAATCAATAGCAAGTGTATGTTGGAATAATCAAATGGGAAGAATACTTTTGGAGTGGGGGGGGGGGGGGTGTGAAACAAAAGTATCAGATTTTAACCTTAAACACTTTAAACTAAAAATAAATTGCATGCATGTAAACATATCAATTAAGCATAAAGTAAACACATGCATCAAAAAACATAACACCAAATTTAGTAACCTAGAAACCCTCCAAAATGAGAAGGTAAAATTGGGGTGGGGATGATACCCATAAAATATCACTACAACAATAATGTTTGACCACTTTTGATGGTCTACCTTGTTAAAGGCATGCCCTGTTAAAGGCTTTACACTGTATCAATAGTGACTTGTCTAAAGTATTTACAAACACTTTACATGAAGCGTCACCCTATTAAAGGATTTTATCACTTTGTCAAAGGTTCTACAACCTAGTTGTTAAGCTAACCTATCAACATAGGATTTTCTTTCTAATACAATTGCTAGAGAGCATTAGATTAATAAAACTGATAGCTTACGATCCTTGATTTCTAAATTTAGGCACTTGATCTACTTTCTTTGATCTTGATCCTCTTAGATCTAATATCTTTTTGATGCCCTTGCTCTTTTCTGATCAACTAAATACTGCAATGTTGCTCTGTTCCTCTAAGTCTTTTCACACTTCCCTCTAAATTTTGCTATAGTTTACCCATACACTTCATTCATCCATGCATACAATGGGGTTTCATCCTCCTTTTAAAGATTTCAAAGACTTAGGGTTAGGTATGAATCTACAATCTATATTAAATCTTTTTTTCTCCCTTATTCCTTGCACTTTTCGTATTGGTTGCATGTCTTCCTCCATTTTTCTTATTGGATGCATGTTGATTGCATAGGAAATATAAAATATTCATTCTTATCTTTAATATCCCTTGAGATTCTTCTATGTTAGCTCAGAAAATGGTTTACATAGGTACTTGTGCAACTACAAACAACTATGTCCAATATGTGTTACTCGACACTTGTTACCTCTAATGCTTGGCTTATATAGAAAAACTAGATCACTTGGCACCTATAGAAATTTTTTCTCACTCGACTTCTATAGTGACTTGACACCTATACTTTTCTCGACACTTAATCTTCACTTGACACTTGAAGATTTCTCAACACATGAAGGTCATTTGATACCTATTGTAGTTCTGTTTTGCTTGGTATACATTATAGCTCAACATCAACTACTTACTCGGCATCTATACATATTTTAGTCAACATGTGTTACTAGCTCAACATGAACTAAGTAAACATCTTAAATGTGTTTACACAAAATAGTTAAAACCTAGTCTTCAATTCAACAATCTCCCCCTTTGACATGAGTGTCAAAAACACTTAACATTATATTAAAGTCTAATCTCATTGATTAAAATATGCATACAGTTCAACACATATACAAAGCTTCAAATCTTCTCAAAATTCTATGAAAACTGTATATACCTCAAAATTTTTGTTGTATAGCTCCTTCTGAGCTGATTTATTCCTATAACTATAACTAAAATTCTTGTGCTCCCCCTAATCTGATGTGCCTATACTCTGTGTTTGTGTTTTCTTCCATTCTTATTTACAACTCCCCCAAAACATTATATCTCCTTCTCAATTATTTCTCCTCATAACTATATCTCCCCCTTTTTTGATACTAATGCCAAAGGGGTCTAACGATTAAGACCATATTTTGCCAAAAAAAATTTATTCACCTCCATAATCATCTTTAGAGATGTATCCCAAGCAATTTCCAATGATTTATGCTGGATAGTTGTCTCTATTGCGAGATGAACAAGTCCTTCCATAGTAGAAAGATTATGATCTTTCTTTAGAACAATCTCTACATAGGCTTGTTCTTTATGGAGTACTTCCAAGTGTGAGGCTATGGAAGACTATATCTACATTAGTTTGGCCTTGATGTTGGCCTCCTCTAATTTTCCAAAGAAATTTCCAATGATTTATGCTGGATAGTTGTCTCTGTTGCGAGATGAACAAGTCCTTCCATAGTAGAAAGATTATGATCTTTCTTTAGAACAATCTCTATATATGCTTGTTCTTTATGGAGTACTTCCAAGTGTGAGGCTATGGAAGACTATATCTATATTAGTTTGGCCTTGATGTTGGCCTCCTCTAATATCAACACAACTAGTTCCTTCTGTGTGTGAAGTGTTTGAGAAAAATACTTCTCACCCTAAGTTGGATCATTTGGCAACTGAGTGCTAGAAATCTTTAAATTTCTCTCCAAGCTTAGGATTCTTCGGCTTGTCTCCTCTGTGAAGTATGAGAAATCACACAACTTTTTATAAAATGAGAATACATTCTCAAGTACCTTTTTCAATTTGTCAATTGTCTTTGCCAATTCAACCTTGGACAGTGCTATTTCATTGGTTATTTTCTCATTTACTTTTCCTTGAAATTTCTTCTCAGACCATTCCATGAGTTTTACATTGGTTTCTTGGTCTTCATTTGTCACCTGTTCTACAATATCTAACAATTGTTCCAATATCGGCTTGGTTTCATCAGGTGTTTGCAAGCTAAAGGCATCCAAAAAGATGTCCTTAATTTCATGTAATGCTTGCTTCTATTTATACTCATTTCTGAGTATCTCTTGTTTTTTCCTCTTTTCTAGTGCCTCTTGCACTTCATAGATCTATTGCAGGTTCATTGTCTTTGATTCATAGCTTGGTATGATTGTTTCTTCATCTAATGTAGGGTCTCCATAGTGAAGTACCCTCATAACCTTAGTAGAGCTTGATCTTGGTGTAGAAATTTGTAATGGCATTGTATCAGTTCTCAGCTTCTATTGAGGAGTCCTCAAGGTAGGCAAGTTTACCAAAGTTTTTATTGCCTCCTACTCCTTAGGGGTTTTCTCTGCTTCTTTCTCCTCTCCTCTCCTCTACTGCCTTGTTCAATTATGACAATTTGAGGAGGTGCACCTAGGGTTTGTGCTATAGGAACATCTTGTCTTGTTGATTCCTTTGTTGTCTCCTCGGTAGTGGTTGTCATTTTTGTTGTAGAATCAACCTTAGAAATTTTATCTTGTACCTCTTGCTCTTTAGGCTTCCCTATGGGAGGTTGCATTGATTGTTCTTGAATGGTTTCCTTCTCCCTTGTTATTGCTGCTATAGCTTTTTGCAGCTCATCAACACTCACCAATACTAGATTTGTGCATAGTTGTGCTTGTAGTGTTGATTGGTGAAGGATCTTCTTGAGATCCTCTATAATTAAAGGATTGATGTTCTAAGTAGAAGTATCAGGAACATCCTTTACAATGACTGTAACTATAGGTACTGTGTGGGGAGGACTAGGAGGTGGCAATTGTGTATCTTATACATCTTGTTCAGTTTGCTACTCCTCTTCAACTATTTCCATTTCATTTTCTTTTGCAGTTTCCTCCTTCATTGTTTATTTTTCTGCCTCTTTTTCTCCTTCAACCTTTTCTTATTCTCTTTCTTCTTCTTTCTAGCTGGCCTTATCCTTATTTGCATCCTTTTCAGTATTTTGTCCCACAAAGGGATCTTCTTCTCCTTCCTTGACAGTAGTCAAGCCATAGATCTACTTCCACATTTTTGTTGATTTCTGGACAACATCTCCAACTTTATTCTACAAGATGCTAAAGGCTCTATATTTTTTTGCAAACTTGCTCCCATGTTTCTTATTTGCCTTACTAATTTTTCCTTTACTCAATTCTTACATCACTTGTGCCAATGTGGATTCTCTTATTTCCTTTTCCATCTTTAAACAATAATGCCACTTATTTTCAACAATTTCATATAATTCCTTGGGCATTGTACTATCCAATTCAAGAGGAGTGTTATTGAATTCTTCCATCATGGCATACACTAATTCCTCTACTTTATTTTGATTTTCTCTACTTAATTTCTTAAAATCAACATTTTTCAATCTAGGAAAATCTATATTTTTCCTTACATTATCACAAATTTTATCAATATTAGATTTAGGAACATGGATTACCACTTTGAATTGGCTGATATCTTCAGATTCTATTCTTTCCTCATCATTTGACTCTGGTTGTGCAACATATTTTCTCCTTTATTTCTTCTACACAGTTTTAATTTTCTCAGTAGCCTTCTTCTTCTCTTTGTCTTGTTCCTTGGCCTTTTGAGTTGAGGCTCTTGTGGTAGCTCTTGTCACTGGTATTGTTGGCTTGGCTTGGGTGGTCTTTGCACCTTTCTTTTTTTTAGGCTAGGCTATAGGCTAAGCTTTGGCTTTTTTCTTTTTGGGCTCGGCTTGAGTTGGTGCTTCCTTGGCTTCTTCTTCCTCAACATCTTCTTCCTTTTATTCATCCTCTCCTAAGCCTTGTGTAATCTATAGTGGGCCTTGCCCTTGTTCATCTTCTCCACTCTCATCTTCTTCTTCTTCCTCAACTTCAACACCTTCACCTCTTACTTCTCCTACTGTACCTTCTCCAAACTTTTCCTTAAGCTTCTTTACAAGCTTATCTTTCTTCTTTAAGGTGGAGGCGATCTTTAGCTCCTTATCAATCTTGAATTGTACTACATCATATGTCCCAAAATGGGGTGCCTCCTTATCAATTTCATTTGGAAGCAATGCTGTGATTGTTGTTGATGCTTCATCAATGTTCAACTCATATCCTAGAGGTCTTAGCCATCTAGTCCTTGGAAATGCCACTTGGATATAAGTATAATCAATATAAACTAGGAAACTAATATCATTGATGTGTTGTTCCACTAGGGAAACTGGTATCCTCAGTCTTTGCTTCATGGAATTCTTAAAATCCTCAAATTAACTTTTCATTAGAGAGTCAAAGTTGTCTCCCATTTTCTCAATGTACTCATTGATTTGAGTAATAGCTAACCTATCTGATTTCCAGTTTACTTTTCCAAAAGAGGGAAATTCTTCTAGAACATAGAAAAATATACAAATTAGAACTGATCCAAACTTACACTGAGCACCTTTTGATCTCCCTATTGCTGTTGGAGTTGATGAAATCCAACTTTGGAGATGCCCAAGATCACCTGCATGCGAAAACCTATTAAAGAGAAGTCAAGGAAGGAAGAGCATGGAGCTAAGGAAAAACCCTAAATGGACATGAGAGAGAGAATATTGCAACATAGGAAAAAATGTATTTACAATATGCAAGAATAATGATGATGTTGTGTACAATGAGGGAGCCCAATTATAAAGAGCTCCAAGAATCTCCTAGAACAAGCTAGAAGATGCTAGGAGATAAGTGTGACAACTAAGAATACATCCACATGAGGTGGAAAGTCCTCAAACAATGTGAGAGGATAAGTATGACTTAGAAGAGAACAAACTCCCGTATTGTTAACAACTTCTAACAAACCCATAGATTACAACTAATAAATAAATAAATGCATTTACCTAAGTAAGCTTAAGTAAATAGAATAAATAATTAGTAATTAATTATTTACTCTAACACACCCCCTTAAGTGCAACTTAGGGAAATGCCTTAAGCTCACAAAATTAAGAAATGCAGAATGGGTCCCAACAACGAGACCATGTTAGGTACCCATTTACAATGCAAAATAATGCAACATTTGAAAATGGGGAAAGAGAGAAAACCATGTGGGAAAACCCCTCTCCTAAAAAGAGGTGACCTAGTGAAGAACTGAAGAAGCCTCCAACTAGGGAAATTGTTTCCTAAAATAGGAACAAGGAGTGATCATGAAGAAGCATCACTAAAGCATGAAGAAGCCGCAAATCTACCAAACTACTAATCTAAAGAAGCTCCATGGAAGAAGAAGGCACAAACTGAGTGTTTCTATATGGTAGATGATCCATCTCACCAGAATGCATAGGTAGCCAGCCACTGCAATAGCCTTGTATATAGGATCAACCACTGAATACATAGTTCACATTAATGAACCATCAAACCATGGATGCATTAGAACAATAGCATAACCCCCCCGTAATGCAGACAGGGTGAGATGATAGGCAACTAAGAAGGTGGGCCAAAGTCTCCTATAGATGAACTAAGAACGTTGAGAGAGGAAGAGGTACAAACACCTATAAAGATACGATCACACTAGCTCTGCATGGGGCTAATGTCATGGAAGGGACACTCATTTGACAAAGGGAGAATTCCTAAAACAAAAAAAAACTATTGCCACCATGGTTCTTTATGAAAATAGTGCATGTACAACTTACTCAAAACAATGTTCATGACCCCTGAAATGCAAAATTTACACTTTATCTCAGTGTGATACATAAAAGTGCTTCAAAATGATAGCTACAATTAGCAAAACTGAAAACAAGCTACAACAAACATATTACAGCCCAAAACAAAGGAAACCATGCCAGGAAAATGATCCTCAGGAAAAAAATACTCAAGATATCCATCATATAGAAAAAATGCTAAAAATATGATAGAAAGATCATGGGCCAAAAACTCAAAAAAAAGGACCACATTTATGAAAAGTACATAGAACCAGCTTTCTAAAAATATAAAGTTTTCAAGAAACGAGCATAGGATGCAAAAGAAAAGCTTGCCGAAGTAAAAAAACACAAATTCAAACTTTAACTAAAAAATGAGTAGTAAAAATGCATCAAAACCTAAAAATACCTACACCAATGTCTCTGTCTTGGAACTAGCTTTTCGAAACTTCTTTCGGATCGAAAAAATACCTCTGCATGCTCAAGTTATGGCCAAAAAACTACAAGTAGGTCCAAAATGACCTTGAAGGAGAGTGCAAGAAGAAGGCTAATGTAGTGTTGACATCATGCTAATGTCAAAAACTTATGCCATTAAAATTGATGGCTTGGAGGCCATTGACGCAAAAAAAGGTGCCACATGGTGGCCACATGGCAGAAGGTTGATGTAGAAGGTGTGATGTGGCAGTGCCACATGGCAAAGTGCCACATGTCACACTTGTGTGGTGCTAACTAGACCAGATGCTGAGCGGAGGTGGTGGTTGACGTCGAGTGGCAGAGAAGCTGGCATAGAGGGGGGCACCACCTATCTGGAGTGGATAATTGGTGGCTCCCTAGCAGAGTGCCAACAGATGGGACTACAGAGGAGCCCAACGGAGGAGCTGCCGACCAAGCGACAGACAAGAGGTAGGCAGGAGGCTGTTGGGTAGTGCTTTAACACTGCTACAATGGCACAATTTTTTAAAATTTTTTTTTCCTTTTCCATCCATACAGTCCTTACAACAACATCCAGGGAGCTTCAAAAAAATTTCCAAAATGCCCTATGTCCAAAAATGAAAAGTTTTATTTGAATCCTAGTTGAAAAGCACCTTTTGGATCTAATGGTAGCATCCGTTTGGGCTGAAAGTGCTCCAAAAAATTTTTGTTCCCCTGATTTGAAGAAGAAATACACAAACAAACTAGGGTTTGTGTCTTTGAATCATGGTTTCAAAAATTCTTCAACTAAGCAGCAGCAGGGAGGCTCTAATACCATGTTGGAGTTGATGAAATCTAACTCCGAAGATGCCCAAGATCGCCTGCATGTGAAAAACTATCAAAGAGAAGCCAAGGAAGGAAGAACGTGGAGCTAGGAAAAAACCCTAAATGGACATGAGATAGAGAATATTGCAACACAAGAAAAAATGTATTTACAATATGCAAGAATGATGATGATGTTGTGTACAATGAGGGAGCCCGAATATAAAGAGCTCCAGGAATCTCCTAGAACAAGCTAGAAGATGCTAGGAGATAAGTGTGACAACTAAGCATACATCCATAGGAGGTGGAAAGTCCTCGAATAATGTGAAAGGATAAGTATGACTTAGGGGAGAACAAACTCCCATATTGTCAACAACTTATAACAAACTCCTAGACTACAACTAATAAATAAATAAATGCATTTACCTAAGTAAGCTTAAGTAAATAGAATAAATAATTAGTAATTAATTATTTACTCTAACAATTGCTCCTAGATTCTCCATGATCTATTGTAATAGCAATTCTGCTAGATCATATGAATGATCTTTCTTGACAATTTTATATGCCACATCAACAACAATGCATGGAACACTATTTAATTTTCTTGATTGATAAAATTTGTGAGACATGATTCTTATTGCAAAGTCCAGAAGGGGATCTATGATTGTATCAACAGTCATGCCCCTTTTGTTCCATTTTGCCCTAGTGTTCTTTTCAATAACTTCTTCTGAATCACTTTGCAGGGTTTTGTGTTGATCTAGGGTTGGAAAACTTGTAACCCTATGCATGATTCTCTTTTTTATCTTGATTGGTCCTTCTTTTAGCCATAAACAACCATTATGTATTCTGCTTAAAATAATTCTTATTCATTCAGTTTTAAAAACTATGGGAAAAACTAGGGCATGGGTTAAACCCTTTCTCTCAACTATTTGAAATTCTTCCTTAAGCACTCAATTTTCACACAGTTTATCATATACTTGAAAAATCTCGAAGTCTCCTATTTCTCCTACCTTGCAATTGTAACATTTCTTGACATCTTACACCATTACTACTTTGGCTGGAATCATGGATAGTGCACCGACAGGGTTATTTTTATAAGCAACTTCTAGACCTCATTGCTAATTGAACCTTGAAACCTTCCTTTTCCTTAGGGTTTTTAGAACTGGAAGCTATATTACAAATCTAGGTTTTCAATAGATATAAAACTTTATAACTGTGCAACTCAGCACATGAAGAATACCTTAGATTGATGAAAATGATGCTTGATCTTTGTTGAAATCTGTGCAAAAGCTTCAATTTTTGTTCATTAATCACTTATGTGCTCTTCTCATTCTTGCTTTGCATTCAAATTATGAGAAATAATTATAAAATTGACCTTATACTCTTCAAACATAGCATTAAATGCTTAGTGCATATACAGTTGTACACTCAGTTCCTTAAGGATTTTAGCTTAACTTGGCTCCCATTGAATTTCTATCACTCAGCTCCAACTAGATTTCTTCTTTACTTGGCTTCTATTTCCAACTCAGCTATGACTAGTCTCTCAGCTCCTACTACCCACTTGACATATAGTAACATTTTCTTGGCATCTAAGGACAACTTGGCAATACTAGTGAAAACTTTGAATTTCAACTTTTGCATCTCTAATCATGCTGATTTCTTCTCTTTAGTACTATCTTTTCTAGGAATGATGCATGATGAAACTTTGTAAATCAGTCCCTTATCCCTTATTTTTCTTAGTTTGATGAAGTGTGACCACTTGACCTATTAGGTGAAGTGATCCCTTCATTTGATGAGCTACACTCATCTTTCTTCTTCCAAGTCTTGTTCATTTGTCCTCTGATGTGTTCAACATCTACCTTCTCTTTTCGTTTGTTGACTTTTGATTTGAGTGCCTTTGACTTTGTTGGGAAATTCCTATTGATATGGTTAGTCTTCAAGCAACTAAAACATGTAGTTTGACTTAACCATTTGTTGTAGTTTCCTTTGAAATGTGTCCTTATGTAGTTTTTAGGAATGTGTCCATATTCCTAATAGTAATGATAGTAATACCTGGTGTTATAGTCCCAATTGTAGTGATTACTATGGTTATTTACCTTTGTAGGTTGATTAGGTGTCCACATAGGCTTTGATTTGCACTCAAAAGCTCTATGTCCATACTTCTTGAAATTGTAGAAGTGACCTTCAAATTTTGGTATCCTGATAGTCCTAGTCCTACATTCATGTGCTTGATGTCCTTGCTTTTTGCACTTGTGATAGTAGCTTGCATTCTTAGGCTTATCAAGCTAATGGGCATTCTTTCTCCTCCATACATTGGAGGTATGTCCCTTTTTACCACATAAATGATAAGTAGGTTTAGTGTTCTTACCTTTGTTACTCCTTTCTTCTATAGTCTTGGAAGACTCTCCTTGTTCAGTGCTAGTGTAACCAAGTCCCAAAGTATCATCACTAGCCCTTGGTGATTTTAGTAGTTTCTCAAAGTACTTAATAGCCTCATTGGGTTTGTTGAAACTTTCTACAACTTCTCACTTTTTAGGTCATTTTATAGTTGTTCATTTTGTATCTTCAGTGTAGAGATCTCAATATCCTTCATATTCAGCTCATGATGTGCATTCATCATCTGGCTTAGGGTGTCTAGCTACATGTTTGAGATTATTTCAAACTCAATTGTCTTCTCCTCCAGTCTATTGCTAAGATTTCTCTTGTCATCTTCTAGCATAACCTTGTCTTCAATGGCTCTTTTCTTCTATTTAGTTACTTTACAAAGCATTATGGCTTGTGATTCTTGATCAAGCTTGAGTATTCTGATTTCTTTTGCTTGAGCTCTATTCTTCTCCATCAATTCTACTATTTTTGCATCAAAATCTTGAGTATCTCCATTAGTAAACACTTTTGTGGTATCAATCTCCTTGTAGTGTGTGTCATTTTCAGCTATGGCTATATCCTTTCTTCTTTTCAAGAATTTTCTCAATTCTTCTTTGGGTTCCTCCAAGTTGTGTAGAGTGAGGTGCACATCAATCACCTGATTCTCTATAATATTCCCAATTTTAAAGACTTCCATCTTCAGATCTTTTCTCTAAGCTATTAGGCTTCTCCTTTTGAGAACCTTTCTCTAATACCAATTTTTGAATAATTAAATGGGAAGAATACTTCTAAGAGGGGGGAGGTGAATCAAAAGTTTCACACTTTAATCTTAAAAATTTTTAACTAAAAATAAATTGTAAATATATAAATTAAGAATAAAGTAAACACATGCATCAAAACACATAACACCAAATTTGGTAACCTAGAAACCCTCCAAAATGAGAAGGTAAAACTAGGGTGGGGATGATACCCACAAAATATCACTGCAACAATAATGTTTGACCACTTCTAATGGTCTGCCCTATTAAAGGTCTACCCTATTAAAGGCTTTACATTGTATCAATATTGACATGTCTAAAGGATTTACAAATACTTTACATGAAGTGTCACCCTATTAAAGGATTTTATCACCTTGTCAAAGGTTCTACAACCTAGTTGTTAAGCTAACCTATCAACATAGGATTTTCTTTCTAATACAATTGCTAGAGAGTATTAGATTAATAAACCTAATAGCTTAAAATTCTTGATTGCTAAATTCAGGTACTTGATCTTCTTTCTCATATCTTGATTCTCTTAGATCTGATATCTATTCGATGCCCTTGGTCTATTTTGATCAACTGAATACTACAATGTTGCTCTATTCCTCTAAGTCTTTTCACACTTCCCTTTGAATTTTGCTATAGTTTACCCATACTCTTCATTCATCCATGCATACAATGGGGTTTCATCCTCCTTTTAAAGATTTCAAAGACTTAGGGTTAGGTATGAATCTATGATCCATATTAAGTCTTTATTTCTCACTTATTCCTGGCACTTTTCTTATTGATTGTATGCCTTCTCCATTTTTCTTATTGGCTGCATGCTAATTGCATAACAAATATAAAATATTTGTTCTTATCTTTAATATCCCTCGAGATTCTTCTATGTCAGCTCAGAAAATAGTTTACATAGGTATTTGTGCAATTACAAACAAATATGTCCAATCTATGTTACTCGACACTTGTTACCTTTGATGCTCAGCTTATATAAAAAAATTGGATCACTTGACATCTATAGCAATTCTATTTCACTCAGCATCTATAGTGACTTGACACCTATACTTTGCTCGGCACTTGATCTTCACTCATCACTTAAAGATTGCTTGGCACATGAAGATCACTCGGGACCTATTGTAGTTTTTTCTGGCTCAACATACATTGTATCTTGACATCAACTATTTACTTGACATCTATGCATATTTTCCTTAGCATGTGTTACTAGCTGGGCATGAATTGAGTAAACATCTTAAGTGCGTTGACACAAAATAGTCAAAACCTAGTCTTACATTCAATAGTGTATTGTAAGGCCATATCAGAAAAGGAGCAACAAATTCATACCTATCACATAAAGGTGACCAGTACTTCAAAGAATCTCTATTAACAAATCAATTGTAAGTTAGAGATCTACTATTTCATTCTAATAGGTGAACTAGTCCAAAATCCTCTAACAAGGTAGACTTAATAGTCTTTTGTCAAATCTCTTTACAAAGTACATACTTCATTGTATGTTTGTAAAACCTCTAACAAGGTGGACCTAGTAGTCCTAATTTCTCCTGATAGGGAAGATCAAGAGAAGTATTCATTGTAAGCCTTAACATGCCAACTTTATGCTGCAATATTGAAGGTTTGTGGGTATCATCCCCATCACAGTTTTACTTTCTATTTGGAAGGTTTTTGGGTCACCAAATTATTGTGTTCATGTGCCATGAATGTTTATGTCTTCAGTTTCTCATGCATTCAGTTAGGTATAATTTAATTAATTAAATTATTATTGGATTATTGCAATTAAGATCTAAATTTGATAATGTTTTTCTAAGGTTACTAACTCACCCCTTCCCTCTCAGTAACCTAGGATAGTCTTGAATATTTTCAACAATTGGTATCAGAGCATTGTGGTTCTCAGGATAAACCTTGATAGCTTGAGCAAAGGTTAAGGACAATGGAGAAATTTAGACTTGATAAAGCAAGTGACAATGAAAAGCTAGATCTATAAATTTCCATTGCACAACTCAAGAAAGCTAAGGAGAAACTTTTCCAATTCTTGAAAAGAAGGAACGAACTTGCAAATTAGATGAATGATCACTAGTACATTGAAGAAAAAATTGAAGATCTTTTCCCTTCAAGAAGTTCAGATAAAGTAAATAATGCAAACAAATAACTCTTAGAGAAGAATGGTTCCTTGAAAGAAGAAATAAGAAAGCTCAAAAGAGAACAAGAAATTTAGTCAATAAGGCTATGTAAAATCTTGGAGCAAAGGAACAAGATGAAAGAAGAAATGGATGAAAGAAACAATGAGATCTAGAACCAATCCCGTTAGCATGAAGATATTATAGATCAAATCTCCAATGCAAATGAAGAAATCACGAGTCAAAGAAAAATCAATGAAAGATTAAGGAATGATCTAAATTTAGAAAGACAAATCAATGAAAGAATAAGAAGTGAGCTGAGATCTAAAAAGAAAATAAGTGAAAGACTAAAAAATGACCTAAACGCTAAAAAGCAAGTAAATGAGAGAATGATGAAATCCCAAGTAGACATGAATCAATTGAATCAACTAAATGAGAAAAATTTCTATAGACAAAAGGGTAAAGTAGGAATTGGATACAAAAAAGAAGGTGAATCCTCTAAACAAGGTGCTCAAAGGAATCAAAGACCTACTTGCAATCACTATGGTAAGATAGGTCATACATCAAACAAATGTTAGAGTAATGGAAAAGAAAAATTCAATGGTAAATGTTACAATTGAAATCAACATGGTCACAAGACTAATAAATGTAAAGAGAAACCAAAATTTGAAGGCAAATGTCACAAATGCAAGAAACAAGGTCACACGGCATCAAACTGCAGAGCCAAGTCATTCAATCTAGCAGAGTAAATTGTGAAAGCATTATTTGGTTAGGACTATAAAACTTGATGCAAATGTCATTACTATGGAGAGTATGGAAACATTAGCATGAACTGTGTTAAAATTCACATAAGGAAGAGAGATACTGCCATAAGATGTTTCACTTGTACAGTACTTGGTCATCTAGCCAAGAATTGCATGAATATAGGTAGAATTGAAGATAAAAAGAAAGAAAAAGTAGATAACATCAAAAAGAAAATGAGGTAGAAATGGATTCCTAAATCCACTGAGGAAGCTAGTCCAAGAAATGATGGTCATGTCACTCAAGAAGTGGGTGACTTCACCATTTCCAACTAAGTTCTTAAGTAAGAATTGGAACTGTGTTATCATGATCACATCTAAAAAGTTCTAAAATTGAAAGAAAGAAAAGATCCAAATCAGTATTCAAGATACAAGGGGATCAAAAAAGATTAGTATTAGTTATCACTGAGTAAGGTTGGGTCATGGACTCTACTGAGCAAGGTCGAGTGTAACTAATCACAGATGTTTGGTTATCAAGTTATGAAGTATTCATTGAGCAATCCGAATAGATAGTGGATGACATCCTTTCGTGCATAATTATGTCATCATAAATAATTTCATACTAGGAATGAATGGTAAATTTTTATCAAAAGGTACGAAATTGAATTCATTTTTCATGAAAATTTTAAAAGTGTTATTGTGATCAAGTGAATTGTAGAGCGATCAAGCAATTTTGAGTGGAATTTGGAATAATTTTTTTGAAGTTTTCCATAACCTATTGAGTAGCCATGGCAACATCAAGTAGTAGTAGCAAGGCAAAGAAAGGGTAAAAAATATTGGTTTAAAGAGTCAAATGGAAATCGCCATATTTCAAACTTGTACCAACAATTGCAGGAACCCTCGATCCAAATGGAACATAATCACAAATCCCTCCTAAAGTACTACTCATTAATGATATTCATACTCATTTTAAGTGTACAATTCAAGAAATTGGAACCCTAGAGATGGATGGTGCCCTAGGTGAAGTGTGTGTGAATGGTGTTCTTAAACTTGAACATAAGCACTTGGAAGATAAGGGTTTAACCCACATTCATCACCTACCTCGAAGTTTCCAAATACAATGGATTAGATACATCCTAAGCTGAGTTCACATCAATTAGTTATGGCTTGAGCAACCAATTTTGATCACTAAGAAGATGATTTATCATGTGAAGACCAAGCTTGAATATGATTGAGATTATTATTAACTTAAAAGATACTACATTGGTAGCATAATTTTTATATTGTACACATCTCAAGCTAGGGAAGCCTTCTGGAGTATTTTTAAAATTTGTAGTCCAAATCCAAAACTACTAAAACCCTAGGTCAAGTGGAGTTAGAGAAGAAAACCCTAGCTGAGTGGGATGTTAGAGGCATGAATATTAGTAGTGTAACAGATGTAGGACTAAAATTTGGCATACATGTGATAGCACACAACATCTATAGTTCTAGTCATCTAAATAGTGTGTCATGTGAAGCAGTAGACTTGGCATTCAAAGTTGTGAAGAACAATCTGTCATATGATCTTGCAAACTTGTTGAAATAGTTCAACAAAAACATGGAAAGTATAAGGAAATCCAAGAAAAATCCTTGTAAATTATTTTCGTTGTTGACATGTCTATTTTTCTATGTTCAAAAGCTTTTCCCTTCTAAAGGTACAGTTGTATGGAGAAAGGGTGTGCCAGTTTTGTATCAGATTAACAAGTATATTGCAGAAATGGGTGAGAATTTTGTCAACATAATGGATAATTAATTTGATGTCTTCAAGGAGAAAATGAATAACAGATTTAGGATTCCCAAGAAATTGGTTGAAGATTACAAAGATGATGTTTGTTTCATGGTAGATAGTGACAAAGTCTACATTTAGGTAGTTAAACCAAGAGTTGTATGGGTAAAACCTCTTCCCTATGAGGTGAACATTGATGAAGAAAAAGACATAATTGAAGCCTTGATAAATGAACCTATTGATCCAAAGGCACCACACTTTGGAACATATGATGAGGCCTAGGCAAGAATAGAGCTTGAAATCAAGCTTCCACAGGCGGTTAACAAAGGCAAGAGGAAAATAGTAAAACTCAAAACCTACACACCTATTTTTTTGACCAAGAGTAAAGGAGAAGATGATGATGATGAATTAGAGGATGAAGATGAGTCATAAAAGGAAGAAGAGCCAGTGAAGAATAAAGGCAAGGTGATCATCACCAAGCCACCCAAGCTATCCACTGTAGTGTTTACTGGGAGATCTAGGAAGAAAGGTAGTGAAGTTGTGTTTAGCAAGCCTCCTCTCACCTTCCAAGAAAAATTGAAAAAAATGGAAGAAGGTGAAGGAATAGCCAACTTCAAATCATTAAAGTATGAGACCAAGATAGAGGCTAAGAAGAAACAAATTGAAGAATTGGTGCTATCCAAGATGGGTAAATGGAAGTATTCCCCTAACCAGATAGCCTCTCAGATCTCTAATGATCTATTAGAGAGATTGAAGCCAAGATGGGACTCAACCATGTAGCCAACAAAAGATATCTATGAAAAAACCCTGAGGCAATTATTATTGAGCTTCACCAATGCTGAGGTAAAAAAGTCTATGAAGAAAAATGAAGATAAGATGACTCTTAGATTCAATACTTGTTTAATCTTGTTAAAAGATATAGAGCATGTAGTCAAGAATGCTACATGTATGTTCAAGAATATTTATCACTTGCATAAACATAGTGACACTCTAGTAGAAGTCAAGGATGATGACAGAGATAATGAGGAAGAAGGAAAATACTTTGAGATAATTCAATTTGACAATGAAGAAGTTGAAGAAGATAAAGAGGAAGAAGCTATTGAGGAAGTCAAAGAAAATAATGAGGAGATTGATCCTATAAAGATAGCAGCAACAATCATTGCCTCACTTCCTCATTCTCCAAGTAAATCAGCAATTACATCAAGTTCGGAGACAACTTCAGCAAGTTTCTGACCACAACAGATACATCAAATGTCCAATCACTCTTCGCTCCCTCACAACTTACCGCATTACTAATGGAAGCGTCTACCACTTCATCTTTTGAGCTACAACCTCCCTCTTCTTCAATTCCTAAGTCAGGTTCATTAGCAGTGAGTACAACATGTTTTATGATTTTGTGTTCTTTAGTAGTAAGTACAATTTTGAGTTCTACAATTTTGGATTCTATAGTTTTGGATACTTCTGTAAGTACATTAGTTTTGGATTTAGTAAGCATTCCAGTTAGTATTCCATCTATTGGTACTATATTAGTTTTTATAGCTAGTCCTACTATCTCTACTATTGTTTCCATTCCAGATTCTAAGGCAGTATGTACAAAGGAAATTGAGCCCAAGGCTCAAACATGTATAAGACTTTTGAGTGGAAAGGAGATAGAGGAGGACATTGACCTTGATGAGGAGATTGAGATTCCAAAGTGGGATTTTGATAATGCCACTATAGATCAAATGCAAATAGCTAGTCAACTCCTCCAAAAGAAATCAAAACAAAAGCAATTGAGAGAGGAAAGAGACAAAGAATATAAAATCATAGAAAGTGCTAAGAATATTTTGACTGAGGTGATAGGTGTTGAAGTTGATACTTCGCAACACATTTTTTTTCAATTATAAGAAGTAATCTAGAAGTTTAATGAGGACTCTAGTGGTCAAGACGAATTGATTGAGAAAGAAGAGAAGAAATTTGATAACAAAGTGCTTGAGCACATTGCTCAACAAATTACTATTCAACAAGTGGAGCTTTCCTCGATTTTGACCAATCTTGAAAATTCTTGCACAAATGTAACATCACTTTTTGGAAAATTATGCAATGTTACCAAGTTTGCAAAGGAAATAAAGGGAAAACTGATAGAGATTAATGAATATTTGAAGGCTAGTGCACAAAATTTAAAACTTGACTCTAGTTCAAGCTCTTCACATCATATGAAAATTAGATTCTTGTTAGATATGCAGGCAGAATTGTTGAGAGAAGAGGCAAGGATCTAGTCTTCACTGATAGATATTTAGAATATGATCCTTTCCATCATGGACATAATGCAGAAGCACATTGTTTACTCAAAAACATTGATCCATGACAACAACTTCTCAATTGTAGATCACATGATAGAACTCTCTGTAGAAGTTCAAATTGCTCTACATACATACAAAGTTTTGCAAGAAAATTGGGATAAGACTTTAGCACTCATACTTATAGTACATTATGAGTTTCTTTCTTATATTGATGTCTCTTTGTAAATAAGTTTTTAATAAATCTTCAACATTATTGTCAAAAGGGGGAGAAACAAAATATATATATGAGAGACAATATGTATAAATGGGGAGAGACACTTAGTATGTATTTTGTATGGGGGAGAATCATGCAAAGGAAAGGAAAGGAAAGGAAGGTATATACTTACAAAGACAAATTTTGAAAAATTTCAAAAACAATATACCAGTACCGAGCCAGTATCACACTATAATGTATATAAGTTTTGGTTGATAAGTGTTTTTTTCACTAATGCCAAAGGGAGAGATTGTTGACATTAAGTCAAGTTTTTTATTAGTAACAACACTTATTCATAGTCTATATGACTACCAAGCTCATTGAATAGTCTATAGTGTTTGTCATGTAATTCAATAGCCACCAAGCTTTATAGTTCCTACTCAACATTCTAGTGGTTACCAAGTAAATTTAGGTAGTGTAAAGTCCTATAGTTCCTACTGAGTAGTTCAATGGTTACCAAGCTTCGCATTTTCTACCAAGCCATCAGTTCATTTGAAGCATAGTTAGTGCTAACTGAGTGATGAGATAATTAGTGTTTATTTAGTACAGTCATGGTAAATGAGTAATTTAGTTTCTACCAAGTTACATAGTATCTACCGAGACACTAGTGTAGATCGAGTTTGAGACTACTCTAAGATGATTAGTATGGACCAAGCTTTCACTTGTACTAAATGCATGACAATGACAAGTAATGATAGTGGACGTCATGTATCATAACTTCACCAAGTCAGTCTTTAGATCTTGAGTGTCTTCATTTGAGTTGACTTTGTAATATTGGTGTTAACTTGTATATTGGCCAACTTTGTAATTTTGTAAATTGGTTTGATATATATATATATATATATATATATATATATATATATATATATATATATATATATATATATATATATATATATATATATATATATATATATATATATATATATATATATATATATATATATATATATATATATATGTAATGTGTTGTATCATATCCATATAGACAGATGTATGCATGAATGAAAAATGAGAGTGAGGAATATGTAAGAAGCATGTGAATGTAAATCAGTATCAAGTGTATTGTAAGGCCATATTAGCAAAGGAGCAAAAAAGTCATATCTATCACATAAAGGTGATCAGTACTTCAAAGAATCTCTATCAACAAATTAGTTGTAAGTCGGAGATGTACTGTTCATTCTAATAGGTGAACGAGTCCAAAATCCTCTAACAAGGTAGACTTAATAGTCTTTTATCAAATCTCTTTATTGAGTACATACTTCATTGTATGTTTGTAAAACCTCTAACAAGATGGAACTAGCAGTCCTAATTGCTCCTAACAGGGTAGATCGTCATAAGTGATCATTGTAAGCCTTAACATGCCAACTTTATGCTGCAGTATTGAAGTTTTGTGGGTATCATCCCCACCCCAGTTTTACTTTCTATTTGGAAGGTTTCTGGATCACCAAATTATTGTGTTCATGTGCCATGAATGTTTATGTCTTTAGTTAAATCTGATTTAATGAATTAAATGATTATTGGATTATTGTAATTAAGATCTAAATTTGATAAAAAAAATATTTAAGGTTACCAATTCACCTTTCCCCTCTCAGTAACCTAGCATAGTCTTGAATATTTCCAATAGTCTTTGCAGTGATTGCTGAGCCTAAAATTCATGAAGGTGATAGTTATTATTCATTGCAATGTATTGTAGAGAGGGAAAAGTGATATGATCCTGAAGAAAGTGATGAAATGTTGTTCCCCATAGGTATTATTTATACATGTGAATGTACATATATGAATTTATATATATCTAGGTAACTTTATATCTATCAAAATTTAAAATATTTAAAATTGTGGTGCAAGTTCTATTGTGATACAAGGAACATATTTGAAGCAAGACAAAATAGTCCAACATGGAATACACTTTTTTGATTATCAACCTGACAACAAGTTTTTACAATACAACCACCTAGTTATTGCTACTGGGCTTTGTCTACATCCAATCAAATTTAAGCATGTACGTTGCAAGTGGAAACTTGATAGTGAAGATCATGAGAAGATATTACATGTTATAAGTGCACATCATAGTTGAATTGGGTTTTGAGATGGTCTAATTTAATTTAAATAAAATTTTAGGACCTTTAAATGTAGACAATTAGAAGAGATGAATGCTATATTAATTTAATAATATTATCTTAAATAGATATTAGTTCTTCTTAAGATTTATTTTATAATAATTTAAATTAATTTAAAGTTGTTTTCCTTGATATATCAAATTTTAGGACCTTTAATTGTATACATTTTAATAATATTAATTATCATGGATGAAGGTTTTTAAGAATATTATATTTTGTAAAGTTTTTTAAAATAATGTATTGGCTTACCTAGTAGCATATTTTTATCCACATAAACCAATATGTATCTTTAGTCCTACTAATTGATTTAAAAATTAGAAGGGATGCATGTTATATTAATTTAATAATATTATCTTAAATAGATATTAGTTATTCATAAGATTTCTTTTATAATAATTTGAATTAATTTAAAGTTGTTTGCCTTGATATATCAAATTTTAGAACCTTTAAATATATGCATTTTAATAATATTAATTGCCATGATATTTTATAATTTTTAAAAAATAATGTATTGGCTTACCTACTAACATATTTTTATCCACATCAAAAAAATACATATCATTAGTCCTACTAATTGACTATTTTATAATGATAACAAATAAATATAATGTTTTAAATCTATAATCTAATTTGTTTGGGTTAATTTAGTAGTTTTAAGCACCTATATTAATATAATTGGCATGAAAAATAATTCAATCACTTAGATAAAATGGGCACAAAGTTTGAACATAAGCTAGTAATGATAACAATACAACATTAATTAGATGTAATTAAAAAAGACAAGTAATGAATTCAATTCAATCACCCTATATTATTATTATTTTTCTGAAATATAAATTAGGTTCATAGATCAATTTAGAACTTCTTCATATTTCACTATTAAAGTAGGTGAAGAGAAGTTAATTTGATTATTTTATAATGATCATAAGATAATCTAAAGTTTAAAATCTATAATCTAATTCATGAAGAATGTTCACTAAAATACAAAAATTTACACATACATACATCTCAAGAATGAACATCTAGATCTAATATCTATACTAAAATGCATGTATGCAAACTGTAAGTCTCAAATAAACATGTATACACAAAATATAAATAGTCAAATACATGTCATCCAACTACTAAAGTTCTAAATAGTTAAATAAATAGTGAAATGTACATGTCATTGAGGTATTGAAATACATGTATATAAGTCTCCAAAATAGGTAAACATGTATACAAAGTCTCAAATATATAAATACATGAAATGTACATTAATCTAGTACTACTAGAGGGACCCCTCAAGACGTATATGAACAAAATGACCCTCTGATCGAGTCTCTTGTACATCCTATGGCAGAGGCACAAAAATCAAACCCTCCAAATATATATACATTAGAACTATCTAAACATATATACATGTGTACATGAATACAAGTGCATATAGTTTGAAACATAAATAAATTTACAAACTATTTAAAACTTGTACCTGAGCACTACTGAGTGTCTCAATAGAATCCTCTCTTTGACATACATGTCTTGACTCGACATAGATGTAATAATGTGCTTGGCAACCTGTGCCTACATGATTTATTATAACTTTTTAATATCTATTAGAACTATTTTTAATTTCATATATTTAAATTTAAAAATATTATATATGTACTTGGGTCTCATCAAAAGCTGGGGGATGATCATTAGACTCTGTTGTATCATCTATCGATGCACCTCTAGTGTCAACATCCTATTCTAATACACCAACATCATCTCCTAAAAATCAAACACCTACTGAACCATCCTCAACACCATAATCTCCTAAAGCACCCTTAGTGCCACAATCTCCAACTGCTAGTAACAATGAGTGAAGTAGCATGTGTAACTGGCTGGGTAAAGGTATAAAATTAATGCTGGGTTAGGATAACATATCCATGTATGATGAAAATCCCATGCTCTGACTAGTATCAATCTCAAATAGCCCTCAAAACTACTCACCAAAATCATCAAGGCCCTTAGCTATGATCCTGACATCTCCAACTCGTGTGCCCAAGCTATCTGCAGAGTGTCATGGGCCTGCTATAGAATGTTATGAGCTATGTTGTGTGGTGACTATCACTAGTGTGGTTTGTGCCTATGGAACTATGGGTCTCTAATATAGTCTAATGGTGTCCATCACTGAGTGAACTGGTATACCCTGTGTATTAGAAATATAACTAGTACCCTGCAACATGTCCTACAAAAAATATAATGCTAGATTCATATGTGTGTGTTGTTCACAAAGAGCATGGACATCACCTGGTACTAGTAGTTCAATAGCTATAAATGCCTCATCAGGGGAGGTTCCTAAAGTACTACTCAATGCCTCTAAAGATGTTCAACCTAGATGAATCCATTGAGTGTGAATATAGTGATCAAGAGAGTCAAATGTCATACTAGTAGCCATAGATGCAATGCATCCAATACTATCAATCACTCACCTCTAGGAAGCAATGACAACTCTATTGGCAATAGGAGCTAGTGATAGAGTCATTGGAGGAAGTCTCTACCCAAAAAATTATCTAACATTTGGAGGTGACAAATGTTGTGCATTGCGATACTGGTCATGATTTTTGATCTGACCACACACCTCTTTGTAATAATCTAGAATATCTAAGTAGTTGATGTTGAGCCCCATGCAAAACTCAGCATACAACTACTGTGTAAAATAAAGAGGTATATGATCATTATTAGGATAACAACCACATGTGGCTAAGAAAAAAGGATAGATCATATTGATGACAATAGGATCTTTGCAACATGTCACTCGATAGCCCATCACCCTACCTTGGGTATCCTCATATGATGCAAACAAATCTTGTTTGATGACATCATTGGGGGCCACCCTCTTAACATCATCAAAATATGTATCTTCCAAAATCTCAGCTCTAAGCTCCCTAGATATGGTAGCTAATACATCAGGGGTAAATGAATGATGTGCTCTAAATCTAGCAACAAGATCCTATAAACTCCTACATATGGTCAAACATATGTCTCTATATAAACCATCATCAAAGGATATATAGATTTCTCTAATCTAATAACCTCCTGCTCTATAGATGCAAATAGTGCATCAATATCAATGTGTGGAGGTGGCACACTAGGAGCTACACCAGGACCTCTAGTAGGAGCCACACCAAAACCTCTAGTAGGAGCCATACTAGGAGCCACACTAGGACCTATAGTACTAGCCACACTAGGAGCAACAATAGGAGCTACAACATGAGTTGCAACATGAGCCCCACCATGAGCCACACCACAAGCCCCACCATGAGTGCCACTACAAGAAGCACCACAAGCTGCACTAGGAGCCATGGTAGGAGGAGTCATAATAAGAGCATCATCACCCTTAGGCTGATGAGAAGGCTGACCTTGCGAAGTCATATTTACAATGATCAAGCTAATATATATTGTAAACACACATATACATACATGTAGTCTAGTACACAAAATTTTATTTCAAAGATATGTAATCATACATCATCTAATCTACACATCAATATATCATACATGAGAGTTAGAGTTAGGGTTAGAGTTAGAGTTAGAGTTAGAGTTCGTTAGAGTTAGGACTAGGTTATAAGGGTATAGTTGAAGTTTGGATTAGCAAATCAAGGTTATTGTTATGTAATTATAACTTTATAATTAGGGAGCTACACAACTACTTGGGTTATACATAGGGTGAACTAGGGTTGGGGTTAGGGGTGGAATTAGAGGGTTAGGGTTAGAGATAGAGTTAGGGTTAGGGTTATATTAGGGCTTGAGTTTGAGCTAGGGTTAGATTAGGGCTAGAGTTAGAGTTAGGGTAAGATTAGGGTATGCGTTTGAGCTAGAATTAGAGTTTGGGTCAGGGTTAGAATTAGAGTTATAGTTTGAGTTAGGGTTATATTAGGGTTTGAGTTAGAGTTAGGGTTATATTAGGGTTTGAGTTAGGGTTATGATTAGATTAGGGTTTGAGTCTAAGTTAGGGTTAGAGTTTGAGTTAGGTTTAGATTAGGGTTTGAGTTTGAGTTAGGATTAGATTAGGGTTAGAGTTTTCAAGTTAGGGTTAGAGTTTGAGTTAGGGTTAGAAATTATGGTTTGAGTTTGAGATAGGGTTAGATTAGGGTCTAAGTTAGGGTTAGGGTTAGATTTTGTAAGAATTTGGGATAGCTCTGATATTGAACGTAAGAATTTTCCTTAGGGAAAAATCACCCAAGATCAAAGAACTCAAGCACAAGCACAACAATAGACCAACAAGGTATGATTAGAATAATAATATCCAAAATTGATTTATTTTCATTCAATGTTCAGTCATGTCATACACACTAGGAGTGCTTGAATATAAACCCCTCTAGAATGCTCTAGAATGCCTAGGAGTCAACACATTGATAAGTCTTACAATAAGGCACATGTCCATGAAGAGTGTATTATCCTTCATTAAGCATAGGAGTAAGTGCAATGATTAGAGGAAAAACCTACAAAGGTGTAGCACATAAAATTATGTTGTAGACACCATGTGCTAAAATAGGAGTGCAAATAAATATTTTGTCTACATGACAACTCAGTTAACTATGCAAACTCTAGTGTTGTAGACACCATGTTTTGAATTAGAGTTGCTTACTCCAATGTTGTCAATATGACCACTCATATGAGTACATAAAATCCTAGGTGTCAACCTAATAAATAATAAAATAATGCATTGACCTAGTAAACTTAAATAAACTGTAAATAGTGAATACTTATTTACACCAACACCCTCCCTTAAGTGCAACTTAGGGGAATGTACTTAAGCTTACGAAAGCTAGGATGAAATGCATAATGGGTCTTGGCTACTAGGCCATGTTAGGTACCCATGTACAAAATGAAATGCAATACAATCTCTCATAAAGAAGAGGAAAAGGGAAAACCTCATGGAAAAAACCCTCCACCAAAATTATAGATGAAAAAGCTAGATGCATGGACAGATGGAGTAATCAAGACCCCCCCATTACAACATACATCAAGTATATACAAACAAAAAATGGAAGGACAAAACCCCATAAGAGGAAAATGTCCCCCCCATAAAAGAGAAGAAGAAGGAGAAAAGGTAGTCCCCACCCCCGCCCCCCCCCCCCCCGCCCCCCCAAATGTAGAGTGTCGATTAGTGATAGCTGCTCCAATGTAGAAGCTGATCTATGACTGCTGAATAATATTCCCCCCCTTTAGAAGAAACAATGGTAGAGGTACATGTGAGATGCTTCCCCTATGTGTAGAAATAATTTTGATGATGAATGGTGTCTCAAAAAGCTGCTCAACTATCCTTGTGTTGATGCTGATGGTCACTCCTTCCAATACTACTGAAAAGAAGAAGTGTAGATCTAGCAAGAATGTATGTAGAACATGTCCTAAAGAACAAATAGGAGGGTCAGAGTGAGCCCTCGTAACAACTGAAGAAGATTTTTCTTCATCAAAGAGAAGATGTAGATCATCAAAAATGTCTCCCAAATCTACTATGTGTGACTCCACAAATAAACCTTAAATTTCTATGAAGAAGTCATCCACTATTGCTGGAGTTGGAAGACAAGGTGTACCCTATTGTGCTGAAGTACATGAACTAATCACTATGGAAATGGATGAAGTATTCACCTCAAAAAATAGAAGATGAACATCATTGATGATGTCTCCGACATCTTCAATGTGAGACTCCATGAACAAACCTACAATATTTGGAAGGAAGTCATTCCATGAAGTTGAAGTAGGAAGACATAGTGTTTCCCACTACACTAAATCAGAAGCATCTATGGCTAGAACTAGATCAGTAGTAGCAACAGGAGTCAAGAGGTGTGATCTCATCTAGAGAGGATGCAACTATAGTTGGAGGTACAAGATCTTTTGGGAATGAAGGAATGTGTGGATCTCCATACATCTCCAAAAGATAGATCCAAATATCATATAAATCAGTTGACTTCATGTCATCAAGTGAATCCATAACCTCCATATCCATATATAGAAAGAGGGCATGAAAAATGATGGAACCAGTGTCACCATTGTATGGAAGTCCTTTTGCATATGACAATGCATTATGTTGACTAAGATAAGTGAGAACCAATTAACTCCACTGCTTATAGTTTTGTGTTGTCAAGGTAATTAAATATTCCTCATCCATGATGTACTAATCAATGAGCTCCCCAAAATACAAAAAAATCAATCAACACCCACCCCCCCGCCCACAACCCCAACGTATGATTTGGGCACTTTATAGGTAGTGTGTGTACAATAGGCCACTTGTCAAAATGTACAAAGTGGACTTTTGATTTTGTTGTATACAATTGCCTTTTGAGGCTCAAATCCATCACTAAGCACTGTAGCTCAAATGTACAACAATTTTGAAAAGTAATCAAAGCAATACAGTGTAGAAAATGACCTATTTCTGAAAGTGGTATTTTCATATACACAAGCCTATAATTTGATTGCAGATCTAGAAAGTAGAACAAAAATTATTCACTTTCAAAAACATGGAACCTGATTTGGAGTCTAGATGAGCCCATACTAAGCATTTGATGTTGCAAAATTAGGATTTGTGATTTGCAAAAAATTTTAGGAATAGAGAGCTCAATCATCCTCTATAATTATTTTTCCTCAATCACCTTTGTTGTGTCTCCAAAAATTAGATGACTCTAGATTTCACCTCAGATGTCCAATTTTAGTGAAACGAAAGTTGATTTGTTGGGTTTTTGGACCTTCTAAATATGATGCCAATAACTAATTGGCACCAACAAGCTCCAATCTTCAATTGCAAAAAATCTCTCCTGCTAGCCCGATGGCTAATATCTTTCCAAACAAAATAGGCAAATCCAAAAAATAATGTAGAGAAATTGTAGAGACTGAAATAATAAAATATCTAGATCTGAAAATTAAATTTAGATGTCTAAAATGATCATACCAAATTTGTAAATTAGGTCTTCAAGTGCCAGTTTGCAAAAATAAATTGCCTCAAATTTGACTATGGCCTAGGGTAGGCAAATTTATAGTCAAATTTCACTGAATCGATGTTCCAGATGCAATGGCAAGGTCTGCTTTGGCTCTAGACACTTCCAATGACTATGATACTCTAGATCTGGGTCAAGGTGTCCTCAGAGAGATGAAGCAAGATTGGTCTTCAATGGCTATGTGAAGAGAATTTCCCTTAGCTTTGATACCATGTAAGAATTTGGTATACCTCTGATACCATGTAAGAATTTTCTTTAGGGAAAAATCACCCAAGATCAAGGAACTCAAGTACAAGCACAACAATAGACCAACAAGGTATGATTAGAATAACAATATCCAAAATTGATTTATTGTCATACACACTAGGAGTGCCTGAATATAAAGGCCTAAGGAATGCTTCTAGAATGCCTAGGAGTCAACACACTGATAAGTCTTACAACAAGGTACATGTCCATCGGGAGTGGATTATCCTCCATTAAGCATAGGAATAATTGCAATGATAAGAGGATAAACCTACAAAGGTGTAGCACTTAAAATTATGTTGTAGACACCATGTGCTAAATTAGGAGTGTGAATAACTATGTTGTCTACATGATGACTCAATTAATTATGTAAACTCCAATGTTGTAGACACCATGTGCTAAATTAGAGTTGCTTACTCCAGTGTTGTTAATGTAACAACTCATATGAGTATTCAAACTCCTAGGTGTTAACCTAATAAATAATAAAATAATGCATTGACCTAAATAAACTTAAGTAAAGTGTAAATAGTGAATAATTATTTAAACCAATAGAGTTTGAGTTAGGATTAGATTAGGGTTACGGTTAGATTAGGTTTTGAGTTTGAGTTAGGGTTAGATTAGGGTTTGAGTTAGGGTTAGGACCTTAGATTGGGTTTTGAGTTTGATTTAGGATTATGGTTAGATTAGGGTTATAATTCTAGGGTTAGATTAGAGTTTGAGTGAGGGTTAGGGTAAGATTAGAGTTAGAGTTAGAGTTAGGGTTAGATTAGGGTTAGAGTTTGAGTTAGGGTTAGATTAGGGTTAGAGTTTTCAAGTTAGGGTTAGATTAGGGTTAGAGTTTGAGTTAGGGTTAGAAATTAGGGTTTGAGGTTGAGTTAGGGTTAGGTTAGGGTTTGATTTAGGGTTAGGGTTAGATTAGGGTTAGATTTTGAGTTAAGGCTAGATTAGGGTTTGAGTTCTAGGGTTATGGTTAGATTGGGGTTATAGTTATAGGGTTAGATTAGGGTTTAAGTTAGGGTTAGGGTTAGATTAGGGTTTCAGTTTGAGTTAATGTTAGATTAGGGTTAGAGTTTGAGTTAGGGTTAGATTAGGGTTAGAGTTTTAGGGTTACAATTATATTAGGGTTTCAATTAGGGTTAGGGTTAGGGTTAGATTAGGGTTTGAGTTTGAGTTAGGATTAGATTAGAGTTTGAGTTAGGATTAGGATTAGATTAGGGTTATGGTTCTAGGGTTAGATTAGCATTGAGTTATAGTTAGTTAGAGTTAGGCTTTGGCTTATAGTTAGGGTTAAGAATTAGAGTTAAAGTTCTAGGGTTAACAATAAGGGTATATAGATAAAGTTTGGGTTAGCAAATTAGAGTTATTGTTATGTAATTACAACTTTATAATTAGGATTATTGTTATATAATTACAACTTAATAATTAGGGTTTGAGTTTGAGTCAGGGTTAGATTAGGGTTTGATTTTGACTTAGGGTTAGATTAGGGATTCAATTAGAGTTAGATTAGGGTTTGAGTTTGATTTTGAGTTAGTTAGAGTTAGGGTTTGGCTTAGGGTTAGGATTAAGAATTAGAATTAGAGTTCTAGGGTTAACAATAGGGGTATAGTTAAAGTTTGGGTTAGCAAATTAAGGTTATTGTTATATAATTACAACTTTATAATTAGGGTTACAAAAATACCTAGGTTAAATATGTAGGGTGAACTAAGGTTAGGGTTAGGGTTAGGGGTGGAATTAGAGATAGGATTACATGATTAGGGTTACAATTATAGATAGAGTTAGGATTAGGGTTAGGGTTAGGATTCTACAAATAAAGGGTTATCTAGCTAGGCTTTGAGTTTGAGTTAGAATTAGAGTTAGGATTAGGGTTAGAACTAGAGTTAGGTTTAGAGTTAGGTTTAGATTAGGGTTTGAGTTAGAGTTAGGGTTAGATTAGGGTTTGAGTTAGGGTTAAGGTTAGGGTTAGATTATGGCTAGAGTTAGGGTTTGAGTTAGAGTTAGAGTTAGGGTTTGGCTTAGGGTTAGGGTTAGGATTATAACAAGGGAATTATATATAGGTTTAGGGTTAGGGTTAGTTTTTAACAAGTATTATTATGTGTTTTCTAATGTTAAATACTAATTTTTTTCTAAATTTGTTTCCTAATATTAAATTAATGATTTTCTAATATTTTAACTTTCATTATGTTTTTTAATATTTTCTTATGTTTTTCTAATATTTATTAATATTCTAGAGTATTTTTAAAAATATTTTATAATGTTTTTCTAATATTTTATATTATTTTTTCTAATTTTTTTAAAAATATTTTTTCTAATAAAATTAATATTTTCTAAATTTGTTTCATAATTTTATACTAATATTTTTCTAATATTAGTGATTAATGTAAATTTTTAATTTTTTTTTGCAATTCTTTTTAATATTTTCTAATATTCTATAATAATATTTTTAAAAAATATTTTCTAATTTTCTCTAGACTAATTAAAAATATTTTTCTAATATTTTGTAATATTTTTTCTAATATTTTCTAACATTTTTTTCTAATTTTTTCTAATAAGAATAATATTTTTCTAAATTTGTTTTGTAATGTTATACTAATATTTTTTAATTTTCTAGATTAACAATTTTTTAATATTTTCTAAATTGTTTCTAATATCCTAGACTATTGGTTTTTTAGTATTTTATACAATGTTTTTCTAATATTTTGTTATTTTTTTAAATATTTCTAATACTCTATAATAATGTTATAAATATTTTCTAATATTTTCTAATTTTCTAGACTAATGTTTTTAAATTTTATTTTTTTTAATGTTTCTCTAATGTTTTCTTATATTTTTCTAATAAGAATAATATTTTTCTAATAAGAATAATATTTTTCTAAATTTTTTTCATAATGTTATACTAATATTTTTCTAATATTCTAGATTAACATTTTTTTAATATTTTCTAATATTTTTCTAATATTATAAACTATTTTTTTTGTAATATTTTCTAATATTTATCTAATTTAACACTAACTTTTGTCTAAATTTGTTTCCTAATGTTAAATTCATATTTTTCTAATATTCTAGTCTAATGGTTTTTTAATAATTTCTAATATTTTTCTAGTATTTTCTTATAACACTAATATATAATTAACATATACCAAAAAATTATAAAGAAAAAATTAATATAATTAAAGCTAACATTAATAAGCATTAAAAACATTAAAAACATTCATATAATGACATGAAAACATTCAAGCATAAAATATTCTTTGTAAACATCAAAAACATTGAAAATAAGCATAAAATATTTTTTGAAAACATAAAAAACATTCAAATAATGACATAAAAATATACCTAAAATAGTACAATGACCAAAATTTGGAGGAAAATGACACAAAATGATGCAACTCACTCAATACTCTGGTATGTTTGCTTCAACATCTAAAACAAATCTATACGCCATAAAAATGAATAGTACAAATGGAAAATGGGGGTTTAAAATCATAAGTCATCATAAAAATATGTTCATGCGAACATAATTGAATGATATGTTTATGTTAACATAACATATTTTACACATATATGTTTCCATGAACATATAACTCTATTATGTTTGAATGAATATAATAGATATGTTCACATGGACATGTGAAAAATGGGAATTATGGTTTGTAGAATTTCTTCGTGCCACAATAGTGGCACCCATTATTGTCCAAGGATCATCCAACATCATATAATTACCTCTCACTTTCATCAATCTACCTTTCCCCATCAAGTACTCTCCTTCAAATTTAGCCATAGAGTTGGGATCATGCGATCTACATGGATATTTGTTGCAAACTAGGGAATATATTCAATGCACACCATGGTTTGGTATACCATATATCCCTCCACCATAGAACCCTTAGGATGTGTTTTTTGTCAAACCAAGCCCTTCATAAATTTCAAGTGCTTCTCAACCATCCATATTGACCTAGTTTGTACAAGTCTACACAATTCAATCTCCTCAACTTTATGTATGAGTTAGTGTTCTTGAGCATTGAAAAAATTTGGAGGTAGACACTTTTTCATTTCACACATAAATAGGGGAATTTTTATCTTTGAATATTTTATATCTTTTTTTTTATCAATTTCTTTAGATGATAACCACCTGAAACAGATTCAACTCGTAGGAACATATAAACAAGATTCTAGAAAAATATACAATAAATTACATAGAAAGTAAAGCAAGTAGTAAATATAATATCTATACACAAATCTAAGAAATAACACTTCTAACCTCATGTATTTTCCAAGATTTTATATAACTTGTTTAATGCTATTGTCAAACTGGTGTGAGATGGGATAGAGGTAGGATGTATTGTAATAATTAAAAAATGATCTTTTCAATATATTGTAAAATAATACAATAAAAGTTACATTTAATTTTACAAATATATTATAAATAAAGAATATGACTTACCTTAATGAAGGTATGACAATCATGTGTTTTCAACGCTGGGCCAAAATCACCTTTCTTTGATAAAAGATTGCTTATATTTACAACAAATCCTTCAAAAAAATTTGTTTTTTTATGACTTCTTTTAATGCATCATTTTTTTGCTTCATTAATAACTAAGGAAAGACACTTGTATTTATGTGGTCTTCGTTGCTATTTGATTCAATGCAATTTTTTAGTGCATGATTGGATTCATGAATATCATTGAAAATTTTGGCAATTTTTTCTCTATCATGCCTTCCATCCAATATTTTCCATAGTGTCTATATTAAATTTTTTACAATATACATAATATCAAACAAATGGATGATTAGGAGATCCTTGTAGTCCTGTAACATACTAAATTGAGTAGGATAAATCTTTACTTCTCTAGGAAGTTAGTCATTAATGCCTTGCAAACCTTCACAAGCATCAATTACATCATTATTAAAAAAAAGACAATTTCAAAATATAAATTTCAAACAAAAATCATCATATAAATATTACGTTGATGATTTAGTCAATTATATTCCAACTTCCATAAATGAGGTGTCATTCTTTGTGGCCTTGATGTTATTTCTACTTTCCCATTAAAACATATTTTTCATTAATTCTATACTTATGATTATTGTGGAGAAACTGCCTAAACTCATCGAACACTTGATTTCTTAAACTTCTTGAATGATGAGATTTCATCTTTGGACCACAAATTGGACATGTGAATTTTCCCTTTGTTTGAAGACTTAAAAGATCATGTATGATTATCATGTACAAATTAAACATACAAAAATAATGTGCAAGAACTATAACATATCAAAAATATGTGACCTTAACAATATAGCATACCACAAAAATGAGTTAGCCTAGGGGCATCATGTATTGTCCATATAAGCATTGTATGGAATTTAAATTATCTTTTTCCTATTGGTATAGAGATATCATGCATAGTAACCTCATTCCATAACTTCAAGAGCTCATAAATAAGGGGCTCAACATACACATTCATATCTTTAACTTGGTACTTACCTAGTAATTGAATGAACATAAACATTACATAATTATTATGACCATTTTGATGTAGTATTTATAAATTAATTTAGATAACTATTAAATGAAAAAATACATGGTACAATCATTGAAAAAATTATGTGCTCCCTCTTTATGGACATCCAAGGAGGAATGTCATTGTTAATAACAAAAATAGGCCACACTAAGTAAAGAAATCTCATATCTCTGAATAGATTGACACTATCCACTGAATGAAAGCTTAAGCTTACAAGATTCCTTTTTAAAGTGTGGCCATATTTTTTCTATGTCTTTAAATGTAGAACCATTTGCAAACATTCACATAAAGTCATATTGACTTCTATTTTGTGCATAGAAATCTGTAAATTGTGCCAAGCTAGTGCACCTAAATAATCGTTCAAGATGTGGAATAATAGGAATATACCTAAGAACCTTGTAAGGCACCTTTTTTTTAATTTTATCTAACCAATATCTACTAATATGATAATCAATATATTTAGTTGCAAATTCATGTTGTTTATAATATAGAATGTGATCATTGGGATGTACATGTATTATTTGATACTTCATTCCAATTTGATTCATAATGGTAGATAATTA
This sequence comes from Cupressus sempervirens, assembly GCA_028749045.1. Taxonomy (NCBI): domain Eukaryota; kingdom Viridiplantae; phylum Streptophyta; class Pinopsida; order Cupressales; family Cupressaceae; genus Cupressus; species Cupressus sempervirens. The sequence continues at coordinate 839,050,605 of CM053783.1, forward strand.
TTGGTACAATGAGGTAGAATGCTTGATGGTAGTAACAAAAACTCACCTATCAACCTAAAAAAAAAAAATGAATTGTTAATATAATGAATAGCAATGGTATGCTAGCATTGAATATGACAAAAATGGCATACCTTAGCATATGTGACATTGCGACATTGGATAAACCATTCATAACCTTCAAGTTCACCAACACCACTATAGTAAAGAGAAGAGTTGTTTGGGAGACTTGGTATGGGGGCTCTTATGCCTTCTCAAGTATAAGTATATCAAGACCATCTTCATTATCATTATCAGATGCACTAGTAGCATCGTTGTGATCATCTATATTAGCTGTGCCAATACCATCTTCATCAATCATGTCCTTTGGCACACTATCAACTATGCCAATACCATAATCTTCTATTGTGTTCTTTTTCACATGATCATCTTCTTCCGTGGGAGTGTTATCTCTAGCTTGGAAATTCACACCTCCATGTTCCTCAAGTTGGAAATCCGCATCCACCAATTGACAAAAATTGTGCCCCCCTTTAATGTGACCATGTTGCCTACAATGACTCTGGGCTATTGTGATTATAATTGTTTGATTCTTTAAGCCCTTACATTTTTTGCAAGGAAAATTACATTTATTAAAATTTATTCAAAACTAAGACTACAATCTAGCAATTAACTCGTTATTTTGATCTAGGTTCATATTTCCAGGCGTGGTCTTTCTTCACAAGAAAATAGTCAAGATATAAATACAAAAAATCCAAACATACAAGAATTAGTAGTATCTTGTATACAATTGAAAACAATAAAATATTACAACGTTATACAAGATTTACAAATACACACAAATGATGCTCACGGTATTAGGCCAACCAATTTGCAAAATCATCTTTCCTAATATCTTTCCTCCACCATAATTTGGACTTAGTATTTTCATGTGATTAAGAATTTTTTCATTTGATAATACCACATCAATGTGCATGCAATGACACACACACACACACACACACACACACACACACACACACACACACACACACACACACACACACACACACACACACACACACATGCGATCACATACATATATAAAGTACAATCATGTGAAAATTTATGGAACCAAATGTGATGGAACTTAGATTAAATGGTATATGAAGGGTTACTTTATTCCTAACCAATTTTTGAAACATATGATGAGGTGGACTATGAAACTTTTACATTGGAAGTCTCAATATCAGTGAGGGGTGGTAAAAGGTGTTACATTGTTAGCATCCTTAGCATTTTCATTTCATAGTTCATGGTTATGTAATGAAAAAATTCTATTCAATAGTTCATAGTTCATGGAAAATTCTTTCATGGTTATGTAATGGAAAAATATTCACCTTGGAGGGTCATTTGATTATTTCATTTTTCATAATACTTTTAAGTTGCTCTAAAATAAAATTTTCCCCAACCTCCTATTCACTTGATATGTAGATTTAATCAAGATCACTTTAATTTTATTGAAATGAGATACTCTATTCTTCTTAATAGAAATTGAACAAGGAAATTTGAAAGTACTTTAGAGGTTTCCTTGAGACTTTTCTCAATCAAGTCCTTGGTTTGAAGTTCCCACCTCCACAAAAAATAGATAACTAGATAAATAGATAACCTTTGCCTTAATTCTTATTAGAATTTATAAGTTCTTTTATCAATAGAAATTTATATATTCCCTCCCAAAGTTCTTCCATGGTGATTTGGTGCCTCATTATGATGATTTCTATTTTAAGTAATTATTTTCTGGCTTCTTTTATGTTTTCATGGTATCTATTTAATACAAGTATGTTCTATGTAGTCCAACTAAACTATTGTTGTTGGTATTTCTAGTTTATTATTCTCTCTAACTTAAAATGTATTTACTTATGGCTCAAGGTGGCAATAGTGCTAGATACTATTGCTTCCTACATTAGAGAACCAATGCATTGACTCTATTTATGCTTTAAATTTGTGCTACAAAGTTATCCATAATTATGTAATAATGGCTTCTACAATTTGATCAAAAGACTCATAAAATATCACAATCCTCTCAAATGTATGTCACAACTCTACATACATTTTTCCTTTGATCTTCATATACTATTCTCTCTTAATTAATCTAGAGTATATATTATATACTTGATTTTCTTATGTCTTTCTCTTCTTACCCAATGGTTCTATATCTCAAATTACCTTATCTATTACATAGTTTTCCCAAATGGTTCAATACTCAATCTGATATGCTCATGTTGTTCTAGATGAGTCTCTCCATTTTATATTTGTTGAGCAAATTGCTAACTAGCTTTGTGTGCATTGTGGCTTAAAGACTGGTAGTTCTTCCTATCATTTTCTTAGGTTGTGTGATGATTTGGAAGTCTAGGTTATTGATCTATGAAGCTTTGATTTATTTATAGATTTATCTATGTGTGAATAGTAAGATGGATTATTGTACTTCTATTGCAGATTGCATATGGTTTGCAAATTGCATACAATTTCTCATTTGGTATTCCAATCTTATCCTTTTATTTTTGTTGCACATTATACCCATTGTTATGTTGACCCCATATGTATCTGTTCTTTTATTGGATTATTAATCTTTTATGCTGAGTGGTTATTTAGACTACTTGTTTGATGATTAATGAGACTTCTTGCTCATGATTAAAATAGAGTAATTAAGCTTCTAAAATAGATTTAACTAATGTTCTAAAGAGATCTGTTATTTACTTCTTTGGAAAGAACTAGGAAAATAGTTGTAGCCTTGTTTTATAAGAATCTAGACCTTAAGGTCTACAAATGTGGTAGAATTGATGTGGAGAGATTGTATAAAGCACCTTCAATAGTAGATGTTGAGAAATTTATTTGGCTAGGGAATTTCCTATTGAACAATAATGAACTTGGTTGGGACCAATAAAGAGAAGCCTTCACAAAAAAAACACTAGTTGTATATTCATGTTTGTTAACAATGTTGTTGCAAAACCTCTATAGATTCTTGCTAACAGACTTGACCTACCTTCCTAATGGGATGAAGGATTTTATAACCACCAAAAAGCTTGATCATTTATTAGAGGGATATGCTTGCACAAACAAATTTTGAAAGCATTCAACAAGAGGTGAGCAATTCAAAGGCATTACTTCTCTCCTAGAGAAAGAGTATAGGTGTGGAGGATATTTTGAATATGTGCGATGGGATTCCTTTACTCATAGATCATGCTTTTCTAGTGGTTAGAAGAATCCTTAAAATTTAAGTCTATTAAGGAATTCCTCAAAGAATCCATAGTAGCTAGTGAAGTCACTAAACATGGTTTATAGCTCTTTAAGCTGTTAGTAGTATGTTGGTATCAATTTATACTAAATGATTTATCTTTTTTGGATTTAACATCCATGTGCTATTTAATGATTAGTCTCTATATTATTTGAAATTATGCTTTATCCCATTTGATATAACTTCCTTGAAAACTTATAAAGATAGGGCTAATGTTAGGTCACTCCAAAAACAAGATAAATATAATGAAATATGAATACTCATATTTGTATTGTCTCTATGCTATTGGAAATCTTAATTGCTAAAATAAGAATATTCAACTTCATACATCTTACTAAATATGGACTATTATAGTTGTCTTACAACACATGTTAATATTGTAAAACAATAATACATAAATAATTGATTCTATAAATCAACAAAGACATACAACCTTAATATTCAACTTTCAAATGATAAATTTCATAAGATGAAACTTAGTACTAATAGGGAGAGGATATATAAGCACAAGGTGATGACGGGCCACACCACCCGTACCAACTCACAACCAAAAATGCTTTAGAAGACAAGAGAGATGACAAAATGCTTCATAAAGCATCCATTAATACATGAAATTCATTAGAATATTCTCCAAATGGAAAAACTCCAAATTCTTACAATATAAGAGAGATTTCTCACTAAGAGCTTCTACAAGAAATTACATCCGAAGAGCTTCTACTTGAAGAGCTTGTCTTGAAGAGCTTCTATTTCTCCAACTTCCATTAGAAGAGCTTCCATTTCTTGAACTTGATTACAAATGATAATAAGCCTTGCTTAAATAGGCACTTCTAACCCAAGACATTAAAAACACAACCAATGTGGGATAAAAGGTAAATACAACTACCTTTAAATAAACATTAAATTTCCACCCAAATACAACTAAGCACCCAACAAATATTAAATGCATGATTTAAGGAACTTGCCACCTACACACCTCGATTAATGGAATGACAACTATTTTTATTATTTTCTATTTATGCCACCCATGCACCTTGAAAATAGAGATTCCTCTTTTCTCCACTTTTCCTATTTTCTATTTTTAATTATTTTCCTTCCATTTTCGTCACTTCATCATGCATCACAAGGTCTAATAGATGAGATGCTAGTTGGCTTGTTAGGGGCCTGCACTTATCCACATCATCCCTAGTATGTGTTAGGGGCCCAGAAGTAAAACAAATATAATCTAAATTTAGAATTATATAAAGCCACAAAATGAATAAATTTGCATTAATATTAGTTGTTAATACGTGCATACAAACAACCATTCAATTCCTTTCACTTTAAACAATCAACCTATCCACATCACTGACATGTTCTAAAGCATAATTTATTAGGTCATTCAATACAAAAACCCAAAACATGTCAACTCAAATGATAAACATATCCAATTCAATACAACAATCCATTTACATGCAAATGAGGCTCATCACCTCAACTACAACTAATGCATTGTCACGTAGAAGTTCATTAACCCAAAATAAGTTGACAATTGTTGATTTAGTCTAAGTACTAAGACCATTAGTGCCTACTAAGACATAACCAACCTAAAACATTTGGAATGACTCTATCTCATCATTCTAGCCACACTATTTCTTCATTTTACCTCAAGTTCACATCTTGTGGTCATTTCAATTTTAAACCAAACACATTAACAAATAAAATTGGATAAGGTTAGCAATGAACATGGAAAGGGCATTCAAATATGAAATTAAAGCAATTATTAATGAATTATTACAATTAAAGCTAGAAATGAAAAATTCAAATTGATAAGAGTACCAAAATTAAAGACATAACAACAAGCTTCAAATGTACAGTTAGACTTGAAAAAAGGCATTCATCAATTCATGCCATTCAACACCCATTGAAGGTAGATTAGCCTCAACAAGAATATTCTTATCTATTGAGCTAGTTGAAACTTTAGTGACAATTTCAAATAAAATTGAATTGGTTATTAAAAATTTAAATAATCTTGAGAGTAGGTTTTAAGAAATAAATAACAACATAAAAAATTTAATATAAAATATTGACCACATGTGACATTGAGATCAAAGAACATGAAGTGCATTGTTGGCACCTTCAAATCATGTTGAAAAAATTGATTGAACCTCACAACCCCACATGAAAGTAGAGTTAAGGAGTGATCCATTGATTCAAGTGCTTAAATGAATCTACTCTAAGGCCTACAGAAGACAAAATATACTGAAAATATATTTGAAGATTTCAATCTAGTGTAACCCATAAATGTATATGATGCCCAATTCCTCAACCTTTTTTAGATGGCTAGTCCTTGTTGGTTAATGGAAACCACTTAATGGAATTTGGGTGTTTATTAAAAGTCATGGAATAAACTCCTATGTACAGATTTAACTCTTGTTAGAATTTTCCTTGCACTCATAATAAATGATGGAGGCCAGATTTGGAATGGGATTTGAGTATTTTCCAAAGCACAAATAAGGGCGTGAGAATTGGTTTAATTATTTTCTTTAAAGAAGTATGATTTTTTGCATTGTCATAGCCACATACATTTGCAAAAAATAGGTCAAGTTGAGGCATGTGGTTGAGTGAATCAAACAATTTGTGATGTCCAAATCAATCTTTGCAAATCTATTTTCATGATCTAGTAGACAAAAACTTTTGAAATCTCTATGAATGGTTACTTGTATAGTTGGGTGGAAAGAAATACTATGATAGTTGAATGAAAATACTAACCTAAAATTTCTCCCACGCACACAGACTGCATCCAAATTACCTCCTCCAATGAAACAAGAAAGTGATACCACCTTTTTTCTTTTTCTTTTTGTTTATGAATCCAATTTTGTCGAGACTTTGACCAAATTAGGTTTTGTCAAAATTTGGACCAATGCGGGCTGCATAAAAATAAAAAAATGTATTCCACAAGCTAATTAAGGACTTGGTTGAAATAAAAGGTAAAAACTTGACCTATAATGTACTAGTGATAGATACTTTGATTTGATTCTATAGTTATTTACTTCATTCTTTCTTTGGGATGTTTTATGATGCAGTGAGTGATTTAAATAGATTATTTTAATGTGGTTGAATAAATGGTCATTAATTTGATTTAATGCATTTATTGGTTTGGCTATATTATTATATGCAATTGCACTTCATCATGTTGTATAGTGTATAGGATTTATATCCCCAACAGTGACACATGGAATTAGTGATTCAATTGTTCTTACCTAGTCAATGTCATCCCTATATGGACAATGTATCTTATTTAATTGATTAATTAAATCTTTTTATGATTTAATAAATATGGGATCATTTGAATTATGTGATTATACTATTTGATTTAATTTTTTAAATTCCCAACAACCTTGTCATAGTTGAATTCCATTTAATTGGAATTACCCAATTTTGTCTAGGTTGAGGAAGGGTTGTTTTAGTGGGCTAGTTAATTTCCTAATATTATATTCCACTTTTAAAAGTGAATATATATCTCAAAATAGAATTATTTCCTTATTGCTCACTTGCAAAATAGGAATTCAAAGAGAAAATTCTAAAATCCTATCTAAAGAATTCACCATTATGTTTGTTATAGGAGCTATGGTCATGGGATCATCATGGGGTTGAGCTTGTTGGATCAAGCTCAGGGAGACCTTTGTTTGTGGAGATTTTTGAAGGTGACCATAGGGTAAATATTTTATTGTGTGTGTTCCTATTTTAGCTCTTTTGGCTGAAAGGTAGGGCTCTCATATTTTATTGTTTTCACTTTGTTTTGGAGTTTGTTTTTGGTAGGAAATAGTTTGGAGGGAAATAACTATTGTTCTCCTTTATTTTTTCATGGTGGATCTACTCGGTTGCATGGGTACAAGAATTTATATCTTTTTGGAGTTGCGGGTTTGAGGTTTTGTGTCATTTTGTTGGTCATTTTTGCATACAGACTCTGAATCCAAATTTTATTTGATATTTGTGACTTTTGTAACCAATATTATAATCGACTTTAATTTTGAGTTTTTTATTTTTTGTTTTTGCCTCAATTTGCATGTCACCCTTATTTCTTGAGTTTTCTTGGCACTGTAGTTGGCCATGGATCTAGATTAGATCTATAGGGATATCTTTTTAACCCTTCATCAATTTTTTATTGCATTGGAATTTGTGTCAAATCTTTACTCCTATATATAGGTTGGTAAAGTGATTTTTTATACTTGTGTTTTATATGTTTCTCATCCAACCCTTGTTATTTATGATCATCATGTAGTTGGTGTGCTCACTCACAAGCACATCCAAGCTCCTAGTTTCTTGTTGGTTGAGTTATGTTCATTAGGGTTGGATTGGGAAACTACATTTCCTATAGGCACTTATCGTGTGATGGGCATGAGCATGTAGGGTAGACTGGTGGAGGGGCTTCTCTCATAACCCCAGGTTGTGTTCCCAACAAGGTATACATGCAGAAGTTTCTAATAAGTGATAACTAAATAAACTCATGAGTAATTAACTAAGATAAGAAAATATTGCATACCCATATGGCTCCTCCAAAGGTATATGCTTATCAATTTATCTGAGAGCCATTGTCTACATGGCTCATTTTGGGACACAACATGTTGGCCTCCTGAGAGAATCTTGAGGGGAAAGGTTCCATACAATGTTGAGCTTGGGAGTCCCAAGTGATCTACTCTCCACTAGAATCCCTACATAGTAGATCCATAAAGTGTCTGACCAAGACCTATTTTATTTCATTATCTCAAGATCTTGGTTTTAGTCCTCTATATTGTATGGCATGAGTGTTAGCCATGAATGATTGTCTTGTATGTGTTTGAGGTCAGATCACTATCTCCATCAACACAAAGGGAGTGGGCCTATGGGTTCCACATGGTTGGGAGGCATAACTATCTTTACCACTGTTGGGGACTGGTGTATAGAGTTGGTCTTTCTCCATGTTTGGTTATAGAAATGGATGTTTGCATGGTTCTCCATATCTTCTGAAGTATATTTCTATGTGATTTATGTTATTTTAGTTGATAGAGATAGTTAATTTATGCTCATGTATGTTCACTACAATGTTACTTTTCTACATGATTACTTGATGCTAAGGATTAGATGTTTAGATGATTTATTCATCCTTTCTAGCATGCTTAACTATTTTGCATTTATTTGAGTGTTCAAGCCTCAATATTTGTGGATTTGATACTCCCTAGTGTGGAGGAATTATCCTATTTTTACACTTCTCATTTTGTTTTCCTTTGTGTTTTCATTGATCCTCACATGAGAGAGGTGACTCCTCACACAAGAATGCATTCTTTGATATGATAAATGCATTCTCTCATGTGAGAAAGACTTCTCTCGTGCAGAGAATGGTGAAATCTTGCAAATATTTTATACTCTTGCACACGGCCAAGAAGTTTCTTGTATGATCTTTTATCTTTCTACTAGAGATTATTTTGGCCCCTTATTATATTCTCTCATGCAAGAAAGCATTCTCTTGTGCACAATGAGGTACTTCCTCATGTGAGAATGTATTCTCTTGTGCAAGTTTGTAGGGTTGTGTTTCCTCACACAAAAAATAGGGAGTATTTCTAATTTCTTTCAGGAAACGTGTTTTGGTGTTTGGGGTACTCTTTAGGGTTGCACACTTTTCTAGATTTCATAACTATTTAACTTTCATGGTTGGTTGAACATGTCAATAAGTAGTGACACTTGGAGCTCATTAGATGTATGGATTTTTTGGTTAAGTCTTCCACTATGATCTTTTGATCAATTGCATGTTGATGTGTTTGATTCCATGCTTGCTCTTTTAAAAAAAATTGTATTGGCTTTTATGTATGCTTGTTTCAAGGATCTCTAAGTGGGGCAAGATTTATATGCTGGTCGATAGTGGCACATGGAGTTATTGATTTGATTGTTCTTACCTAGCCAATGTCATCCCTATATGGTTGACGTATCCTATTTCATTGATTAATTAAACCCTTTGGTGATTTAATAAATCTAGACTTATTTTTATTATGTGATTAGACTAGTGAGTGTGTCTATGCATTTAAAGGTTTTCATTTGTTGCAAAATTTATTATGGAATATTGTGATTTAATAATTTTGGAAATTTTATATTTGATTTAATTAATTTAATTCTAGGGAGGCTTGTCATAGTTGAATTCCATTTAATTGGAATTGTCCAATTTTTCTAGGTTGAGAAAGGGTTATTTTAGTGGTCCAATTACTTTCCTAATATTATATTCAATTCTAAAAGTGAATATATATCCCAAAAGGGAATTATTTATTCACTTCTCACTTGTGAAATAGGAATTCAGAGAGAAAATTCCAAAATCCTCTCTAAAGGATTTACCATTCTATTCACCATAGAAGCTATGGGTGTGGGATTGTCACAAGGTTGAGCTTGTTGGATCAGGCTCGAGGAGACCTTTATTTTCTAATATTTTTAGCAATGACCACGGGGCAATTTTTTTATCATATGCATTCCTATTTTAGTCCTTTTGGCTATGAGGTAGGGCTCTCCCATTTGATTGTTTCGGCTCCATTTTGGAGTCTTTTTTTGGAGGTAGATAACTAGTGTTCCCCTCTATTTTTGCATGCTATCTCTACTTGGTTGGATGGGATGAGTTTTTATAGCTTTTTGGAGTTGGGGGTTTGGGGTTTCATGCCATTTTGCTAGTTGTTTATACATACAAACTCCAAACCCAAAATTTATTTGATATTTGTGACTTTTGTACCCAATATTATAATGAGTTTTAATTTTGAGTTTTTTTTTTTTTCCATTTTTTTAATATCTTGATTTGCTTGTCACCCTACTTTCTCAAGTTTTCTTGGCACTGTAGTTGGTTGTGGGTCTATATTATTTGTAGGGTTATCTTTCTGACCCTTGATGAATTTCTTATTGCATTGGGGCTCATATCAAATCTATACTCTTGGATATAGGCCATTTTTGTAATTTTTATACTTGTGTTTTATATGTTTTTGATCCAACCCTTGTTGTTTATGATCATTGTCTAATTGGTTTCCCCACACACAAGCACATGAACATGCATTTATCAAGGACTTGCGTGTCCCAAGCTCTTAGTTTCTTTTTAGTTTATTTATGTTTATTAGGGTTGGGTTGGGAAACTAAATTGCATATAGGAACTCATCATGTGATGAGCATGGGTATTTAGGGTAGACCAGTGGAGGGGCTTCTCTCATAACCCCAGGTCATGTCTTAGTGAGGTATACATGAAGAAATTTCTAATAAGTGATAACTAAATAAATTCATGGGTAGTTAACTAAGATAAGAAAATACTACGTACATGTATGGCTCCTCCAAAGGTATGTGCTTATCAGTTTATCCAAGAGGAAAATTATTTACATGACTCATCCAGGGTCATAACACATTGGCCTCCTGAGGGAGTCCTAAGGGGAAAGGTTCCATATGATGTTGAGCTTGGGAGTCCCAAGAGACCTACTCTCAACTAGAGTCCTACATAGTATACCCATAGAGTATTTGACTAGAAACTATTGTATTGCATTATCTCATGATCATGGTTTCAGTTCTTTGTACTATTTGGCATGACTATTAGTGATGAAGTTTTTTCTTGTGTGTGTTTGAGGTTAGTTTTGTTAGAATATATAGTCCATTGATATAACTAAGAGGGGGGGGTGAATTAGTTATCCAACTAATATCACAAATAATAACTTTAAACAATCTTAACAATATGATTAATGTAAACTAAAACCACAACAAGATAATCATACATAATAACACTAGATACGATAACTAGGGAAACCCTTGATCAAAGGGAAAACCTCAGTGGGGATGGTACACAAAAGATGATGTAATAATATAAATATTCCTTATTAGAGGATAGATCTTGTTAGGAGTCTATTACAATATTCAGTACAAATCAATCCCTTATAGAAACTTTGAATCCCTGTTATGATATTCCAACCCTATTATAAGTTGTGCCAACCTTTTTAGGAGTTGTGGAATATAGTTAGACCCATTGCCCAAACAACTTCAATGATAAGACCAATGAACCCATTGTCCAGATGATCTATGTATTATTCCTTGCAAAATAGTAGAACTAGATTGTACTTCCTTCCTCTATCTCTATCCTATTAATTAGACTTTGACTCCTTTTGATCTTATAACCAGGTCTCAAACTGTGCATCCAATAATCCCTTGGATTGCTTACAGGCATTCAATCAAACTCTGCTTCTTTTCATACTTCACAAATACAATTATCACAATACTTCTACATTCTTTTCAAATAAGGAAAACATCTTTCCTTTATACCATATCTTCATAATAATTCCTTGAGTTGGCCTTGAGGCTTTCCCAAATAATTAAAATAAGATATATAATTAATTACAATTACAATAGCATTGTTCAGTCACAATCTCTTACAAAACATTACATGTGTGACTCTAGGTATTGCAAACTCGTTAACATTATCATCTGACTATCCTCTATCACTTATTGATTATGCATCATCTCATTATATCTTGGCTAAAAGATATAATGCAAACATTAGAGGCTGCTAAATAGATGCTATATTTTTGCAATGGTTATAGTAAATAAAACACAACTGTCATACATCTTCAACTCAAACTTTTTCCTCTTAACCAAATCATCAGGAAACTTTTAGGAATATGTCCTTAACTATGTATCACTTAACCCTTACTCAGTTACTATGTAACATAAGTTCTCTGAGTACTATTCTTCCAGTCTCTACAAAAACCATACTATGTTGTCATCATTAATAAACACAATCATGGATACAACATGCCAATGTTTTCTAATGCTTAGGATACTCCTGCAAAGTATTATCTTCAGCATTCATGCTAACAATCTCCCCCTCTACCATTGATGGATACATAGATGAAAAATAACTAAGTTTCAATAATACAAAATTGTATATCTATTGGAAGCATGAATACTAATGATACTCCTATGGAGGAGTATTGTAGAAACATGATTAAATAATTATCATGATGATATGTTACATTCATGATTGTGTTTTTCATTGATGTCAACATAGTATTTTTTTGTGGTATCTGACATAAGAACAAAATTAAAGATCAAGTTGGTACAGACAAATAATTAAGTATTTTCACTAGAAAGGTTAAAGGGAGATACTAATAAGTGTCTAGCATATGCAACTAACCTAAGGAGCAAAAGATATTAAGTCTGGAAGAAGTTATGCAAGTTTTGGTGAATACTATTATGAGATAGAGTTTATAGAAGCATGTTCTGGTAAACTTGTTATATCTCTTAGTATAGTTTTTATTTTGAGAAGTGAGATTAAAGGCATGTTGAAGACATGTTGGAGATGATGTGACTAAGCTCACTTGTCATGATATTACACATATAGAAAGTTATTCAAGTTACAAGGTGAAAAATTGATGTTATTGCTAGGTAAAACATGTTCTTAGTGAGGTCCTATAATAATTATTTGAGGCATAACAACTGACTCAAGGGAATTATTTATGGATTCAGTATAAAGAAAAGACATTTTCCTTTGTTATGTATGAATGATTGCATGAAGTATGAAGAAGAAGAAAGAGGAGAAAAGAGATGAATGCTAAGTAATTATGAAGATAAGAAGAGAAGAGCAAAGTTGAAGAAAAATTCATAGTTATTCTAGAATATTGTGATTTAATGGTTTTGGAAATTTTATACTCAATTTAATTATTTTAATTCTTGATAGCTTTGCCATAGTTGAATTCCATTTAACTCGAATTGCCAAATTTTTTTGTGTTGAGAAAGGGTTTTTTAGTGGGCCAATTAATTTCCTAATATTATATTCCACTTTTAAAAGTGAATATATATCCCAAAAGGGAATTATTTCCATACTTCTCACTTGAAGAATAGAAATTAGAGAGAAAATTCTAAAATCCTCTCTGAAGGATTTACCATTATGTTCATTGTAGGAGCTACGAGCATGGGATCATCATGAGGTTGAGCTTGTTGAATCTAGCTTGGGGAGACCTTCATTTGTCACAATTTTTAGTAGTGGCCATTGGGAAATTATTTTATTGTGCATGGTCCTATTTTTCCCCTTTTAGATGTGAGGTAGGGCTCTCCCATTTTATTATTTCCACTCTATTTTGGAGTCTATTTTTGGTAGTAAATTGTTTGGAAGCAAAGAACTAGTGTTGCCCTCCACTTTGACATGCTAGCTCTACTTGGTTGGATAGGTATGAGTGTATATAGCTTTTTGAAGTTGAGGGTTTGGGATTTCATGTTATTTTATTAGTCATTTTTGCATACAGACTCTGAACCCAAAATTTATTTGATATTTGTGGCTTGTGCACCTAATATTAAATTGGTTTTAATTTTGAGTTTTTTTGGCATTTTTTCTCCTTGATTTGCATGTCACCTTGCTTTATCAGTCTTTCTTGGCACTATATTTAGTTGTGGGTCTAGATTATCTGTAGGGATATCTTTCCAACCCTTGATGAATTTTTTATTGCTTTGGGATTTGTGCTAAAGCTATACTCCTGAAAATAGGTCAATTAAGTGATTTTTTATATGTTTCTCATCTAGCCCTTGTTATTTATGATCATCATGTAGTTGGTATGATAATACATGAGCATGTGAGCATACACTTATCAAGGTCTTGCAAGTCTCAAGCTCTCAATTTCTTGTTGGTTGAGTTATGTTTATTGGGGTTGGATTGGGAAACTACATTGCCTATGGGCACTCACCATGTGATGAGCATGAGTATGTAGGGTAGACTAGTGGAGGGGCTTCTCTTGTAACCCCAAGTCATGTTTTTGATGAGGTATATATGAATATGTTTCTAATAAGTGATAAGTAAATAAATTCATGGGTAATTAAATAAAATAAAAAAATACTACATACTTGTACGACTCCTCTAAAGGTATGTGCTCATCAATTTATCTGAGACCCAGATTGCCTACATGACTCATCTGTAGACATGACACATTGGCCTCTTGAGGGAGTCTCAAGGGAAAGGTTTCATATGATGTTGAGATTGGGAGTCCCAAGCTATCCACTCTCCATTAGAGTTCCTACATATTAGACACATAGAGTGTCTAACGAAGACCTATTGTATTGCATTGTCTCATGGTTTTGGTTTTAGTCCTTTGTACTGTTTGGTGTGAGTGTTAGCAGTGGATGACTATCTTATGTGTTTTTGAGGTCATATCACTATCTCTATTAGCATAGTGGGAGTGGGTCTATGGGGTCTACATGGTTGGGAGGCATGGCTACCTTTACCACTACTAGGGACTAGTGTATAGAGTTGGCCTTTCTCCATGTTCAGTTCTAGAGTTGGATGTTTGCACGGTTCTTCGTATCTTCTAGAGTATGTTTCCAGGTGATTTATGTTATTTTAGTTTATAAAGATAGTTGATTTATGTTCATGTATATTCATTGTGATATTAATTTTCTACATGATTACTGGATGCTAAGGATTAGACATTTAGATGGTTGATTCATCCTTTCTAGCATGCTTAACTATTTTGCATTCATTTGAGTGTTCAAGCCTCAATATTTGTGGATCTTGTACTCCTTGGTGTGGAGGAATTATCCTATTTTCTTAGTTCTCATTTTTTTTTTCAATGTACTTTCCTGATCCTTACATTAGAGAGGTGATTCCTCACCCAAGAATGCATTCTTCCACACGAGAAAGCCTTCTCTCATGTGGAGCACTGTAAAAGATTGTACAAGATTGTATACTCTCACACATGGCCAAGTAGTCCTACACATGATCTTCTATCATTCTGTCAATGATTATATTTTCCCCTTATTGTAGTCTCTCATGTGAGAAAGCATTCTTTCATGCACAACAAGGCAATTCCTCACGCAAGAAGGTATTCTCTTGTGTGAGCCTATAGGTTTGTGTTTCCTCACATGGAAAATAAGGAGTATTTATGCTTTCTTTTAGGAAATGTGGCTTGGTGTTTGGTGTACTCTTTAGGGTTGCATACATTTCTAGGTTTCTTAAGTGTTTAACTTTTAGAGTTAGCTATAAGTGTTAGTAAGTAGTGATGCTTGGAGATCGTTGGATGTATGGATTGTTTGGTTAAGTCTTCTATTGGAATATTTTGATTAATTGCATGTTGATGTGTTTGATTCCATGCTTGTTCTTTAAAAGAAAATATATTTGATTTTATCTTTCCTTGTTCCAAAGATCTCTAGGTGGGGCATTATAGCTCTCATGTTTATGATGTAAACTCATGATTTGAAAATTTAGCACTTGGATAGATTAGATATGATGATGATATTAACCCATTGTGATGATAGTTATATAAGAATTAATATTATATGACTGATAATAACTAAAATATGTGATCATAAGGAAGCGAGAGAAAGTGAATGCAGTTAGCTAATATTTTGTAAAAGATAAAGAGAGAGTTATCTTAACATGCAAGATGTAGAAGCTAAACTAAAATTAACCTTGAAATGCAAACCAGTATGCAAAAGATGTGTTTGTATGGGACACATAATTAGACTCTAATCTTCCTCATCAAGCATTATTTAGGGAAATCAAAAGATCATAGAATCATCACTAGTATAACTATGAGGATATGAATATGGTATATATTGGATAGATATGTGGGAACCCAACCTAAGAATCAAAGACATATAGGTCAAGATGACTAATGCAGTAAGGTTCCCAAAGTTTGATATAGCAAGATTACACCTATATCAAGGCATAGGCATTAGGATAACCCCTGAGTGTGGTCTTGTAGAAATAGACAAGGATGATATTTTGTGGAGCCAAAATGTCAAGTAGGATAAGCATGAATGCTCAGGATACTTTAGATCATCAAAGTATACCCACAAGTAGAAAACAAGTAAACATACCCCATGCCCCCAATCTTCTAGTCCATGACATCCTTGAGAGACTATCAGGGAGAGAACACTTAGCAAAGAAATTTTCATAGACAACACATGAAGAAAATAATGTCAATCAAGTCTCAACAAATTTAATATTCAAGTGTGTGTGTAATTTGTATGATCACTTCTTTAGGATTTGCATTTGATAGTGAGAAATATCATAGAATCCCATATCATAACTAATGTATCCAAAAAGTGTTGAGAAACACTCAATGTCAAGGGGAGCATTGAGGAACATTGTTTAACAAGTTTCCAAATAAGTAGCAACACATAAAGAGACCTTGGTAAGCTAAAAAAATTATGCCCCCTAGAACCTAGATGAGAGTCAATTCCAAGCTAGGCAAGGGAAAGTGGGAATGAAGTGAATGGACATAACGTACGACTGATAGACATAGGTGCAAGAGTCTTGAGTAGCACCTATTTGCAGGTTTTCACCACTTGGAAATTTTCTAAGGATTTTTTTATGATTTTATTGGAATTTTAAAAATCTTTTTGGTGATATATCAAAGCACCTATTGCTAGGTTTTCACTAAGATGATCATTTTTTTAGGATTTTTTTCTATTTTAAGGATTTTTCTAGCATCATATATTTTATTTTTTAAGGATTTTTTAGGACCATAGAATATGTACAAATAACTAAGAGATAAGAGCCTTTGGCCCAAGACTTCTTCAGATGAATAATGTTGATAGGCTTAGGGAGTTGTTCTCCCTTGGATGTAGATAACTGATACACACCACATCCAAATGTAGCAGTGATAATGTAAGGACCCAACCAATTAGGTTTGAACTTAGCTTTCTATTCTATGTTCTATTGATTATTTGGGTTCTCTCCAAGAACAAGCTCACCCACTTGGAATTCATGAGGATGGACTTTCTTGTTGTAATTGGTAGACATCCTCTTCTAATAAGCTTGCACATGGTCAAAAGTAGCCTTTCAGTGCTCATATAGAGCTTCAAGCTCATGAATCCTCATAGCTCTATGGTCCTCATCAATGATTAATCTATGTAAAGAGACTCATAGAGAGGGAATCTCAACTTCTAGTGTAAGGAAAGCTTCAAAACCATAGACTAGTGCAAAGGGTGTAGCCCTAATGGGAGTTAATATGGTGGTTCTATAGGCCCATAATGCCAGATTAATCTAAAAGTAGCAATCCTTTCCTGAGTTGTGAACTATCCTATGTAAAATATTCAATAATATTTTGTTTGAAGCCTCAACTTTTCTATTCCTTTGGGGATAGTATATTGAGGACCAAGATTGATTAATTTTATTTTTTTTGCCAAGTTGTCTTATGTCCTTTTTAAAAAATACCCCCCATTGTTAGTGACTATGGAAGAAGGAATACCATAGTGGAAAATGATGTTATTTAGTATAAATAGGGTAACATGTTTTCTTGTAGCAATGGAAAGTAGAATAGCTTCAACCCATTTAGTGAAGTACACATTAGCTATGATAAAGAACTTGTGTTCATTAGACAAACATGGATGGATCTTGCCTACCAGGTCAAAGGCCCATTACTAAAAAGGCTAGTGTGTAATAAAAGGGATGAGTTCATTCCTAGGAGCATGAATCAAGTTTCTATGTAGTTGACACTTCTTGTAAGATTTAGCATATTGAACAATGTCAACTTGCATGGTTGGCTGATAATACCCCACCGTAAGCAATTTCTTAGCAAGTACAAGTCCATTAGAATGTGACCCACAAAGTTTTCGTGAAATAAAATTTAGATTATGCCTTTTTCAGACTTGTCTATCTCTAGACACCTAAGGAGTGTTTTGTTTAAGCTCTTTCTATGCAGGTCACTAGAGATGAGAGTGAAGTGGGAGGCATTACAGATGAGTTGGCACTTTTTCATTATGTGTAAGGTTTCCAACAATTAATTAGTCTCACAAATAGGATAAAATGGTAGAATAGTGGGAAAAATCATGATCAACAATAGTTCAAATCATGTAGTCATAACGATAGTCATAAGCATGATGGCATAGTTCTTTCACTTGGAACTCGAAGTGAGATTCATTCTCTTGTAGTTGTAGGATAGATGCTAAAGTTTCCATAGCATCAACAACCTTTTTTTTTGCACTATGAATTTGATGGAAGGTAAAAAATGTGAAGTAATTCCTTAGGGCACCAACCATTGTTTTTTAGGGTATTAGCTTGTCATCTTTAGGTTGGTACTCATTATTGACTTTATTGAAGACAAGTTTGGAATCTCCATAGATATGTACCTCCATTATTCTCCATTCAAGAGATAGCTTGATTCTATTAAGAAGAGATTCATATTTGACTATATTATTTGTGCATGGAATAGCAGTTTGCAATATTTGGAGATGGTGTAGCAATGAGGTCTGACAAAAATAATTCTAACACCAACACCATTTTGAGTATATGACCCATCAACAAACATCTTCTAGGTTCTTTCTGTAACATACATAATAGATGCATTTGGAAAGTCAATCTGCATAGGAGCACTATATGTGATTGGTAACTCAACAAGTTAATTAGAAATAACATGTCCTTTAATGGCCTTATGTTAGACATATTGAATTTCAAATTTAGAAAGAATCATCATTCATTTTTCTAGTCTACCCATAAGCACAACCTTACTCAAGAGACATTTCAAAGGATCAGTTTTGGAAACTGGCCATGTGGTATGTGTGAGCATGTAGTAGAAAAATTATTGTGATGCAAACACTATAGCTAGAAGTGACCATTGGGTGGTTGATGTAGTATATGGCCCTTGCTTTCCCATTTTCATCATGTTTTGCTAATAGAGCTCCTAGGGAATTTGCAGTAGCTGAGATGTAGAGAATCAATGACTTCCCTTAAGTTGGAGGCATGATAATAGGTGGATTTGATAGATACTCTTTGATTTGAGCTGATATTTTATCACA
This sequence comes from Cupressus sempervirens, assembly GCA_028749045.1. Taxonomy (NCBI): domain Eukaryota; kingdom Viridiplantae; phylum Streptophyta; class Pinopsida; order Cupressales; family Cupressaceae; genus Cupressus; species Cupressus sempervirens. The sequence continues at coordinate 839,069,614 of CM053783.1, forward strand.
CTCTTCATTCCATATGAATGTTGATCCTTTATGTAGATTTTTGTTAAACAGTTATGATCTATCAACTAATTGAGAGATAAACCTCTTGATTGACTAAAGGAAGCCTTGCAGACTCCTTAGTTGACTAATAGTCTTTAGAGGTGACATTTCCATGATAGCTTGAACCTTTTTTGGGTCAACCTAAATGCCCTTAGCTGAGATTATGTACCCTAATAGTTTGCTAGATATGACACCAAAAACAAACTTTTTGGGATTAAGCCTAAGTTGAAATTGTTCCATGTGGTCTAGTATCAAACATGGGCCAGACAAGTGAGTGATTTTTTTAAAAGATTTTGTGAGGGTATCATCAACATAATCTTCCATGTTTTTATGCATCATATCATGAAATATTATAGTCATAGCCCATTGGTATGTAGCACCTATATTTTTTAGACCAAAAGGCATGAATTTCTAGTAAAAGGTTCCCCATGCACATATAAAAGCCATTTTCTCTTGATCCTCAAGGGATATCTTTATCTAATTATACCTGAAGAAGCCATCCATAAGGAAGTAAATTTCATAAATACAATCATGTCCACTAGCATATCAATATTTGGTAGTGGAAAGTCATCCTTTTGGAAAGCTTTATTAAGGTCTTGAAAATTAGTACACACTTGAATGGATTTTTCATGTTTAGAAATGGTGACAATGTTTGAGATCCATTTGGCATAATCAATATCCTAAATGAATTTAGTGCTCAAGAATTTTTCTAACTCATCTTTCATAATTAGGGCCACATGTGGATGAATATTTCTAGTTTTTGTTTAATAAGTGTGACACCAAGAGCCATGGAGAGATGGTGCATAGTAAGATTTGTATCAATTCTAGGCATGTTAGCATAAGTCCATGCAAAATAAATCTTTTTCTCCTTAAAGAACTATGTGAATTGTTATTTTTCCTTTGTTGATAAAGATTGAGCTACATGTATTTCCTTGGGAGATTCTTCAGTACCAAAGTTAATTGGTTGTGTCAGTTCTAACAAAATTGATGATCTATCCTAAAAGTAGCTGGGAAGACTACCCAATACATCATCCTTAGGAACCTCAAAGAGGTTTTCACCTTTAGATATGTCTTTATTTTTTACTCTTTTTTAGTTTAGACACCACTACAAAGTGTTTTTTGCCATCTAAACTCTTATTTTTCATTTTTCTCTTTAATTTGTTAATGATGTATTAGATGTTTGTTTTAGTCATATCAATTTTCAGTTCTCTAGTGGAAGATACCATATGTTCAATGACATTTATGTAACATGCAATCTCATAATTATTTTGGAATGAGGATAGCTCTGGTCTTTGATTTTGAATATACCAATATATGAGATTGGGGTGCATGAGAGAAAGTGAGGTGGAAGCTTCAAGGTTGTTGATGTGAGAGGAATCATCTTTGGTTATGAGGGAGGTTGAGCCTATAGAGAAGGATACAAAGGAATCCAAATCAAGATATGTCCTAAAAGAATCAACATGATCCACTAAGGAAGGTTGTGAATCCAACTTATTTGACCCTAAATGAGACTCATTAACTACATTTAGTTAGGTAAAACAGGCATGTATCACATCCACACCCAAAACACAAGAGGCTTTAGAAAGGGATTACCACTCATGACATAGTGCAAGGTAGTGGAGTCCCTAAAGGAGATTTATTATCCCTCAACTATATAACCATGCAGTGGAAACACAACAAAAAGAAGCAAAAATGCAAGATCTGATACCAAATCATAATAATATATTCATAAAATATAACTGATTACATGCAATGTGTTGGGCTGTAAAGCCTTCCCGATTATGGCCAGATACAAAGCAAGTAATAGTTCTGCAAGATCCCTCAAGATCCAAACCCAAGCCCTAGCTAGTCCAGATCCACACTCTAGTAGAAACCTCCAAGGAAGATCTCAACTTGAGCTCGCAAGCCCACCAAGCATTCTCCTTGTTTTCCAAGCTATAGCTACTAGCCCTTCTCAAAATTCACTCTCCTAAGCTCCTCCTTTTCTCCACACTGGATCATTGATTCCTAAAGACTCCCACCCCAACCCCTACTTATATCAATCTAAGCCAAAATTTGGCCTAGAACAAAAACTAAATACAAATACATAAATTAAATGCCACAAGTCAGCCTCCTACAACAATTAAATTCCCAAAATTGATGTCTTAGTAACATTGTGATATCTCCTAGATCAAAATGAATTAGAACTCGAGCTTCAAACCATAGGTAGAAATCTAGGACCTCTTCAATATTTGAAATTTTCATCCTTTAAATCATTGTGGAAAATTAGTTATATAGCCTAAAATAGACACCAAATTCCTAGACCATGCCAAGCAACCAAAGACCATGCTAAGCTCCCAAGACCATGCTAGTGAACTCCATAGACCATGCCAAGCTCCCTAGACCATACCAAGCTCCCTAAACCATGTCGAGCTCCCTAGGCCATGCTGAGCTCCCTAGGCCATGCCAAGCTCCATATACCATGCCAAGCTCCCAAGACCATGCCAAGCTCCCAGTGTATGCCGAGCACCAGTATTCACCAAGATCCATAACCGTTAACAAAAACACCTCTCAAACATGAAAGATTGTAAAAAAACCCAAGATGCTCCTACATCAGAAACCCTAGGTTCAAAAATATGTTCTAGTAATTGGAAGAACATCTTCTAGGATTCAACACATAAATCCCAAATTGGTCCTTCACATACATATCCTTTGAGTCTTCAACTTGTACACTCATTCCCTTATTTTTCTTCTTCACATCCACCACAGGTGTTCCATAGGTCTAATTTCCATGCTAATCTCCAACTTTCTTAGAATTTAGCAACTCAACTTGGCCGCAAATACTCAAGTTCCTCATACCAAGCTCTTCATTCTACAAAGGAATCAGGGAAAACTTCCTAGCACCTTTCTCAATTATAAACATATTCCTAACACAATCATGCATAACCCTGCAATCATACTGCCAAGGTCTACAAAGAAACACATGATAACTGTTCATATCCACAATATCACACAACACTTGATCCTTATATTGCCCAATTTGGAAATCAACAAGGCATTGCTCCCTCACTTCCAAAGCATGCTCACCTTGTAACCAGCCAATCCTATAAGAATAAGGATGTCTCATTCTCTTCAAACCAAGTTTTTGAACCATCTCTTCAGCAACAAGGTTATCAATACTACCACCATCCACAATAACTTTGCAGACTTTACCACCAGACTTACAATGAGTTTTGAACAAACTAGTCCTCTAACAAGAATCCAATGTCCTCTCACCAACCAATACTCATCGAGCCAACAAACTCTCTCCTTGCTCAGGCTGACTCTCCTGGGCTTCAACCTCATTCGCAATAGTATTTGTCCTACCAATTGGACATTCAAAAGATCTATGCCCCTCTTGACCACACTTGAAACAATTACCTTTGGACCCACCTCTACCTATCCTTCTCCTTAGTTCCATAGGTTTTGGTTCACCTTCTTCTTTTGATTTAGCTTGTGTTGAACTATCCTGCTTCTCCTTCCCTCAAGAACTACCTCGATTCTTCCTCTTTAGTTTCTCCTCTGCTCTCAAAGCATACTAATAAGAATCCTCAAGTGAAGAAATATTTAGCATATCAACCTCATCCTAAATATTGAATCTCAAACCATTAATATATCGTTCTACCTTCTATTTTGACAATTCTCGATGCCCAAACCGAATAGTTAACTTGTAGAATTCTTTTGTATAATCTTTTATAGTCATATTATTTTTCTTTAGATTTTTCAACCTCTTAAATAGCTCAAGTTCATAATAATTAGGAATGAACTTAGCCTTGAACTTAGTCACCATCAATTTCCATCAAGTGATCTTCATTTCACCTTCCTCTTCTCTATCTCTTTGTAGTTCTTTCCACCAAAAAGTAGCATGTCCCTTTAGCTTAGTCTGTGCCAACCTTACTCTAAGTGGATCCTTAATATCCTCAAGCTCAAAGTAGTCTTTTAATTCACCAATCTAATCAATCAAGTCTTTAGGATTCAAAGTTCCTAAAAAATTAGAAACGTCCATCTTATGCTTTAGCTTCAACTGAGATCCAGGTCGAGCAAACTGACCAGCCCTAATTACAATAGGTGTCTCCACATGATTAGATCTATCCTCACCACCAGATCTAGTAACTTCAAAGTCTTCAAAAACTTCCTCATAACTACCTTTAGTACCCACATGCCTAGGTACACCACCTAAAGCACTCACAATTTTAGCAATCATGTCACACTTCATTGATGCTATCTTTGCTCTAACATTCTCAAACTCAGATATGATATCTACTCTAACCTTCTCTGAAATCATTTCTTCTTTAGAATCAGTAAGATCAAAAATTTCCCTAGGGTCCAATCTTTTGGGAGGAATCTTCCAAAATTTTAGCAAACCCTAAGTAAAAAATCCATGAACAAAATCTACCTCTTCAACCCAAGTCCTAGTGCAAACTGCCTCAACTTCGATGATCTATCCACACACTTAGGAACAACCTTCTCTTTGATACCACCTAACATAGTGCAAGGTAGGGGAGTCCCCAAAGGAGATGTCCTAGCCCTCAACTATATAGCTATGTAGTGGAAACACAACAACAAGAAGAAACAATGCAAGATCTAATACTAAATCATAATAATATATTCATAAAATATAACTAATTATGTACAATGTGTCAGGCTGTAAGGCCTTCCTAGTTACGGCCAGATACAAATAAAGTAATAGTTTTGCAAGATCCCTCAAGATCAAAACCCAAGCCCTAGCTAGTCTAGATCCACACTCTAGTAGAAATCTCCAAGGAAGATCTCAACTTGAGCTCGCAAGCCCACCAAGCATTCTCCTTGTTTTCCAAGCCACAACTACTAGCCCTTCTCAAAATTCACTCTCCCAAGCTCCTCCTTTTCTCCACACTAGATCATTAATGCCTAAAGACTCCCCCCCCAACCCCTACTTATACTAATCTAATCCACAATTCATTCTAGAACACAAATTAAATACAAATACATAAATTAAATGCCACAAGTCAGCTTCCTACAACGATTAAATTCTCAAAATTGATGTCTTAGTAAAATTGCAATATCTCCTTGCTCCAAATGAATTAGAACTCAAGCTTCAAACCATAGGTAAAAATCTAGGCTCTATTCAATATTTGAAATTTTCATCCTTTAACTCATTGTGGAAAATTAATTATATAGCCTAAAATAAGCACCAACTTCCTAGACCATGCCGAGAAACCAAAGACCATGCCAAGCTCCCAAGACCATACTGAGCTCCATAGACCATGTTGAGCTCCCTAGACGATGCTGAGCTCCCTAGACCATGCCAATCTCTCAAGACCATGCCAAGCTCCTAGACCATGCTAAGCTCCCAAGACCATGTCGAGCTCCCAGTGTATGCCGAGCACCAGTATTCACCAAGCTCCATAACCCTTAACCAAAATACCTCTCAAACATGCAGGATTGAAAGAAAACCCAAGATGTTCTTGCATCAACTCATATTCTTGAAATTCAATACTTTAATCATGAGCCACAAGTTCAAAAATATTTCTCCTATTTTTCTTTGTAGTAGGATTATCAATGTCTGACTCATCAAATTCAAGATGCCTAGATGTGGATGCTTCAGAAGTGTTATTATGAAATAACATATCTTCTCCCCAAATAAGGTAGGTAGAATGGGTGAAGTAATCTTCATGTGTCAAAGAAATAGTAATGGGTTAGATATCATCTTTAGATTCACTATCTATGGGGACTTCTATGTCAAACTATAGAAATTTATCTTCACCATCGTAGCCTAGGCCTATAGTGACTTTTCTCTTTCATCCCTTCATGTGAGTTAGGGGTTCTAAAAGAGAATTTTTATTTCCATTCAAAGGTCCTTGACCACGATAACCCATTTTTTCAAAAATTGATAGCATTTCCCATGTCTCTTGGGAGAAATTGGGGTAGTTAAGATGATTTCAATGTTATTATCTTCCTCTTTATAGATCCAATCTCTAACAACTTGATTGTCCTTTTCATCTTCTGAAGGAATTGATGATTGAACAAAAGTACCAAAGATGGTCATAGCAAAAGCCAAAGGCTTTGTTTTCTCAGATGGTTTATCATAGGAGAGTGGAGAAATAGGTAACATTGCAATGGAGTCCAAGGTGTACTTCATTTGTATCCTCATAATTTTTATCATCTTTTGCATTCTAAAAGAGATGGTATAATGTATCTAGAGGGTTTATTATGTGGCACTAGTGACTCTATAATAGTAAGCATGTTGATAGACATAGAATTAATTCCTAGGATCACTATTTTTGCACCATTGAATGGAAATTTGATACATTGGTGATATGTTGATGGTACATCTTACATTTCATGGATCCATGGTCAACCCAAAAAAATATTGTATGCAAGTGGGATGTCTAATACTTGGAAGATCACATCATTCTCAATAGGACCCACATGAATAGGAAGCACAATTAGGCTTTTGGAAGACTATTCAACCTCATCATAGGCTTTAATAGTTACCTTGAATCTAGAGTCAATTACAAATTCTAGCATTCCTAGTTGTTGAATTACACTAAAGGATACAATATTTAACCCAATACCACTGTCTATCAATAATATTTGGACTTAGGTGTGATAGATCTATACTTTAATGTAGAGAGTGATATTATGGGGATGACTAAGAGATTTTTCATCTTCTTTAAAAAATGTAAGATAGTGAGGTGAGGAAATGTGGTTTACCAAATCTTGGAACCATTCAATGTCAATGTCTATGGGAAAATTTATAGTGCATAATTATTTCTCTAGGATCTCCTTATGCAAAGGAGACAACTCTAGCAACTCAAAAATGGATATTTGCATGAGAGTCAGCTAGAATTGACTTACAAGGTCATAAATAGATATAGTAGGTGGAGCCATTTTTTTGGAAGATGAGGCATTCTTAGGATCATTAGCCACTTTGAGAACAACCTTAGATTACCCCCTGGTGATAGCATCAAGGTCTCACCATAAGAAGAGGTAGAATCTACCACACTAGGTCTAGTGTTTTTTAAATTTTGATGAGGGTTGTGTTCTCAAGACCACCTTAGGTTTCTCATTGTTAGTATTATCATAACTAGGTTCCTCATCAAATTTAGGGCCCATCATGTATATTCTTTAACTTATGGGCTCAATCATGTTGATCACATTGTTTGTGTTGGCACATGCATTGCTAATTGTGGCGTCATTACCCTTTTTGTTTTCTTTTAATGTATCTCCTTTTTCATATTCGGATAATGGTTGTTTAAAAACCTTATTGTCATAATTCTTAACTAAGCATCCCTAACAACTTTTTCTTCATCTATAAGATCTTGGATGGAATCTTTAAGCTTGTACCAATTATCTGTATTATGACCCTTATTCCTATAGTAAATGCAATATTGATCATCTCTCCACCAATCAGGTTTCAAGTGTGAGTCATAGGGTCAGGAATTGTCAGGTAGTGTGATAAGCTTATTAGCAAGAAAATTTTTTAAGACTACTTCATATGATTTGACCATTGGTGTATAAGTGTGTCTTGGTTTAGAGGACCTCTTAGCTTTGTCAAAAGATTGTGGCGTTGAGGCCTCTTCTTGTTTAGTAGAATATATGGCATTAGATATCTTAAAGGTTGATTCATTAGTCTTAGGAGCATCTACAAATCCATCATTGAATACATTCTTATTTTTATTCCAAGGTTTACCTTTATCTGTTCCATTTCCATTACCATTTTTATCCCTGCTGGGAATAATGTCATTCTTTTTTATAGCAACATTTTTTATTGGGTAAGCACTTTCAACCATGTCATTGAATGAGGTAAATAATTTCTTCCTAAGATCATAATATAACTTGGATACATGCGTGTTGACAACAAATGTCAATTTTTTCAATCTTGGGAATGTGTCAAGGATACCTAGAATGTAATGCTCTCCAATGTTGTAAATATGTAGCAAATGGTTCCCCCTTTCTTTTATGTTACACAAATCCAAAATAGTAATAGGATGTTGTATGTTATAGGAGTACTATTGGATAAATCATTGTACAAGTTTATCAAATGGTTTAAGGGGAGGTGAAAATTTAGTGAACCACTCCATGTCTTGTCCCTTTAAGCTTCTAGGAAATAACCTTATGAGGTATGTGTCCTTATGCATGAATTCCATGATAAGATCATAGAAGCTATTATCATACTTCGGAACCTCTATATCTCAAGGAAATGACATCATGTAGAGACTTCTATCAAATGGAAGAGCACATATAGATTCCATAAAAGATGCATTGGGTTGTTCTCTTTCCATTTTTAGTTGAGCTAGATGAGTTTGTAGCTTTTAAATTTCCTTTCTTAGGATCTCAGGCTCAATTGGTTATCTTTTCTATATGATCCTCTGAATTGTTGAGGTTGTAGCTTGTGTCAGATTGATTTTATCATGAAATACCTTGTTGATGGTAAATCATCTTTAAGATAAATATCCAATATATATAATATATATTATATATGTAATATAATATATATTATATATGTAATATAATATATATTATATATGTAATATAATAAATATTACATATATGCTTAAAGATGAGTTATACATATGGTTATTCATATTATTAATATATTAACTAATGATTAATAACTATAGAGACATGTCTCTTCATGAGACATGTATCCTATTCTCATATTTATGAGTCTTGAAATCTGCATTTAGAAGATATCAATACAATGGAAATGTTATTATATTTGCAAAAGTGATCTTAGTTACTCAATATGAGCATCATAGTCATGGGGGAGTTTTCATCCCCAAGAGGTCATGTGTTGAAAGCATTGGTCTCTATTTTTATCTAAAGCCTTTAGAATAAGTTTTTGGAGAAGTTTGTCTTGTTGAAATCTCATGAGGTCCTTACTAGTGACCTAATTATCTTCCTCACTCTCATGATGTGATTGCAAAGGCCTAGGTGGTGAGGGACATCCCACAACATGTGTCCTTGGAGATATTGGTGGCATGTTATTCCCATTATTTCCATAGAATGGGTTTCTATAGCTATCATGAGCACATTAGTTTTCAAAATTAGGTATGTGGGTACTAGTCTCAACATGTGTATAAGACGTCTCTTTAGTGGCTATGTATCTAGCTTCTTCTAGTCTTTCTCTATCCAACCAAGCTTGTAATTCATTTTGCAAAAAAAATCCTCTAGGTGATAGTTCCTCTCTTGGAGATTCATGATGAGTGAAATACTATTGGTAGTCCTAGGGGTGTCAAAGGGGGTATCAAAGAAAGTCTCAAAGTAGTAAAGTGGATTATGTCAAGTAGTAGTGTTGGCCTCCTCCTACCTCTTAAGGATAGGCTCTTCCTCACAAATTTACCTATAAGGATGTCTAGTTGAAGTAGTAAATCATGAAAAAGTAAATGACAGACAACTTCCTTGATCAACTTGAACTCTAGTCACAACTGGCATTTAAGGATAAGTCTTTAGTGCAATGAGACAAAATAGGGCCTTTTGGGGTTAAAACTTGTATAGTCAAAATGATCTCTTGTCAAAAGATAGAATGGAGCAAACAGCTTATCAAAAGAGCTCAAGAATTTATAGCACTAATGATTCTAGCCAAGAATTGAGCAAGAAGATCAATAGAAAGTAGCCAAGAGAATGAGGCAAGTGAGTTATTGACAAGTGAAACATAAAAACAACAACTTTGTATCTGAGAGACTAAATCCATCTTTCATCTTTAGACCATACTAGACATGGAGATTTTAGACCAAATTGTGGTAAGACAAGGCAAAAAAGCCCTAAATTTAGCTAGAATACAATCTAAACTAATCCCACAAGTAGACAAAACCATGCGATGGTTAATAGTAAACCAAGTGATAGAAGTTCAATAGATTATATCATTTCATAGTTCATACAATAGTTAAGTGATATTTCTTTGATAGGCGATACTTCCTAGCACATTCTATAATAGTATATAACATAATAGGGCAATAAAGTTTGTCAAGCAGTGCAATACTTCTTGAAAATCAAAAGTATCATACAATATTTCTCAGAATTGGCATGAGATAAAGGGCTAGTAAAATTTGTAGTACGCGATTTGCTGCCTAAAAACATCTATGTTTTCATTCATTTTTTTAAAGTGTTCAAGCTAGAATATAGTCATGACAGAATAAAATCTAGTTTGCAATAGTAGATACAAAGGTTTGACAAAAATGGGGATATAAACATGTCTTCAAAAATTTGAACAATGGACAAAGCAACCTTGTCAACACAAGTGCTTGTGATATAAAAAATAAAACCCTATGAATACTAGCGTCATGTGTTTGTCCAAAAAAATTTCACATGTCTATCACATTAAAATACACATCAAGAAGAATTACCTAAGGGTCATAGATCATTACTCAAAAACTTGGCCCACACTTGATGACCTCTTACCTTACACAAAGTAGTTTTCCACAATAGAGGTTGGCTTTTTCATTGAGGTTCCATTGGCACAACCAAAGGGACACAAATGGAGAGTGTAAAATATTGGTGTGATTAGGTGGTCCACTAGGATTATCCTTGTACCAAGATGTTGATCAAATAATAAGGATGTCTTCTAACCCTAAGGTGTTTAGAAAGGGTCTCATTTGTAACACTCCTCTTACACCTAATAAATAGGACACCTTGTCAGAGATAAGTAACAAACCTCACAACCACACGAGTACCTTGAGCATTCTCTCTTAGTATTTTTCTCATGGTCCCAATTCCACATGTACTTCTACTAAATGAAGACATGTTCTACATCCAAATCCAAAGTGCTTCCCCCAAACGTGACAAATAGGTTAATTAAGACCACTAAAAAGTGGAATATTCCACTCACTTTTGAGATTCAATGAAGGGCCAAGATTTTTGATTCACCACAAGGGTGAAGAGCATACTCTCCTACCAAAAAATGAGACTACTTGAAAGCTTTATGTGCCTAAGAAAGAAGCAACTAGTATAGGTTGTACACGGAAAGGAAATAAAAATCAAGCATACTTGGTTTTTTTGTTTACTACTTTTCTTGGGAAGCCATAGAAAATGTGTTAGTAGCCCATTTTAGCAATTTTTCTTTGACATGCATTCTTTTTAATAAGGAATTTAGAAAGAAACCTAGGCAACCTTACAAAACTAATGAGCTAGTACACCAAAATGGTTAGCCAAAACTATAATAAACCTATAAAAGCACTGGCTAGACAACAAATAATCCAAAAACCCAAAAATAGAATGCTAGAAGAACTCAAAATTTTGATTAAAAACCTAAATTACAACCTATTTCTAGACTAGGGGATACTTTCTTCTATAGAGGTCTTGTATGATACTTGAATGTATAGTCAGGTGATACTTTATGCCCATGTGATACTCTGTATTAAGCCAAATGATAGAATCTAGAACAATAGTGTGATAGAATACCAATACATGTGTGATACTTATGACTAGAAAAGTATCACACAACAGTTATAGAAATTGTTGTATGATACTAGAAAAGTGCCACGTGATAGTTTTGATTGAAAAACAAATACATAATAAAAAGTAAAAAAATACAAAAAAGAAGGCAAAACATGGTTATTTTGACCCATGTTGGGTGTTGTTAAGCTGTCATTTTGCACGATGCTTAACAAAAGGAATCCTTTCAAACTCTTCACTTGAAAATCTCATCTAGAACCAACTCCAAGGTTCCAGGTGATCTTGCAACCTACTAGAATCCACTTAGTAGAAGATAAATGTGAGTGTTCAAAAGGAGACCTTTTTTAGTTCTAAAAAACTTTGAATAAGATGTTGAAACTGCTTACTATCTCAAAAAAGGTAATCACAAAAAAAAAATCTTTTTTAGTATTTTTTGGTTTATGATGAATGCAGTTTAACAATGCAACTATATGAATTCATAAATTAACCAAGTTTTTGTAAAATAAAATAACAAAAATAAGGTAACGAGATTTTGAAAGAAAATGACTTGAAAAATAAATCCCTAATAGACATAAGCCCTAGAAAGAAAATTTCTACTAGTTAAGCCTTTGAAAAGATCAGTAGGTAACCAATGAAAATAGGAACAATGCTTTCTTAATTCCACTGATGCAATCATCAATGGGAATTTAGTAATTGTAAGATGTTTCACTTCTCATCAAATTGTAGGGCCACATAAAGTACACTCATGCATGGCAAAAAGCTATGTATGAATAATAGGTGATCTCTTCTCCAACTAAGTACATTAGTGGAATTTGTAATCATGCAACAAACACAAGAATTAAAAGATCACTCAATCAAAATAACATAAAAAACCATTGGCTCCATTACACTCCATGAACATACATCCACAAAATATAATGCACTCTGACAAGAATCCCTACACTCAAAATGAGAGCACCAATAGAATATATTATTACATCAAAATAATGGTCTAGCATGCATATTTAATTCCTCAATTTATAGGCAATCATCTCCTCAATTTATGTTGAGAGTGATAGATTCCTTCATGAAAATATATGCTTAAAACTAATCAAACAAATCTAATTATGTACAAATTGACTCTCTAAATGGTGCTAAGTAGGACTCCACACTTGTTTATATTAATTAATGGGTGCATGAGCCTTTACATGGCTTAAGAACAATGAAAACATGAGAAAATAAGAAGGAATTTTTCAGATGATGTAAGAGTCTCTAGATATGCCAAAAATAGAATCCCAACCTTCTCTAGATGTTTGTAGGAGTTAAACTACTATCTGAATGTGTTTCTAGTACACAGAAAGCTCTAAATTTGGAATTGGTAGTTAACTTTTAGTGCACCTCTAGTTTCTTCAAAAAAATTTGGTACACCTTTGGCCTTGCACACCTTGCACACTTTTGGAGAAGTGCACCTTAGTGACAGGTCCAATAATCCAAAATTTTCCCAAGTATCAAAACTAAAATTCTAGTATATGGGTTTTCTTCCCTCTTATACGAGAGGTATGTCTAGATGTTTGGTCTTGAACTTCCCTATGATCTTTGTTAGTTTGGAAAAATATGGAAAATCCAAAGCATCATACTTATTCTTTTCTATTTTTTAGTAGTTTCTAACTTCTATGCGAGTCTCCAAAAAGTCTTCTAGATTTACATCCAATTCTATCAATGCCTCCTTTGTCTTAAATGCTTGTATAATGTCTTCATCAGTCAAAGCTTCTCCAAAGGTCTTCCAAATTTTTTTGACAACTTCTTTCATAGACATGTATTTATCCCTTGACTCATTTTCAAAAATGTCAAGACAAGAATCACTGTAATACTTCTTAGCTTCCAAAATCAGCTCTTGGGTTTGATCCTTGAGCTTATGAATATTTGTTAGGGTAAACCATAGACAGAGAAAAAAAAAAAAAAAAAAAAAAAAAAAAACTACATGCAAATATAACCAATAACAAACAATAATAGATCACACAGAAATGAACACAAGGCACCAAGATTTAATGTGGTTCACCCAATCCCTGGGCTACATCTACCAAACAACAAGTTTGATCTTATTACAATCCAGTGATTACAACTTGATTACAATCCGTAATCCCTTACAGCTCAATACTGCTGCAAGAACCAATTTTGCATCACAACATAATGAAAAATACCCAACCCTAAGCTCTTTTTATACAAGTATTAAACCACTTTAGGGTTATACATATGTCGGCTACCATGTTGGCCATGGCCCAAAATTTTTTTTCGAGGCGATGCCCTGAACCCCACTATTTATGAAGTATGTACAGTACTTTTTTGATCAGTCACCACAATCTAACAATCTCCCACTTGGGGACTAATCAGGCTCCACACTAAACAACAATCTCCCACTTGGAGACTGATCCTGTAGCAATACCACTACCACATGGGGCTACCACTGGATCAAACCACCTTGGACTCTACTATTCTTTTATTCATGTTCAGTCTAAAAGACCAACCGAAGCTGAAGAGGAGTTAAGCTTCTCCCTTGTTACAACCTTTGTCATCATATCTGCTAGATTGTCATTGGTATGTATCTTCTCCAGCTTTAACTCTCCATCCTCCAAAACTGACCGAATGAAATGGTATCGCAACTATATGTGTTTGGTCTTAGAATGCAGAGCTGAATTCTTAGCAAGATGAATGGCACTCTGACTATCTATGAAAAAATAATTATCCTTCTGAGGATGCCCCAATTCTTCCAAGAAGAACTGAAGCCATATCCAACAAAGACACATTTCTTTGATTTAGCTTCTAGCTTGGTTCTATTTTTAGAGTCTATATGAGCAAAAGCTTCACAACTGAAGGTCTTGAGAAAAGAATAACTCACCTTCTTACCAGTCCATGCTTCCTCTGGAATACCACAACCCAAAGGAGTAGAGGGACCTCTATTAATCAAATATACTGTAGTATTGACAGCCTCCACCCACATGTGTAAGGGCAACCCAACATGCAACCTCATGCTCCTTGTGTGCTCCATTATAGTCTTGTTCATGCATTCAGCCACTCCATTTTCCTATGGAGTCCTTGGAATAGTTTTCTGTCTACGAATACCATTAGTGGAGCAATAATCTTCAAATTCATGACTGCAATACTCACCACCATTATTAGATCTAAGATGTAAGGAAACTTGGTAAGAAAGAATATAACCGTTTCCACATAACCCATAATATGTTTGAAATAAACATGGAATTAAAATCCACATGCAAGAGAATAGACAACATACCCACAAAATTGTGACACAAGATATACCCTGGGAAACCCTCATTGAGGGAAAAACCCAACCTCTAAAAGCATCCATCACCATGTATTATTCAGCAAAAATACCATTTCCATATAACCATGGAAGCCTTCATGGCCATAGCCACAACCGAGAAAACTATGTGAACAAGCATGAATCCACACATCCCATGCCATGCTTCCAACCTTCACAAATGCTCCCTTGGCTAACCTATCAAGCCTTGTCCCGCTCAACTCTTGTCTTTCTCACTCTTTTTTCTCTCTCACACTACAACAACTACCCTTGTGGCTGCTTATATAGTAGCAAGTCCCAGAAAACCACCAAGTGGTATTACATAAACCATGTGCTAAAACCATGTGCTACCTAACCCACTGACCCCACATTTAATATTGGGCATTTAATTCTTTTCCCCAATATTAAATAATTACATGAAATATTATCACAATGTTACAATACAACTCATCAAGAATATTCCATGGGATTCTTTACATGTTGCACATCCATCTAGGCACAACATCACATAATAAAATAAAATAATAAAATAACAATATTATGCAATGTGTGCAACACCCATTATCTCAACAATATTCATATGTAATGTCTCCATTGCTTTATTATGAGCAAAAATCTTCTCGATTCAATAAACTATCTTATTCAATTCTTCCCTTGTATATACATCCATAAGCATATGATACTTTTGACCCTTTATTGATTGTAATGCTTGAAGTTCTTTACCCTATGTATGTACCTCATCCATCAATCCAAAATCCTAGTTTAGTATAACAACCAACTTGTCCATATTAATTTGCATATGGTGGAATAGTTTAAGGTTTCCTTGTATTATTTTCACACCTTTTTCCTCAAAACTTTCCTACCATTGCTGACATGCCTTCAAAAATGGATCCAATTGTACACCGTCCTTCTCCTTCCTATCAAGTGTTGCTCCTAAAGTCACTACAAGATGATCAAGGTCCAAATGACCAACCACTTCATGAAAATAGCCTCTTAAAAAATCATTATATTTTTGGAGTCTCAATAATTTAGACTCATCTTGTTCTAAGTGTCTAAACACTTATTTAATACTTGTGGTGACCAACACTTTAGTAGTGTCTGTAGTGGGCTTTCCTAGAAAGACTTCTCTAATTTGATAATCTTTTAAGGTTAGATCTTCAATATCTACATGTAGAGGAGGGATGGAAACATGAACCAAAAAGTCCTAATTTTGGTTCTTCATAATGAAGGCCAATATTCATGCATCACCTATAGGTGGCTCAAGTTTCTTGAGGGCTTCAACTAACTCTTTCATTCCCTCATCCACACTATAAAACAATTACCTTTTTTTCCAAAACATCACCTCCCTCTTAAACTAGCTTGGAGTACTTCCCATTAGAGACATATACTTAGTTGAAGAGGGGGTTAGAACCACTAGACCTTTTCCCTTATCTCTCCTCTCTGGAGTCTTCTCTTTTAGTGAGAGATATACATAAGGCATCCTTGTGTCTATTGAGTCCATAGTCCTCACTTCTATATCTTGAGAAGTTTGTTGAGGTTTTTCATATATTTACCCCTCTTCTAATACTTCATCAAAGGGTCTTTGTTGTGTCTCTTCTTCCTACACATTTTTTACTTTCTCTTCATTAATAGGAGGAAGAGGAGTGGCTGAACCTTTATCCAAAAAAGATAAATCTTGACTTGGTGATGGTGGGGAACCTAGAGGTCCTTGTGGAAAAGGTGGGAATTGAGTCCAATCTTCTTGCAAAGGCTAAATCATTGGTGTATCCCTTATATTGTCACCCATGAGTTTAGTACCCATACACATAAAGTCAAAATCTAACATGTTAAAGATATCAGTACCTTGACCTTCTTGTTCATCAATCCACTATTGGTGCTCATCCTCCAAAATTGGAACTTGAATAGGTTGTGTGGGAATAGATGGAAGCATTATAGTGGAACTCCTTTTCTATTCTACCTTAGTCTCCCTAGCCAAATGAGTCCTCTAAATCAATGGAAGGTTATCCTCTTCATATTCTTCATCCTCTTTAGGAATGGTTTTTGGGACTAAAGGAATAGGAGTAACCTTTCTTTGCACTTTTTGTCTTCTAGTCCTTTTGATTGGAGTTTTAGTCTTAGCTCTCTTAGGAGCTAATATAGAGGCTTCTTCCTCTTGAACATGTGGGAACACCTCTTGTGCTTCTTCCTTAATTCCTTTTCCCTTATCTGACAATAGCACTTGTGGATTATCCTAATTTTGAGTGACTTCTACATTTTTGGGCTCTTGGTTCTAAGGTGCTTCATCCCCTTAAACTTCAGGCTCAACTTGCTAAGGATTAGAATATCTTTTTCTTTTATTGTTTCCATTTTTTTCTTTAAAGTATCCAACATCCCTATCATGTTGATACATAATTTCTAGCCTAATTGGAGATTTACCTATGAATTTTGGTACTATAACTTTTTCCCCTTTTCCCTTTATTGGCTAGGATATGGCCTAGAAGACTACTGTTTGACAAACTAGGTCTAACTTGAATGACCTCTTAATCCATTCCTTGGTCAATTGGATGATATGACTCACCCTATAATTGATATCGACATTTTATTCTCTATTGATTTTTGTATTCATGATCGTTTGATTGCATATCTTATCCTAATTATACATGGGATCCAAGACATCTGAAGTATCTTGTTGAACAACCTTTAGTGGGACCTTTATTTTCAAGGCACTACCTACCAAATAAAGAGTCATCCTATAATAATCCCTAATCCAAATATTTTAGTTATCTACTCCATTCATGCAATGATCCTCTATGGCATCTTCATGTTCAAACTACTTTCCTACCAAATATTAAACTCTGCCAATATTGTCAAAACATGGATGAGGGGAGTTATAGTCCTCCAAGGGATACTGATCCCATTTTGAATCAAAATTCATGATATACTACTTCTTCTTGACTCCTAAAAAACCTATGGTGATGGGCTATATGCAAGTCTTCTTATGTTGTTTCCTCACTCTATCATATGTAGATGAGAGTTGTCTCACAATCTCTAGTAAAATGAGCCTAACCGATGAATATCTCTGGAGTTTCTTTGGATTTAAAGTTATACCTATTACCTTTAGGTAGGTGAAGGTCTTGAATTGGTGTAGTAGGCACCTATTTTTGCAATCCTTGTTGATGCTTGTATTAACATCCATTTTGCATAATCCCCCTCAATGAACTAGATTACTATAAAAATGAAAGCATCATTCACTATTCTAAATTTTTTGTTATGATTCAAGAGATTCTTCTTTACTAGCTAGAGGTATACCAAATAAGACCATTCATTAACATCTTGCATGCTTCCCCTCTTAAATAATCTAGGATAATATGTGTTCCTTGCTGCTAATAGGTATACCAAATAGGCTGTCATATAAAACCTTGGATAGGATTTGACCACCACTAGTTGCTCATCTAAATTCTCAATAAGAACTATGGCCCAATCAACTGGCATTTTGGCTATTTTGATGGTCTCAATGAAATGTACCATCTAGATGTTCAAGTGCCCTACTTTTGGTAGACCCATAATCTTGCTCAAATGCATAATGGAGTACCCAATATCATCTTTCTTGTACAATCTATTCATGTCAAATTTTCCATATTTTCAATCCATATGTGTTCTATCAATCAAATATGAGGATTGAATGATTTTTATAGCTTTCTGCTCATTATCCCTCTACCACCTTTCTGCTTGATCATAAGTTAACCTTACATATTGGTCTACCCTTGGGATATGGAAAAAATTCTTGATATTCTTTGGTCTTAGGTCTAAGATGAACTCTCCTATGATACTCTTTAGCACTCTCTCTTTCAACACATAATTCTTTGCAATGGCCATGACAAGCTCTGAAGACTGTACTGATGTAGAATGTGAAGCAACATGAACCAACCCTAACCTGATAAGTGTTGAAATGTTGTAGGGGAACCTTGAAACATAGGGCCCTCACCATCTTCAATTTTGTTGTGATATGCTCCAAGGGAGCCTTTCTACTTAGAATAAAGGTTTGAGGACCTAGGTTTGTTTTGGCAACATTAACTAGGGGATAGGGAGTCATTAAATAGCCTTGGAATCAAAGTATTCCTTGTCATAAAGTAACAAGTGATATTAAAGCTTAAGGGAGTCCTTCTCATTGGAGTCCTAGAATAGGTATCTAGCCTAGGGAAGGGTCTGTAGAATTGAAAAGCTAAGAAATAGCCAATCTGGCAAGTAGGAGATAAAAAATGAAAACAAGAAATTTTCATAAAAGTTGCTATGCAAAAAAAAAGTTACAATTTTTGCAATAAATTGCTGATTGACTTGCAAAAACACTTCCAAGCATGGTAGAGGCTGATGGAAGAACTAAAGGTGAGGGGAAAATACCTAAGAGGGCATATTTAATCTTCTAAAACCCTAAAGTTTCTAGTAGTGTGTGTGAGTGTATGGACTACATATTGGAATGTTGGTTTTTGAATGTAAAAAGGCAAAATTGAGAGTAATGAAAGCTTTTTTAGTGTTACTTTGGTTTTTGTATCACTTTGGAATTTTAGATAGACTTTTTTAGGACATCCTTGTTTTATTATAATAGGTGTGTTTTTTTTTCCTTTTATTATTTGTAAACTCTTTCCATTCTAGCTAGCTTGTTCTCCTGAATCAATCAGTTGGTACTAAAAGAGATGTAACTCACTATACCACTAGAGAAATATTACAACCTCTTGGGGATAGTGAGTGTAATTTATATACTTCCTCTTGGAATAAGGAAGGGCCCTCAAAATCCATGGAAGCAATTCTAAGCTCTTTCCCTAGGTGAGCCAATGCATACCTAGCTAGGGAGCATTAACATTGCAAAGCTCCAATATAGTAGGGTTGTGGAAATCATCAGTAGAGTAGTTATGGAGGGTAAAAGGGAATAAGTGAAGGCCCCTTATGAAGAATGATATGGTTTTGAAAATCCATTAAAGCACCTAGTGGATCCAAATAGCAGAATGGCCTTGTAAAGGCCTAAAAACCCTTAAAACCCTCACTTTCAACAGAGGTACTGTATGACCATTTTGAGGTTTAAAATCTTAAAAATCTAAGAGTGCTCATGAAATGAATGGGGCTATGAAGAAAGTTTTAATTTCTTAGTGGAGAAAATTTGAAGAATTCCTTGATCTCTAGGAATGAGAGGACTAATTGGGGCTCTTTCTTGTAGCCCTATTTTGAAGGGGAAGTGTAAAATCAACAAGAATGGTAATCATATTGAGTTACCTTGGAATAAAAAATAAGTGTATTAAAATGTCTTATATCACTCCCATGACCCTACAAGTTTAGTGTGAGTAAATTAGTCAAGAAATACTTAGAAGAACTTGAAAACCCTGAGTGTTCTCTACCTAGTAAAGGAACCCAGCTAATGACAAGAAGTGAAGTTTGTTCATGATAGGAGAGTGGGGCTTATATTGGAGGATATTTGCTAAATAGGGATCCTATAGTTGTATTTGGTGATCTTTTAAGACACCTTAGGTCTTAGATCCAGACTAGAAGCATGAACTAGTGATTAGTTCATCCACATCTCCCTATCAAGTGGTATCAGAGCCTCGTTAAAAGGTGTGGGAAAAGTAAGTGCAAAGCAAGGTGAATGTTGTCACCTACTGAATCTAGTGGTTCTAGCAAGATGGTGACCAAGGTTGAATTGGAAAAGAAGGTAGAAGAACAAGAGGAAGACAATAAGTCTTTGAGGAAAATATTGGTACAACTTGAACAATTGTTAAGCGAAGTCTAAGACACAATAGATAAAGTCAAGGAAAAGATGGAGAAAAAAGAAGAGTAGGAAGCCAAAGAGAAAGAGATTGAGTTGGAGGAAGAAGCTTGAATGCTAGACCTTGTTATACTAGAAGAGCCTTTCTTGAAGGTACTAAAGGCAATAAATAGAAAAGCCTTAGAAGACATCCCTTTATTCAATGGTAAGATGGATCCAGACCTCATCATGGAATGGATTGAAGGAATGGAGAACCATTGTAAATGTGATGGTGTCTCTGATGCTCAAAAGGTCAAGGTGGAAAATTCAAGGTTAAGAGGTACCTCTCTAACCTGGTTAAAAATTTTTCAAACAAAGAGGGAAAAAGAAGGAAAAAGTCCCATTATCACTTAGAAAGGAATGGTGGCTAAAATTAGGTTAGCTTATATTCCTAAAAATTATGAGATAGTGTTATATTGGAGAAGGCAGAATCTTAGGCAAAAAGAGATGGATGTGCACTCTTACACTAAAGATTTCCAAATGCTTAAGGTCTAAGGTGGTGGAAGATAAAAGCATTAGGTTGGCAAGATATTTGAATGGGCTTGAGTGGTCCATCCAAGAAGACATGAGTCTTGTCACCCCTAAAATAGTCCATTAGTGCTACCAAATGGTTTTAAAGGTGGAAGAGAAAGCAAAGAGGAAGCAAGACCATACCACAAAGAATAAAGGGAGAGGTAGAGATAGCAAAGGAAATAGGGAAAGCTATGGAGGTAGAAGCAATGATATTAGGTCCCAAGGTGAGTCAAAGATAATTGAAAAAAGTATAGAAACTAGTCAAAGAGGTGGTTTAATAAGAGGTAGAGGAAGAGGTAGATCACTGGGAGGAAGGGGACCATCCTACTTTGCTGCAGTGAAGTAATACCACTGTTAGCAATTAGGGCACCCTACCTATAGGTGTGCTAAAAAGGGATTAGCATCACAAGCAAAAAATAAAAAAGCATACATCCATGAAGATGCTTCAAGTGTGAAGTCACCTAATATCTAGTTGGATTCAAAGAGTGGTGAGAATTTAATGATAAAGAGGATTCTGATTAAAGAACTAGTTAAAGGAGAGCCCAAGAAAAGAATATAACTCTTTAGGGTGAGATGTAAAATTATGGGGAAGGTCTGAAAAGTTATCATAGCCTTAGGGTCTACTAATAAAATTATTTCAGAGGAGGCCATAGCTAAACTTGAGATTCCTAAAATACCTCATAGCACTCCTTGCAAGGTCACTTGGTTAAATAAGGAGCAATATATTTTGGTGAATGAGCAAGCATGGATTGAGTTCGCCATAGGAGGATATAAAGATAATATTTTATGTGATGGTTTGCCTATTGATGCATGTCACCTATTATTAGGTACGCGATGGTAGTTTGATAGAAAATCCATACACAATGGTGAGCTCAACTTATACGCCTTTAAGAAGGATGGAGTGAGTTATCAAATTCAATCACTACTTGAATTGGATAATCAAGGGAGTGGAACTGATGTACTAATCGAAAAAGAATAAGTAGTGTGTTATGTTATTATGGTGAAACCCAAGAAGGAGAGAGAGACTAAGAAGGAGGACATACCTCATGAGGTGCAATATATTTTGGATGAATTCAAGAGCATTATATCAAATGAAACATATATAGTCTTGCAACCTCAAAGAGTAATCAACCATCAAATAGACTTGGTTCCAAGGTCATCTCTCCCAAGAAAGGCATCTTACAAGCTAACTCCTGAATAGAATAGGGAAGTTGCAAAGCAAGTACAAGAACTGATGGGTAGAGGGTTGATAAGAAAAATCATAAGCCCATGTGTTGTGCCTACTATTTTGGCACCCAAAAAAGGAGGAACATGGAGATTATGCACAGACACCAAATCCATAAACAAGATCACAATCTGGTATAGGTTTCCCATACCAAGGATTGAGGACTTAATAAATTGCCTAGGAGAGGATAAATACTACACTAAGATAGACCTTAAAAGTGGCTATCACTAGATAAGAATAAAATAGGGAGATGAGTGGAAAATAACTTTTAAAACCATTGAAGGACTCTACGAATAGCTAGTCATGTCATTTGGTCTCTCCAATGCTCCAAGTAAATTCATGAGACTCATGAATGAGGTGTTGAAGAACTTCACAGGTAAGTTTGTGGTAGTCTACTTAGATGATATATTAATTTTTAGCATGAATAAAGAAGAACATGTAGAGCATATTAGAATTGCATTGTCTAAGCTAAAATAGGAACACCTAACCATCAATCCAAACAAGTGTGATTTCATGAAGTAGGAACTAGTCTATTTAGGCTTTGTTCTATCTCAAGGAGATCTTAAAATGGATGAAGATAATGTTAAATTTTTCTTTGAGTTGGCCAACTCCCAAAAATGCTAGTGAAGTGAGGAGTTTCCATGGCCTATCTTAATACTATAGAAAGTTTATTAGGAATTTTAGTGGGATATGTGATCCCATGATGGACTATCAATGGTGGAATAAAGACCAAGTTTTTGTGGACACCAACAACAAACAAGGGTTTGAGACATTGAAGAAAGAGGTAGCTACTAAGCCTATCTTAAGGTTACCTACTTATAACAAACCTTTCGTTGTAGAATGTGATGTGAGTAATAGAGTAGTGGGAGGAGTCTTAAGTCAAAGAAATAGACCAGTAGCTTTCTTTAGTGAAAAGCTAAATGCAACAAAACAAAAATACTCTTCCTATATTTTGGAGCTTTATGCACTTGTTCAATCCCTTAGGAAATGAAGACATTATCTTTTTCCCAAGGATTTTGTAGTCTTCATTGATAATCAAGCTTTGAGTTTCCTCAACTCCTAAGAAAAACTAAGCCATAGACATGTCAAGTGGGTGGAGTATTTATAGTCTTATACTTTTACCATAAAGAACAAGTAACGGCAGCTCAATAAAGTAGCAGATGCTTTGAGTAGAAGGTTGCTCACTATCCAAGAAATCCAGGTAAGGAGCATAGGGTTGGATAACTTCAAAGAACTCTACCAAACTTATGGAGACTTTGCATTCGCATACAAGGTATGTCAAGAGTACCTAAATCACTTTCATGCTGATTTTGCAAACTATACATTGTAGAATGGGTTACTCTTCAAAGGAGGGCAATTGTGTGTACCAAAAGGATCCATGAGGGAGAACCTCATTCAAGAAAAAAATAATGGGAGTTTGAGTGTTGTTTTGGCTTAAATAAGACCTTCAAATTGGTTCAAAGATACTACTATTGGCCTAAAATACAAAGAGATGTCAGAGCTTATGTTGAGAAATGCATCATATGTCAAAGAGCAAAGGGGACTTCTACAAATGCAGAAGTCTATCAGCCTCTCCCAATACCAAGGAGACCATGGGAATGTGTAAGTATGGATTTTTTGGTTGGTTTACCTAGAGAAAAAGAGTGGCTTTGATAGCATCTATGTGGTAGTTGAAAAATTCAAAAAAATGAGTCATTTTATTCCAAGGTCACCCATGATGCAAGTCATATTGCTTATTTATTTTTTAAGGAATTTGTGAGGATTCATTGCTTTCCAAATAGCATTATATTTGATAGGGATAGCAAATTTATGGGACACTTTTGGAGATCCTTATGGAAAATACTTGGTACCCATCTATCATTTAGTTCAGCCTACTATCCTCAAATTGATGGTCAGATTGAAGTGGTCAACATGACACTTGGAAACTTGTTAAGATGCTTAACTAAGGAATATGGTTTGACATGGGATTTAGTCCTTTACCAAGCAGACTTTTCTTATAATGAAAAAATTAATAGAACTATAGGCAAGAGTCCCTTTAAGATTCTATATGGGATACATCTCAAAGGTGTATGTGAATTGAGAAACCTAGATGGTCACGTACCTAATAATGATTATGATGAAGATTTTAGTCAATCTATGAAGGAAGGGCATGTTAAAGTAAAACTATCCCTCATTGAAAATAACAAGAAGATCAAGGACAAAGTTGATCTCAAGAAAAGAGAAGTGCAATTTTGTGTATAGGACTTGGTCATGGTTCACCTAAACAAAGCAAGAATGGAAAAGGGAACTTCAACAAAGTTGCAGATGAGAAGACTTGGACCATGTCCTATACTAGCCAAGTATGGGTTGAATGCTTACAAGGTTGGGCTACCAAATGATGTAGCCATTTCCCCCATCTTCAATGTAGTAGACATAGTTAGATATAAAGGACCTATTACTAAGGTAGATCAACATATGGAGGAATCTAACAAGGATGTTAACTCTACCCCATAAGCCCAAGATCTAAGCAAAGAAGATATTGGAGTCTCAGGTTCATAATAAGACTAGACATTGAACACACAAAGAACACCTCATCAAATGGAAAGGTAAACCAAACTTAGAGGCTACATGGATCCCTAAGAATTAGTTCAAGCTTTAGGGTATAGATCTCCACCTTTTGTCTCTAGAGGGGCCTTAGCTTCTTTGGTGGGGAGTATGGTGTAGGGGCACCTTGAAACATAGGGCCCTCACCATATTCAATTTTTTTGTGATATTCTCCAAGGGATCCTTTGTATTTAGAATAAAAGTCTAAGGACCTAGGTGTATTTTGTCAACATTAACTAGGGGATAGGAAGTCATTAAATAGCCTTGGAATCAAAGTAGTCCTTGTCATAAAGTAACAAGTGACCTTAGAGCTCAAGGAAGTCCTTGTCATTGGATTCCTAGCATAGGTATCTAGCCTAGAGAATGGTCCCTAGCATTGAAAATCTAAGGGATAGCCAATTTGGAAAGTAGGAGATGTTAAAAGATGAAAACAAGAAATTTTCATAAAAGTTGCTATGTAAAAAAAAGTTGCATTTTTTGTAAAAAATTGTTGATTGAATAGAAAAATAAATTATAAGCATGGTAGAGGCCAATGGAATCCATATATTTGAGGAGGAAATACCTAAGATGCCATATTTAAACTTCTAAAACCCAAAGTTTCCAATAGTTTGTGTTTGTGTATAGACTGCATACTAGAATGTTGGTTTTTTAATGTAAAAAGGAAAAATTGAGAGTTTGAAAGATTTTTTATTGTTAGTTTGGTTGTTGTATCACTTTGGAATTTTAGATAGACTTGTTTAGGACATTTTTGTTTTAGTAGAGTAGGTTTGTTTGTTTTTCCTTTTACGGTTTGTAAATTCTTTCAATTCTAGCTAGCTTGCTGTCTTGAATTAGAGAGTTGGTACTAAAAGAGATGTAACTCACTATCCCACCATAGAAATAGTATGAGATCTTGGGGATAGTGAGTGTAATTTATTTAATTCCTCAAAATCCATAGAAGAAATTTTGAGCTCTTTCCCTAGGTGAGCCTATGCATGCCTGACTAGGGAACATTAACATTGTAGAGCTCCAAAACAATAGGGTTGTGGAAATCATCAGTAGAGTAGTCACAGATGGTGAAAGGGACTAATTGAAGGTCCCTTAGGAATATGGATAGGTTTTTTCTAATCCATTAAAGCACCTATTAGATCCAAATAGAATACTAGCCTTGTAAAGGCCTAAAACCTTAAAACCCCTCACTTTCAATAAAGGTATTGTACAACTGTTTTGAGGTTTAAAACCTTGAAAATATGAGAGTGCTGATGAAATTAATGGGGATATATCAAGATATTTTGAATTTATTAGTGTAAATTTTTTGAAGAAATCCCTAATTTCTAGGAACAAGAGGGCTAATTGGGGCTCTTTTTTGTAGCCCTGTTTGAAGGGAAAGTGTGAAATTGGTAAGAAGGGTAATTATATTGAGTTATCTTGGAATTAAAAAGAAGCGTATTGCAAGGTCTTACATCACCTGCATGACCTTGAAAGTTGAGTGTGAGGATTATTCAAGAAATACTTAGAAGAACTTGAAAACCTTGAGTATTCTCCACCTAGTATGGGAATCTAGCAGCTGGCAAGAAGTGAAGTTTGATCAAGATATGAGAGTGGGGCTTAGGATTGGAGGATATTTGCTAATTAGGGATCCTATAGGTCCATTTGGTGATCTTGTAAGACACCTTAGGTCTTAGATGTAGACTAGAAGCATGAACTTGTGATTAGTTCATCCCCGCAATCCATAGTACACATATCCCACCCAAAGAGTCCATCAATGTCCACAAGTCCATAATAAGTACAAAAATTCATATCATGCATTAGGCTCTATGACCTATAAAATAGAGATACATCATGATACATCAAAAGTACAACATATCACTACTCATTAGTACCCTCATTCATTGGATCATTTTCATGAATGATATATGGATCATCACCTAGCACCTATGGTGGTCCTAGCAGTCATGTTGGAACCATCTGTTATAATCCTTGGTGGGTGGCTTTCACTAGCACCTCAACATTTTGGTGCAATAGTTTGTACCATGTTCATACCATGCCACATCCTTAATATTAGTTTATATAGGGTTATGAATAGTCAAATTTTGCCTACCTTAATTCTTAATTAAGTCATGTTATCATTATTATATTATTATTTGGGTAGGTAGGTTGGCCTAGGTGTTATGTAGGGTTGTGTATATTCAACCTAAGCATAATTAGGTATATATAAGGGGTTGCAAGTCTTATTTCAAGATAATATTGTGAAGTGTGTTTCTCATTAGAGATATTTGGAGGTTTCCCCCTTGAAGTGGCCTATTACTCTCAGCTATTATCAAGTATTTATATAATATTTCATATTATTTCTTCTATTGTGCAATTTATTTCTTTGCAAGTGGTATAAGAGCCTCCACCCATGTTCAAGTTTCAGAGCAGGTGGTAATACTGACAGTGCAGTGTTCATCCAAGGATCATATGGCCAAGGGAGGGCCCACTTTGTGGGTGCACATCTAGCCTAGAGTCTGGACTATGGAGGGTGGTGGGATGTTATGATCTTGGTGGGGCGACCTTCACTGGCACCTTAGGGTTTTGGTGTAATGGTTCATACCATAATCTCTATTGAGACCCCCATCCCCCACCCATTTTTCTCACCTCCTCTAGCCACATATCACCTAATTCCCAAGCTCCATCCCTCTTCCATTCTTACCATTGACCTTGAATCTACAACTCTATCTAGATCTCTTTAAACCACCTTTTTGATGTAATCCTCCAGTGCTCCATCTATTCTCCCACCTACCTCCATCCCCATGTTGGTAGTGGGCCAATGTCCCTCACAAGGTTTGTGACATGACTTAATTGCCTCTTTTGGTTCTATAAGACTATTGGTTGTATTGGGCATTGACAGGTCAATCTTTTGGTGCAACAATAACCCTGGCCTATCTAATAACTAGTATCAAAGCTTGGTTATAGGTTCAAATCCTATAAGCCATGACATGTGATGCTAGGAGAGGGATTATTGGTAATGGGAAAGCATCCCTCATAGGATTTTTGACATCTATTAATTACCTCCTATGGTTTTATAAGACTATTGGTTGTATCAAGCATTAATAGGTTGATCCTTTTGTGCAACAGAAACCCTGTCCTTTCTAACATCATGTGTGTGTACATGTCATACTCGATCATGTAGGCCTCCTATAGTGCTTAATCTGATCCATGGGCATGATTTCATCATACTTCCCATAGTAGAATCCCACTCCCCCCATATGATAGCTCCTATTTTCACTAATCTTGATTTTCAAAATTTATGGTGAAAATATTAATTGAGGTTGTAATTGTTAGGGTTATAAATTTTGTTTTCATTTACAAAGGAAACCCTAGCAATTTTTCCTTGATCCAATTATTTTTCATTATTATCCCAAGTGTAAATTTTAGTGCCCTAGGGCTTTAAATTTATCCCACATTATAAAATCTTCATGAAATTCAAGCTTAGATCCCTACCCTAGGTTTTGAAACTAAGTGGGTTTTCATTTTGTCTTTTACATCATCTTCTATGATGTTATGATAAGAGGTTAGGTAGAGTAACTTGGTGAAGAATTTTTAATGTCCTGATCCTAAGATAAAGTGTTGTATCATAGTATTGTGGATGAGAAAGATGGTCTTCCTGATCTTACAATTTCCTTTATATCGTATGATCATGTGGTGGTTTGACTAGTTTGCATTTTGGCCTCTACAAAATTATGACAAGGGAGGTCATTGTAGCATTGTGAACAATGAAAAGAGGTGTTATGATGTTACAAAGTAGCGGACATGTTAAGATCATAAAGGAAATACTTGGTTGTTGTGATATTACAAGACACTTATGATCATAAGATCATAAGAAGATTAAAGACAAATAAAGGTAATGACATGTTGTCAGATAGGTGTCCATTTTTTGATTGGCTAGACTATGGTATGAATACTAGATGTATGCTTAGTTAGAGTAGTGGGACTAGAAGACATTTTATAATGAGTTTTTGATTAGCATATGGTGATCTTTGATCTTACAACATATAGTTAATTGTGAGATCTCAGGGTGATAAATGATGTGTTCTAATGCCACAATCATAAGATCGTAAATGAAAATTGCAAAGCTCGTAATGCTACAATAGAAAGAATCAATAGTTTATTAGAGTATCATAGAGGTTTCAAAGGTAATCAAAGATGTTATGAGATAACAAAGGTGACCTTGATCATAAGATCATATGGTGTAAAAGGTTAAGATAAGATGCTACGACACTATTTTTCATAAGATCATATAGAAAGAAAAGGTCAGTGCTAATGTCACGACAAAAAAGGAATCATAAGATCATAGAAGGGTTTTGTCATGGTTTCTAACTAGTTGATAAGGTTTTTCCAAAGGGTTTTGTAACATCAGGAGATTTTTTCTTTAGTGGTAAGATAATACGAGAGGTTTTCTCATTAGTCATGATC
Organism: Cupressus sempervirens; assembly: GCA_028749045.1. Lineage (NCBI taxonomy): Eukaryota > Viridiplantae > Streptophyta > Pinopsida > Cupressales > Cupressaceae > Cupressus > Cupressus sempervirens. The sequence continues at coordinate 839,098,873 of CM053783.1, forward strand.
ATAGCATCATAGACCCTATTTTGACATTAAAAGTGTTAAGTCATTTTTTTGAGCTAGAAGCAACAATGAACTTCTTGACTAGTGAGATTCAAGCATAGTACAAAAGGTGCATGGCTAGAGAGTAATGGAGATGCTCCCCTAAGTTGATAGAATAAGTTGATATTATGTTTCAAGCATATTAAAATCAATGCAAAATGAACATTGATTTGTATATATTAAATGGTAAAGATTTTCCTACTTTACAATTACAGTTTGCTATTTACAAAGAAAGAAAATTTGAGCATTTTTAGAGCTTCTAGTGCAATACATATTATCATTTCAAAGCTTTGAGAATGCTTTCCATATACTATGTTTGCTAGCATATTGTCAAGATGTCTGGTAAAGAGGTGGGGGAAATTCAAGCATCAAACATGGGAGTTGCAGAGCCTTCAATCTCTAAGGGTGGGAAAACAAGATACAAGAAACCAAATAGATTTGTAGAGGAATGGATAAAATTGTTCCCTGGTTCTTCTAATGCCAATGCTATATATGATCAAGAATTTATAGATCCATATGCCCTTTGCAAAGATGTCATATGCCCTGATGTTACTAGTTTAGAGCTTTTCAAGTATTTCTATTATAACAAGGAGAAGAAAATTCCTATGTGTAACCTATGGAAGAAGAATTTAGTTAAATTGATTTTTCTAGAAGTATTTATAGATGTAGATTTTATGAAATCTCTTTTTCATTGCTACAACCAAGCCACTAAATCCTTTCATATGAAAGATGGAACCATCCTCTACACTCTTGACTGAGAATCATTTATTGAGGCATTTAGACTAGATGGAGCTATGGGCCATCCTATAGATTTAAAGGATTTGTAGAGGAAATTTGAGGCAAATACCAAGGCTTATACTAGAAAATCTATGCTACAACATATTCCAATGGATTTGAAGGAAGTGGGTGATTTCTCTAAGAAGGTAGAAAAAATGATGCCACAAGACAAGTTCAAAAACTATTTTGAAAAAATAGTATATGGTGTCCACAAGGTGGTTGGAAAGTATGGGACTTATGGTTTATGGAGCTAAATTCATAATTTATAGAGATGTACAAGACTCTTACCATGGTGGGAAGTATGATTATGTTAATTACATTCTGGAGGTGATGAAAGAAAATATTTCCAAGGCTCAAAGTGGGGAGCTACAACATTTCACTTTCCATCATTATTCACTACCGATGCACCTAATCCTCTACAAGACTGTGGGATATATAAGATCTAATTTCATTGATCACACTTCTGATGCAAATGAAGTTCTACTAGTTCAATTTTGGACACAAGTATGGGACAATAATTATCATTTTTTTGATTCTATCTCATTTTTCAATAATTTTAGTGTTGTAATAATGAAGATGCTAGGTCTAGGTTACTTTAGGGCACGTGAGATTTTAAAGATCCTTTTGAGGCTTTCCCTACATCTTGAGAATAAAATATTAGATCATAATTATGGGACATTTTCTTATTCCCAACCTTTTCTTTAATGAGAGTTTATGGTTGTCCTTAGCCACCCCATTTATTGCCAAAGTTTATCCCTCCTAGATTAGGTATAATTGAATTTATTTGGAAATTATTTATGGTTAATAGGGAGTATCTAGGACCCAAAGTTCATAAGGGCACTTTCTTGTGCACATGTTTTAGGATTGGGGATTTTACAATTGGGAAAGAGGCCCTTGACTACATACATACTTTCCTGCACCACTACAATTTCTCAATTGGCCCTTATAGAATGTATGCCCTTGACAATTGGATGAAGATCACCCTCAAGGAGATGAGAAATTATGTCATGCCTAGCACCAAGCAATTTCCACATGAGGATGTTATTCCAAATATGGTTGTAGAGGGTGAGGCAACTAATAGGCTAGCAAAGCTAGATGATGTTTTAAGAGTAGAAAATGAATTGAAGAGAATAGATCCCTAGTTTTTGGGATTCTACATGTATATTCCTTATCCTTAGAGGATTAGGAAGATAGTTATATACCATGTTGAGATTATGGCTAAAATGCCAGAAGGCCCAATGGGAGAAGAACATAGGGTATACCCAGACAACCTTGAACCTGATCTGACTTTAGACATAGGAGAAGAAGATGATGTCCCTCAAGCATCATGGTTACAAAGGGAAACAAAAGATAGAAAATTGTCCATATCCTTGCTTAGGTGAAACAGAGGACATTGGAGATTTTACCTTGCAATAGTTAGTATTTTGCAAATTTAAGGAAAAATTATCTCCAAAGTATGATTAATGTAGCTAAGGGTATGCTCACTAATTTAGTATTAGTAGTAGCAAGGTTGGATGATAGAATCATACAATCTCAATAGTTCCTTAAGCATGATGAATTCATCAAATCCACTAAATTCAAGAGCTTTCTATACAAGATAAAATAGAATGAGCTAGTATTGAAGATGAAACTAGGAGAATCTGATGGATAGAAGCTAGAATTGGTAGAGAAATTATAGGCCTATGATCCTAAAAGTGAAGTAATGACTCTAGAGGAGGCTAGGGATCTTGTACAGAGGAGTGGTATAAGAATTTATGCATGATCAAATAAGGAGGTAGGAGAATGTCATTTCATATGAGGCATTTGGTGCAGATGGATTGCAGAGAGGGATTGGTTTCAACATTGACACAAAATCTCTAGCAATTTGGAGTATGGATCCTTCCTCTAATAAGCCAAAAATTAATGGATGTACAAAGCACTGAATAAGGTAACATAATTTTATGAACCCTACAGGGAATCTCTAGCATAGAGATTTCTAAGGCACTGAAACACTTTTCATTTATGAATAAAGCCAAGGTAGAGGAAATAGAAACTAGACTTTCTAAATCCATACATGATTACATAGATGTGAGGAAGCTTTATGAGGATAAGCTAATAAAATCCCATGTGTATAAGGAGAGAATTTTAGAGCTTGAGGCCAAGATCCAAGCACTTGAAAATGAGGTTGCATCTCTTAGATAGCAACTTACATAGGCATAGTAGGTAGTTGTTGTAGAATAGAGAGAAGAATAGGAAGATCAAGAGTAGCTGGCTAGGGATACAACTGAAGCCCAAACACAAGAAGTGGATTTGGGGGAAGATGAAACATCAGAACCTATCAGGATGAGCACTAATGTTCAATCTACTTAGTAGGGAAGTGATAGAAGGATTGTTGTGCTTAGGAATATGATGAGCCATAGAATTGAAGCTTTGAAAAAATGTCAAATTAGGCTCACAATTTTTATGTTGCTTTACAAAGTGCTAGGCAATTTTGCAATGAGGCACTTTTATGGTTGTCACCTATATTTAATCTTTGGGGGCCATGTACTCAATTTTTGGAGAGGCTAATTGTACTAATGGCTAAAAAGCCAAATTTTCCTAATAAAATAATCATAGTGAAGGAAGGCCTAGAGATAGTAAAAGAATTAATTGGTTTCTTCACTAGGACGTTACAAACTATACATGGGAAGTTAAAAGTTTTATCTCAGGGAATACAAACCTGTATACCATCAATTATGGATACTACTAGCACAGTGATAGATTGGCAAGAGTGGTCTAATTATTTTGATAATATTTTGATTCAGGAGGCTACAATATCAATTTTTGAAGACACTTCTAAAATTTCATATAATAAATTAATTGATTCCCTATTTAAGGCAGAAATAGATTTGAATAAATTTATTGCTAAATCAAAAGCAATCATGGATGCTAGGTGGACCAAAGCCACTTAGGATTTGTAGGAGATAAAAACTATAGAGTGGCCCACAAAAAGGGAAATTTATGTCTGGGAAGTGGTAGGAGAGATTAAATCTCTATTAATAGTAAGTAGTTGAGATATTTTTCATACAGGTTAGTGAAGGACAAAGAGGAAAAAAATAAAAGGCCCAATATAAATGTTCTTTTACTATCTCAACTACTTTTCTTCTTCTGATCAATCTTTTGGAAGAATTTTCTACAAACCTTTTTGTTCCCATCTTCCAAAGTTTTTGTATCCATTCTTATTTTGACATGTGTCCTCCTCTCATCTATAGCTTGTTGCAATCCTATTTATGGATTTCCAAGATGAAGTGTAGAGGTTAGCTATCTGTAGAATTTTCTCATTGTCATGTATTATTTTGTAGTCCATCCATGTATTCTATAGTTATTTGAATGAGTTCACTTATTGTATACTTGAATACAAAAAAGGTGAACATTTGGTACCTATATTTTTTTCTTTGAGTTATATCATGAGTTTTCTATTAGTAATATAAAGATCTGAATAAGAAGGATTTTTCCTTAATTATCATTATCTTTGAGTTTTGTCTCCTTTCTCATATATCCATAATCTTGGGACTAAATGAACAAGTTTCATTTAGTTTAATGCAATTTACACAAGTTGTATATCTATTGTTGATTGTTGCTAATTTAAAGAATTAGGTGATTACTTTTTGTTATGGATAAGGTTTAGGGTTTGTGAAAAGAATGAGAATTAGAATGAAACTTAGAGTTAATGTTGACAATTTTAATCATAAATTGATTAAAAAGGTCCTAACCTACTAATATTTAACTTTATATATCCCAATGGATAAGACATTGGTCCATTTAAAAGTTCAAGAAATACATTGATGATTCACTTAATTGTAGAACATTCACAAAAACAAATAAATTTACCATTTAATGTATCAAGAACCTAAGCATTGGTCATCACTTATTTACATCTAGTTTTTGGTTATAGTTAGCTATTGTGCTTAGAAAGTTTATCAAAAAATTATAGAAGAATATTGACCATTCCTACTATAGGGGATAGCCTTGCAAAAAAGAATATCAAATTAATAAGATCAATCCCTTAGGTTTTCCTGCCTTGGCCCTATAGAGCCTAAAGTGAAGTGAGTCCTAATGACTCTGTTAATGTTGGCCCAAAACTAAGATTTAGCCTTGCTAAATATAGGATTTAGCTCATCCTTAGGTTTGTCCCTATCTTTGCTTCCTGGTATCAAGTTTAAATATACTTGGTATGTTTCTTACAACAAATAACTCCAACACCATAGATCCTCAATCTCCCCCCATAGCCTCCTCAACTAATCTATCCCTCCACCCACTATCACCTATGCCCTCAAAATAACCACCTCCACTAGAAGCATGTCTTGCTCTATCTATAATGCATCCACCCTCTCCTTGAGCATGTACCTCTCACTCTCTAGTGCCTCCAACCTCTCCTCCCACCTATTGTAATCAATCTAGAGCCCATTCATACTCAACCTATAACCTATCATACTAGCCCTACACCATGTATCACTCCCTTCAGAGTTGATCCCTCTCATCCTTAAATTGGTCCCTCTCTCATTGTGTATCTTAGAGTAGTTAACTACAATGACACATACCACATTTCTAAACCACTATCCTCTCCACTAGCCAATGACCCTCTACCACTTGATCCTCCTACCAACTCCTATGTCTTTTATGCATCCTCTAGCCCCTATGCTCCATACACATGCATAATCCCCTTCTTCTAATCCCCCTCTTACCCTACATCATAGTTCAAGTTACCTCCCTCACCACAACAAATTCTCTCAGCACCTAAGCTCTCGCTACATCCTTGGGCCTCCAAAATTGATTCTTGTAATTGTATGTAGACCTAGCATCTATTGGAACTACATGCCAATCCTAGTTGACTATTAGCAAGTCCTACCAAGATAAAAATAATCCCTCCCTACATAGGAACTATTCAAACTAACTCGATGACTCTCTTGTAACCCACTAACCTATTGGACAAAACTATTAGAACTTAAAGTCCACCAAGATAACTAATAGGGGGCAAATTAGTTATCAAATCAACATTGCATTTATCAACCTTATTAAACCTCAAGCATTTGATCAATATAAACAACAACCATAAGATGTACATATAAAATAACACTAGATATGTTAACTAGGGAAACCCTTGATTAGAGGGAAAACCCTAGTGGGGATGGTACCCAAAAAATGGTGTATTACTATATAAGTTCCTTGTAAGAGGGTGGACTCTTTTAGGAGAAAATGAATTATTTTTAGTACATATCAATCCCTAATAGGAGACTTTAAATCCATGTATAGAGATTCAAACCCTATTAGCGTTAGAAATAGATAATACTAAGAGGGGGTGAATCAGTATTCTACAAAAAAATTCCCACAACTAAATATTATTAATTACTTTATAACTTGTATATGAAATTAAACCAACAATATTGAATAGTAAATATTACCATACACATAGAGAACTCATAACACCATTATTTTTTAATTAGGGAAACCTTGGCCAAGGGAAAACCTCAATGGGGATGATACCCACTAGATGATTCACTAAACAATAGGATCCTATTAAGGATATTGATGCTATTAGGAATCTATGAAGTACATATAGTGTCTCAAGTCCTTGTTAGAGGACTAGGCCTTGTTAGAAGCCTCAACCCTATTAGGATTTTCTTCAACCTTGTTAGGAGTTGGTAGAAAAAATACAATGTATGCAAGAAGAGACCACTGCTCTAACATGCAATTATACAATTTAGTTCTTCACAAGAATAGATATACATACAATACTTTCTATCTAATGTATTTTTCACTTGCTTTGATCATATATCAGATGTATTTTGCATATCATTGACTTCACATCAATCACAAAAATCACATAGATCATATATATGTTGCATAGTTCATCATATATCACACTCTTATTTTCTCAAGATAATATTTTTACTTATACCTCTCATATTCATAAATATCTTCTCAGTTGACCTTCATGTCTTCACATGCTTGACATGATATAAAATAATTTATGGAATAATATCCACATAATTGGCTCATCTTGACTTATTAATTATTTTGTTTCCAAAATAATTCAAGTCGTACAATCCAATTCCTTGCTATGCTTTGTTTTGCTCTTTTATATCTTTCATTGTGTTGTCCATACACACCTTAGCACTTGTATACATCATCATGAAAATTTCATAGAGCTTTCCTCAATTGCACATGATCTAACTCTCACTAAGTCATTCATATACATCACATCTTCTCTCTGTGTTGCTACAAACTATCTAAAACTTAGACAATTTTCTATCTCTAAATGCATAAATGAAAACCATTAGTACATTTATCTGACCATATTTCCAACAATCTCCCCCTTTTTCATTGATAGCAACATTTGGGAAAATTTACTAATTCCCAAAATGATGTCATACATAGTAAAAAAAAAAACATGAAACTACACAAAACTACCTTCAAAAAATAACAATTTTATTCATGTTTTTATGGATCATTACATTCCTTATCACTCCTTTACTTTGATACATAAGTGTACTCCCCCTTACATATACAATATAAAAATTACTACTATAAAATTTTACTTTACATATTACTACTCCCCCATTGACATCAATGGCAAAGGTGTCAAAAAGTGTATCAACAAAAAACTAGGTGGCCTGCTACTAATCAACTTGATATTTTGGAAAAGCAATCTACATATACAAGTTTCAATCTTTCGACTTCCTTCTTCTACTTTTCTTTCAATGTATCTAAAATAATTAGTAGTGCCCATAGTACATAAGATGCCACTTCAACTTCTCTTATGTTAGTATAGGCAGATTTTTCATAGGATGTCTTTGTTGTAAGACATTCCTCCAATTGCCTCTACAAAATGCTGATCTTTCCTAACAAAATTTCTCTAAGACTAAAAAATCTCTTTGTTGCCTTCTCCTTTGTTGGAAATAGAGATGGAGTAACTGAGAGGGGAGGGGTGAATTAGTTGCCACAAAAATAAATCCACAGATCCTTAGATGTCTTAAAATATAGTTGTTGTTGACACTCGGTAACCACACAAATAAATGTTGAAACTTGATAGATGTTCTGTTAACTTATTAAGCATTTAAAGTGATTAACATGCATGCATAAAGGAAATAACATGAACATAAGAGACACCAGATTTAACGTGGAAACCCAATATGGGAAAAACCACCAAGTAACTAGTCACCAATTTTCACTCTTCTGAAGTGAGCCCTATTAGGAGCCAACCCTGTTAAAGGTTACAAAACACACTATTAGGTGTGACCCTGTTAGAGGATTTAATCACCCTATCAGGAGTGGCCTAGTTGGAAGTCTTAAGAACAATTCAACTGAATTGTCACCTTTTTAAAGGATTTACAAAATGCTTATTAAACCAACTCTGTTAAGAGATTTTGAATCAATGTTACAATGATTAGAAAGCAACAATGAAGTGATCTGAAATATATGCAACTTATCTTTGCTAAATACAGATCTTTGTTCTGCTTCACTAGATCCTCACTGATCGAATAGAACTTTGCAGCTCCATAAGGATATCTAATCCTTCCACAACATTTGCTCATATATTCAATATTTGCTCATTCCATTTACATCCATACATTCGCACTCTTATGCATCCATACTCTTGCATATATATGAATTCACAACTTGACCTTTCATATATACCTTACAGATTGTCAAGTCGGCTCAATTACAAGTTACAACTAAAAAAACATTAAATCAGTCAGCTGCAAACTTTGCACTAAATAATTAAACTTAATTCTTTAGAACAATAAAATTCTTCGCTACCCGACCCGGTTCGATGACCACTGCTCTAGACTGGTTTCCCCAGTGTTAACCAAGTGAAGCTTGGTAAACACTACAAACCTTGCAATTTCCTTCGGAGACTGAGTTAACTCAGTAAATACTGACCTTCCTTTACTTACCAAGTTAGCTTGGTAAAAGCTAACTTTCTCTTCGATGACCGAGTGAACTTGATAGACATTGACTTTCCCTTTGTTAACCTTGGGAGCTTGGTTAACATTAACTTTTTGCTACAAAATCCTTTGATGCCCGAGTGAGCTCGGTAAGAGCTAACTTACTGTGTAATGTTCAGGAATGCTCGGTAGTCACTATAAATTGCTTTGCCAACCATCTAAGCTTGGTAGACTCTATCTAATGGCTGATATGACATTTGTGTAACATCAAAGACAATACACAATTAACAATTGTATCCAACAATCTCCCTCTTTGGCATTGATGGCAACACAACATGTCATAGCAGAATAAAATTTGAAAATAAGTATTTTTTTTTTAATATGGAAACACAACATGTTAACATAAAAATTCTCCCTCTAAGATAGAAAACTCTCCCTCTTACAGTAATCTCCCTCTATGAAGGAATTACATAGCAAACTCTTTATCTTAAACAAATTTCAGATAGATATGACAGTAAAACTCTCCCTCTTTGATAACACATGCCAAAGACAACTCAACTCAAATGAATTTTAGTGTACCTTTAGTACTAATTCATATGCAATATTTTTTGATTATGCTGCATCAATTGATAGATCTTCAACCTGGTATGAGTTGATGCATCACTAAAACTTCATTTTAGTGAACTTCAGATAGGGGAGTGACCCCTAACTTACCTCTTAGATAAAATAATGCATCCTTAGGTAATGGTTTTGTGAATATGTCAGCAATTTATTCCTTTGTATGAACATATTCCAATCTGATCTCCTTATCTTGAACCAATTTTCTGACAAAATGATATTTTATTGCAATGTGCTTGGTTTTGGAATGCATCACTGGATTCTTATATATGTTGATTGCACTTGTATTATCATAGAACATAACAACTGGTTCTTTGATTTCTACCTTCATGCCTTCCAACAACTGTTTAAACCAAACAATATTAGAACAATTTACTGCTGTAGCAACATACTCTACCTCTACTGTAGATTGGGATATACAATTTTGCCTTTTGCTTGTCCAAGAAACCAACCTCTTTACAAGAAAGAATGCACCTCCACTTGTACTTTTTCTATCATCAAGGTTTCCTGCCCAATCTGCATCAGTAAACACTTTCAATTCTAGATTACCTCCAAATTTGTACCATAAACCATAATCCTCAGTTCCTTTCAAATATCTCATTATTCTTTTGATTGCCATTATGTGATTTTCTCTCAGTTTTGCTGAAAATCTTGCTATAATACCAACTGCAAGGGCAATATCTGGCCTAGTATGAACAACATACTGCAACTTTCCAATCATAGATCTATACAATGTTTGATCTACTTCTTTTGATTCATCTTCTTTGGTAAGTTTTAATCTAGTACACATATGAGTCCCAACTGGTTTACAATCTTCCATTCCAATCTTTTTCAATATCTCCTTGATGTATTTTGATTGAGTGATGTAGATACCATTTTTATTTTATTGAATTTGAAGACCAACAAAGAATTTGATTTCACCAAACATAGACATTTCAAATTCGTTGTTCATTTGTTCTAAGAATTCTTTTCAAAGATCATCATTTCCTATGAACACAGTGTATCTACAAATATCTCTGCTAAAACAATCTTATCATCTGATCCTTCCTTTATATACAAGCTACTAGTATCATTAGTTCTTTGAAAACCAATCTGAATATGATAGTTATGCAATCTTTCAGACCATGCTCTAGGGGCTTGTTTCAGACCGTACAATGCCTTGTGTATTTTGTAGACCATGTTCTTCTTATCTGGATCAACAAAACCTTCAGGTTGTTTAATGTAAACCTCTTCATCTAGTATACCATTGAGGAATGCTGACTTTACATCCATCTGATAAATTTTGAATCCTTTGTGAGTAGCATATGCTAGTAAGGTTCTGACTCCTTCCAATCTTGCAACAGGAGCAAAAGTTTCTCCATAGTCTATTCCTTCTTCTTGAGCATATCCTTTGCATACTAGTCTAGCGTTGTTTCTTGATACCTTACCATATTTATCCAACTTTTTTCTGAATACCCACTTAGTTCCAATCACATTTTTGTCTTTAAGTCTAGGTACAAGAGTCCATGTCTTATTTTTTTCTATCTATTCTATCTCTTCATTCATAGCTTCAATCCAACTATCATTTCCCAATGCATCTTTGATATTTCTAGGTTCAAAATCAGCAATTAAACAAGTACCTTTCAACTTATTTCTTGTCATGGATCCTTTAGATTTATCTCCAATGATCTAATCTACTGAATGATGTCTCCTGACATACTTAGCTAATATAGGTTCCTTGCCTTTTGAATGAATTTCATTATTATCCTCTTGCATTTCAACTTTAGGTTCTGTCTGTTTTGGCTTGGTAGATATTTTCTCTATAGATGTTGGCTTGGGTCCTTTAGACTCGGTAGACACTTGCTTGGCAGTCACTAAATTTAACTCAGTTTGTTGTGGCTCGGTTTGAACTTCCTGTAACTCAGTTACAAATGACTCAGGAGTAGAAAATTCCCGATTCTCTGATGTAACTAGTACTGTATTAGGTTCAATGAAGACAAACCTTTTATAATCTTTTGGTTCCTTTTTGCTTTCTTCTTTAGTCCTTTCTACAAACTCATCAACTTTCACATGTGCACTATCTATGACTTTGTGAGTAGACAAGTTCAAACATCTATACGCCTTACTTTTGCATGAGTATCCAAATAATATACCTTCATCACCTTTCACATCAAATTTTCCTTTTCTAGATTCTTTCAAAATGTAACATTTACTTCCAAATACTTTAAGGTAACTTACATTAGGTTTATAGCCATACCATAACTCATAGGGGGTTTTGAATGAGTCTTTCTTCAGTTGTACTCGGTTCAGGGTATGAACTGCAGTGCTAATAGCTTCCTTTCAGTATTTGATAGCAATGCTCTTTTCAATCATTAAAGTTCTTGCACAATCCATGATGGATCTATTCCTTCTTTGAGCTATTCCATTTTGTTGGGGTGTTCCAGGGGCTGATACCTATCTTTTGATTCCTCTTTCAATGCAAAATTTATTAAACTAATGTGAAATGAATTTTCCACCTCTGTCTGAACTCAAGCATTTTAATCTTTTCCCTATTTCCTTTTCTACTTTGGCCAAATACCATTTGAACTTTTCAAATGCTTCTGATTTATTTCTTTGATACATGACTATCATCATTCTTGAGTAATCATCAACAAAAAGAATGAAGAACTTTTCTCCAATATAGCTTTCAATTCCAATGGGTCCACATAAATCAATATGCACAATTTCTAATATATCTTTAGACTGATAGTTTTTACTTTTAAAACTAGTCTTTCTCATTTTACCAATCCAACAATTTTTGCATAGACCAACCTCAGGTTTCTTCATGTTAGGAATGCCTCTTACTTTCTTGAATTTTTTTATCTTTACCAAATTATCAAAATTTACATGACACAACTTTTTATGCCATAACCAACTTTCTTCAACTTGAGCAATGAAACATGTTCACATTCACCTAGTTCAAGATAGAACAAGTTACCTTTAGTTTGAGTACCTGATCCAATCAGCTTTCCTTTGCCATCCAACAGTCTTACTTTACCATGCATGAATTCTACTTTGAATCCATTATTGAGTAGTTGTGCCACACTTAACAAATTATGTTTTAGTCCTTCTACCCAATAGGCTTTGTCACATATAAGTTCTTTGGTTAGAGAGATTCTTCCTCTTCCTTTTATACAACAAGGTTCATTGTTACCAAATCTTACACTGCCACCATCGTAGTCTTCAAAGTATTCAAACTTAGTTTTGTTGCCAGTCATGTGATGAGAACAACCACTATCTATGATCCATTTATCATTTTTACTCATATTAGAAATGAGTTTCGTTTCCTCATCATTATCAGACTCATCTTTCACAGCAATGTAGACAATTTCATCTTCTTCTTGATCATTAGAATCATTAAAATCTTTAGCCATAAAACATGTTTTCTTACCTTTATCCTTGAATGATCTGAAGTCTTTCTTGCCAACTAAATTGTATCCTTTCTTCTCATCTTTGTTGCTTGTTTGGGCATCTAGCAGCACTATGACCAATTTCTTCACATGAAAAATAGATTAAAGGAAATTTACCTTTATATTTTCCTCTACCTTTAGAATATTTCCTTGCTAGTAGAGCTTCAATTACTTCAAGATCACTGTCTAAACTTTGGTCTAATTCATCTTCACTTTCTGACTAAGATTCCTTTTTCTTTTTACTATTTTCCTTGAGCGAAAGCTTGGCTTCAAATGCTGACTCAATGTTCTTAGAAGCTGGAACATAGTTGTCAAAGTTGTCTAGTTCAAATGCAGTTAATCTTCCAACTATGTCCTCTAGGTTTATCTTATGATTTGCTTCACATCTTCTTTCTTGAATTGTAGAAACTCTGATTGCATAAATGGGAAGTAGAGTTCTGAGAACTTTACTTATAACTGTCTCTTCCTTGATATCTCCTCTAGATGCTTTGATTGCACTGACACATGTTTTGATTCTTTCAACATAATTTGCAATTTTTTCATCCTTTCTCATTTGATCAAATTGTCCTCTCAGACTTTCTGCTTTGGCTCTTCTAACATTATCATCTCCTCCATAGATCTCTTTCAAATTTTCCCACATTTCAAAAGCAAATTTGTAATCCTTGATATCATCAAATTCTTCATAACTCAAAGCAGATGCTATATCTATCATCATAATGTTGCGGGTCTTCTTTTCAGAAATATCATTGACAGACAGTGTACCAGCTGGTTCTACATATTTTTCATCGAGGTATTTTAGTCCTGTGTCTCCAATAGAAGCTAGATCAAGTCTCATCAACCCTTGCCATGCTAAGAAGTTGTTCCTGTTAAGTCTTGGAATTTCCTTTTTATAAGACATCTTGATCTTTGGCTTAGATCCTTGAAATCTTATCCTGCAAGAACCAAAAGCTCTGATACCAATTGCTGGAAATAGAGATGGAGTAATTGAGAGGGGAAGGGTGAATTAGTTACCACAAAAATAAATCCACAGATCCTTAGATGTCTTAAAATATAGTTGCTTCTGACACTTGATAACCACACAAATAAATGCTAAAACTTGATAGATATTTTGTTAACTTATTAAGCATTTAAAGTGATTAACATGCATGCATAAAGGAAATAACATGAACACAAGAGACACCAGATTTAACATGGAAACCCAATATGGGAAAAACCACCAAGTAACTAGTCACCAATTTTCACTCTTCTGAAGTGAGCCCTATTAGGAGCCAACCCCGTCAAAGGTTACAAAACACACTGTTAGGTGTGATCCTATTAGAGGATTTAATCACCCTGTAAGGAGTGGCCTGGTTGGAGGTCTTAAGAACAATTAAACTAAATTGTCACCTTGTTAGAGGATTTACAAAATGGCTGTTAAACCAGCTCTGTTAAGAGCTTTTGAATCATTGTTACAATGATTAAAAAGAAAAAATGAAGTGATCTGAAATATATGCAACTTATCTTTGTTGAATATAGATCTTTGTTCTGCTTCACTAGATCCTCACTGATTGAATACAACTTTGCAACTCCATAAGGATATCTAATCCTTCCACAACATTCGCTCATATATTCAATATTCTCTCATTCCATTTACATCCATACATTTGCACTCTTATGCATCCACACTCTTGCATATATATGAATTCACAACTTGACCTTTCATATATACCTTATAGATTGTCAAGTCAGGTCAATTACAAGTTACAACAACTAAAAAACATTAAATCAATTGGCTGCAAACTTTTCACTAAGCAATTAAACTTAATTCTTTAGAACAATAAAATTCTTCGCTACCCAACCCAGCTTGGTGACCACTGCTCTAGAATGGTTTCCCCAGTGTTAACCAAGTGAAGCTCAATAAACACTGCAAACCTTACAATTTCCTTTGAAGATCGAGTTAACTCGGTAAATACTGACCTTCCTTTACTTACCGAGTTAGCTCGGTAAAAGCTAACTTTCTCTTCAATGATCGAGTGAACTTGGTAGACATTGACTTTCCCTTTCTTAACCTTGGGAGCTCGGTTAACATTAACTTTTTGCTACAAAATCCTTTGATGCCTAAGTAAGTTCGATAAGAGCTAACTTATTGTGTAATGTTCAGGAATGCTCGGTAGTCACTATAAATTGCTTTGCTAACCATCTGAGCTCGGTAGACTTTGTCTGATGGCTGATATGACATTTGTGTAACATCAAAGACAATACACAATTAACAATTGTATCCAACACTCCTTATCAGATTCCAAGAATCTAATCACATCATGTATATTCTCAACTTCTGCTCCACAGTCCTCAATGCTAGTCTCTGGGAGTTGTAACTTAGCAATGAGTATTTCAAGTTCACTCAACTTATGCTTTATTTGACTCTCTAATTAGTCAAGTACTTGTATGATAGTATGCACTATCCATACAACCTTTTTCCTTCATTAATGTGCTTTCTCAATTTCTTGATGCCTCCATCAAGTTCCTTTAGATCATTCCTCACATTGGTGCATATTGTATTAAATAATGGTGCATTATGTTTAGCATATGCTTGCACTGAAGCTACCTCTGCTAGAGTTGTGAATTCCTTATCAAAGGTTTTCACCAACTCCTTAGCCTTTGACTGCAAGTCTTTATTTGTTTTACTTTTAATAACTATCTTTTGCATTCTATCCAAGGCTTTAGTTAATGTCTTCTCTAAAGACTTAATTGATTTGTTCTTCTCAAACAACTTGCTTAATGAGCTCATCAATCCTTTCTTGTCTTCATTGTCTGATACTATTGTTGATGGGATAGCTACTGGTACTACAATAGATATAATTTTTGGGGATACATAAGGTATGTTAGCCTCATGCTAAAACACTTCCTTCCCAATTTTTGACTCCACATGTTTTAGATTGGGAAAGAATGTTGATTCTTGCATTACATTCTTCCACTTATGCTTAATTTCATAATCTTACTTTTTCTTCTCCTCTTCTTCTTTCTTTTTCTTCTCTTCCTCTTCCTTTATTCTCTTTTTTTTTGCTAATCTTTCTATTTCTTTCTTCTTCTCTTCTTATTTATTCTTCTTCTACTCCTCTTCTCCTTCATCATCTAAGCTGGAGTAAGCTATAATATTGTCAACAATAGTTTGTCCATAGACTGCAAATGGGTATTCTTTTGTGTCCAGAGTTATGTGCATACTATCCACTTGTATGGATTTAGTACCCATAACAATGTGTTGTGGGGAAAGTGCCTATTATGTCTCCTTTGCTTCTTCCTCTTCACTAGAAGGTGTACTTTCTTGTACATAGACTGAGCTCATAGGTTTGGACTATGCACTTACCTTTGGAACTATGGTCATGTATTTTACAATTGCTTCCTCTATTTCTTTTCTAACATCTTCATAATTGCCTCCCATCAGAAGAATTTCTCTTCTTTTTTTCCTTAGCAAGGTCTCAATACCCTTCAAAATTCTATTAGAGTTCTCCTTTGAGTCAACTTCATAGAATTTATTTATCATAGTGATCCTCAAATTAAAATATTCTTCTAATAATCACTTCTTAATTTTTATAAGCCTATTATATAGATCTTCTAGTATCTTATTCTATATATTCTCAAACTTTTTATTTTCCAAATTCATATTCCTTACAATGGCATTTTCTAACTATCTTCTATCCATATTATACTGTACAAGTTATAATTCTTATTCAATTGAACAAAATTATCATCATTTATTATCTATATGCTAAGGATGTCTACCTTTGGTTTCCATACTCCTTTTCTAGTTGTAGTTCTACCTTCATCCACATCTTGCACTACTAGTCTATCTCTAGCTTCATCCTCAGAACTCTCAAATTCATTAACTTGCATCATCTTCCTCCTCTTGCTTGGTCCACTAGTGGTTTTCTTAACCCTTTTCTTTGGTGATGGTGCAGGTTCTCGCTTCATCTTCATGAATTTCTCATATTTCCTCTATATTGTAGGTACTTCCACCTCTTATTTATTTCTTGGCTACCCACTTCTTGTCCTTATAGGTTACACTTGCACTACTATTGCATAAGGTGCAATGGGGGCCTATGCATATTATTTCACTATTGTCATGCCTTTTGAATGTATTGCTACAAAAATAAGAGTTTCTCCTAGCACTTTAGATTGTCCACGTTCTCTCATTTCCATTGCAATACCTTTTACCTCATTGAATTCCTTTTAGGTTATTATTGATTCCTTGAGAATGAAATTTGTCACCTTTTCTACTTTCTTCTTGCTTTACTTGTTGTATAGTTTAGAATGAACTATTCTCATTTTATCCTCATAAGTTCCCCATCTAGGGCACTCTATTTCCTTCTTAGATTGGAGTGTGATCTACACATTGTTGGAATTTACAAGTGGGAAGAACACTTCTAAGAGGGGGGGTGAATCAGAAGTAACAGACTTTAACTGCTAAATTTTTTAAACTAAGATCAATCACATGAATTTAACATATCTAATTAACATGAAAGTAAAAACATGAATGAAAATAGATAACACAAGATTTGATCACCCAGAAACCCTCCAAAATGAGAAGGTAAAACTGAGGTGGGGATGACACCTACAACTTATCACTGTAGCAATATGTAACTGGTTAAGGTTACAAAGTTTGACCACCATCAATGGTCTATCTTGTAAAAGGCCTACCCTATTAAAGGCTTTACAACCTATTAAAATTGACCTATCTAAAGGATTTACAAACATTCACTTGGAATGTCACCCTGTTAAAGGATTTAACACCTTGTTAAAGGTTCTACAAGATAGCTATTAAGCCAACCTATCTTTAGAGGATTTTCATTCTCCTAATACAATGGCTAGAAAGTTTAGTATAATGTATTGATTTTATGAGGTACAATCTTCAATTTCTAATTCCAAATCCTTGTTCTATTTAATCTAATCTAATCCTTCCTGATCTGATATAACTCTATGCATAGTGCTAATGCTCTGTTCTAATCAACTTGATTCTACAATGTTATTTTCCTCTAAGTCTTCACACCCCTTTTACTCCCTTCAAAACTTTGCTAGAATTCACTCATGCATTCCCACATGGCCTCTTAATCTACTAAATTATGGGGTATCAACCTCCTTATAAAGGCTTCAAGACTTAGGGTTAGGTATGAATCTCCGATTGAGATTCATCCATCTTTCCTACTCAACTCTTTTCATATTTCTTGATTGGTTGCCTGCTTTCTCCATTTTCTTGATTAGTTGCATGTTGATTATATAAGAAATATAATAGATTTGATCTTATCTTTTAGATCCTTCAAGATTCATCTTGAGTCAGCTCAAAAATAGTTTACATTTGAGTTTGTGAAGGCACAAACTCATATGTTTATTCTATGTTACTTGACACTTACTGATTGTTGATGCTTGACACATATAGGATTTCTATCTTGCTTGGCTCCTATAGTAACTCTGTCTCACTGGGAACCTATACTTTACTCAGTACATATACTAACTTGGCATCTATTATCACTCAACATCAATTGCCACTCAACACTTGAAACTTTCTCAGCACTTGAATAACTCAACACCTGTTGAACTTCTGGCTCGACACATACTATAGCTCAGCATCTATATTATACTTAGCATCAACCTTAGAATTTTCTGAAGTGTATTGACACTCAATTTTTAAAAAAATCTAAGACCAACATGCATAGCCTTCTATGAGCTCTATGCTCATCTCATATCCCATGGGCTCTATAAACTTTACGCTTGGTATCACAACTTCCATACAGGTGTTATCAGTTTCCACCATGAAGCATATGTCATCCTTACATTTCTCCACCATGGAGGGAGGTATTCTGTACCTCTATTTCATCTCTATCTAAAAGCTCTTTATTATCTTGTCTATATCATTATCTCTAACATTATCTAACTTTGATCTATAGCATTGAGTCACCATCTTCATTGTGCACTCATGACTATCCCAATTCATCATTCTAGGAAACTTCCTTGTACCATAGAAAAATAAATTGGTCAGTAGAGACTCAAGTCTAAAAATTTAACTCTTTGATTTCTTCACCTTTGTAATGTTATCCAACAATTACAATCTGATAATCCCACACAAATTAACTTTTCTCCCTTGTACTGCCATCACATAAGCCGCATATAAAAATCTATTTGGTACTAAGCTAACCCTTGATTCATAGTTGAACTTGTACTCTAATATTTTTCTTAGTAGCTTTACTCCTTTGTCTTGAATAGAATCTAGCTTCATTTTTCTTCCATCAAACCTTGTATTCAATTTTTTCTCAACCATCTTCCTAGCATTATTCTCATTAATAGGATTACAACCTTTGTTACTCAATCTTGTGACCTTATAAATTAGGTCACTATCAATAACTATCTGTACATCACCTAGCCACAACATATCATCATGTACCCTACTCAAAATTATTCAAGTCTAACCATAATTATCAAACTCCGTATAAAACATATACTTCACTAGATTTAAGCCATCTAGGTGCACATACTTAGACTTCAAGGTTAGATCATTGTTATACATTTTTCCCAAATCCTAATGAACATCATCATCACCAATATTTTCTATCTTGTAGTGAATATAGCTTTTGATATCCTCAACATGAAGCACATTCTCCATAACTTGCAAAAATATGCCCAATGAGTCATCGAAAAGTGAAACAAATGAATGTTTCTTAAAACATATTGTGGTCTATCACTTATGTCATACATGGTCTAACTAGCCATTGAAATTGTAACTATAAACACTAAAAAAATTGGATTCAAACTCCATGAAATACCTTAACAATATGATTTAGGGCTTCTACAATTTTATGATTGACAAACTTTTCTTCACACTTCACTATCAAATCTCTCTTCAATTTTCTCAAGACACTTTGCATCAACAAATGGTACACACTATCTTACTTGCGATCCTTAAATCATTTCAAATTGCACTACATATTAAAGGTGTATTTATGAAAAATTCAAATACTGTGTCTATTTACTAATAAGCTTCTTTTATGGGTTCCTTGTCACTGAGATCATATCTAGACTTTCACACTTGACATTTCTCTCTATGTCCTTAACCTTTTTTTAACTACATAACTTCGAACTCTCTCTCTCTCTCTCTCTCTCTCTCTCTCTCTCTCTCTCTCTAACAATAGTTCTGGCCAACTGATACACTGCCTCTTCTAAAAGTGCTTAATTCAAGTAGGATGGGTCACAAACAATCTGTGACTTCAATGTTTTATCAAGTGAATCAAAATATTGTTCCTCCAAAATATTATAAGAGATTTCTATATCCTTAGCTACCACAAATGCTTCTTTGAATTCATCAACATGTTCCTTAATTGCTTCTTCCTTCTAGCTATTGTTACTACCATTATCATTTCTTCTGTCATTTCCATTGTTGTTCCTTTTTTTATTAGGATTCCTACTGAATTTCATTCTATCCATTCTGCAATATATCATTTTGTGTCTAAATTTATTACATAAATGACATATAGGTACATTTTCTTCTCCAATTAGTTATATTGTGATTCTCGAGTGCTCTACAATTCCTTGCAATGTGTCTAGGATTGTTACATTTGTAAGACACAAACTGGTTCTTCCCTCCATTATATTTCTCTCCATCATTGGATATCTTCTATGATCTTCCTCTTTCATTACCTATAGGGTTAGTATTCCTAAACATTCTACTATTTTCATTATTACCATCAAACTTAGGTTTCTTACATTCTCTACTTTATGTCTATAACCATGAAAATTATAACAATAGAAAATAGTAATAAGTTTAAAAGACTTACCTATGCAATCTTTTTTCATATGTCCAACTTCATTAGATATGAAACATCTACCTCTGAACTCATGTATTACTTCCTTGGGTGGTTCATCTTTCTTAGGTTTATCAACTTGCTCTGTTATCTTAGGTTCAACATGTAGAACAATTAGTTCTACCTTGATACTTTAGGAGATGTGCTTGGTTCAACCTTACCCAGATCAATTTCCTTAGGGGATTCAATAACTAGATTGGGCTCTCTTCTTATTTCAACTTTCTTGACTGATTTCTCCCCAATCAGATATCTAAGTCATGTCTTGTCATAAGAAGGTCTCTAGTGATATATATTGATCTATCTTCTCACTACTAGAATAAAGTTTCTCTACTTGTTGCTTAGCTTGTCTCAATTCTTGTTTCATAATGATATTGTACTTTTCTAATTCTACATGCTCAATCTTGATAGTATTTAGTTCAGATGTAACTTGATTTAATTGGGATCTAAGATTTTCATTCTCAATTTTTAGTTCATGTTCATTCTTACTAGCATTTTTCTTAAGACTCAAATCAACAACTTATAATTCATGTTTGAAAATCTCATTTTCTTTCTAAAGATTTCCTACTTCATCATTGTCACTAGTCTATGCAGTTGATTCCTTGCCATATTTTAGGTCATCAATCTTGTCTTTTAGTTTACCAATGAAAACTTTTGCATCTTCATATCTATATTTTAGGTTATGTCTTTCTTTAGTAAGAAGGTCAATCTACTCAAGAGCTTCTTCAAGGTTTTTCTTCAATTGTTCCATATCTATAGGGATCATACTCAAGTTATTAAATTTCTTCTAAGTAACTATGCTCTGATACCAATTGTTAGAAATAGATAATATTAAGAGGGGGTGTGAATTAGTATTCTATAAATTTTTTCCCATAATTAAATATTGTCAATTACTTTACAACTTGCATATGAAAGTAAATTAACAATATTTAATAGTAAACATAACCATGCACATAGATAACTCATAAAACCATTATTTATTAACTAGGGAAACCCTAGCTAAGGGAAAACCCCTTTGGGGATGATACCCACTAGATGATTCACAAAACAATAGGATCCTATTAAGGATATTAACCCTATTAGGAGTCTATGAAGTACATATAGTGTCTCAAGTCTATTTTAGAGGACTAAGCCTTGTTAGAAGCCTCAACCCTATTAGGAGTTGGTAGAACAAATACAATGTATGCAAGAAGAGCCCATTGCCCTAACATGCAATTATACAATTAAGTTCTTCACAAGAATAGATATACATACAATATTTTCTATCTTCCATATTTCACACTTGCTCTAATCATATATCAAATGTATTTTTCATGTCATTGACTTCACATCAATCAAAAAAATCACATAGATCATATATATGTTGCAAATTTCATCATATATTCCACTCTTATCTTCTCAAGATAAGATCTTTACTTATACTTCTCATATTCATAAATCTTTGCTGAGTTGGCCTTCATGTTTTCACATGCTTGACATAATATAAAATAACTTAAAGAATAATATCCACATAATCGACTCATCATGACTTAGTAGTTATTGTATTACCAAAATAATTCCTCAAATTGTACAATCCAATTCTCTATTATTCTCTATTCTACTTTGTTGAATACTTGTATTGGTATTTCAATCATATCTCATGTCGTGTTGGTTGTATACACTTGGGTACTATTATATGTCATCATGAAAATGTTATAGAGCTTTCATCAAGTGTTCATGATCTAACTTTCAATGACTAGTCCATACACATTACATCTTTTGTCAGTGCTATTGCAAACTGTCTAACACTTAGACAATTTTCTATCTCTAAATGCATAAATGAAATGTTGAATATATGTTTCCATCACTACTACATTTAACCTCATTTTTCTACCAAAATTTTTAACTATCAACTAAATAAGTTTAGGTTGGTCAAAATGTTAAGGCAAAAATTTCTTATTTTTTTACATGTAAACCCTGTGTTGGTCAAAATTTTGACTAGGCCTTACATGTAAAAAAAAGAAACATTTCTTACTTGTATGTTTTTTGCATGCATTGGTTCATTTGGGTTTTGTGTGTTTTCACATGGTTTTTGCAATGTGTTGAGGCAAGTTTAGTTCTGGTTGGTTTTTGCATGGTTTTCCAGCACGCGTTCTAGGAAGTTTGGACTCTTCAGTGATTTTTGCATGGTTTCTTACTACTAGGTATGATTTTTGCATGGTTTCTTGCTGCTAGGTATGATTATGATCTGCATGCTTAAATCTCTTTTGAATTTAGATAAACACATGGGTTTCATAGCTAGGGTTTAGTGGATTAAAATTTGAGCAAAAGAAAAAGAAACCTCAAAATCTCTTACTCATGGATTTAGCCTATGTCCAAGGGCTTTTTAGAATTAAATTTTTCCAAAATAAAAAAAAGCTTCAAACTCACTTGCTATTGGATCAAGCCATGAATGATCATTGCAAAAGTGTGTCACATTTTGTGGTCCCACATGGCATTTAGGATTACATTTTTTTCCATTTTACACTTCCAATTTCAAAACCCTCGATCCATGACCTCTTTATTGTGTGCATACAATTCAAGAAATAACTGTGATTTTAACCCACAAATCTATAAATTTTGCAATAGATTGTAGCTTGCTACACATGAAAAAGAAAAGAAAGCTCATGGTTTGGAATTTTGGCAAATGGTTTTTTTCACTTTGCCTTGGGATTTGAAAGAAATGCATGACTTGTGTCTTAAATCCTGCCAGTAGCAAACCAAATCTATTCATAATCTCATGATTTCCCTTGTATAATGTGAGTGGGTTAAACCCTCGCCTTGATACCATATTGAGAGAAAGAGCTAATACACAATATAATATTTGTAGCTATTGTAGTGCCAATTATGTTATATAGAGTTTTAGACATGTACAAAACAAAATCTAAATGTGATACTTGTCTAAGATTGTAAATACCAAAGTCTAATAATTGCTGACATAACTGTATGGTGTGTGGTCGAGGGCTAGGTCCCCCTCTAATGAGCCCAAATTAAGGTCTTTAAAACCACACAAAACTTCATCATGTACATAATTTTCTAAAATTTTATCACTATATTTTGTGTAGCACCAAGTCCGTACCATTTCTAGTGTTTGTCAATGATGAAGACTTGAATACTCTCACTATTGTAGTCCTTATCAGTTTTTGTTACTACTTAAGATGTGGGTAAGGCCCATAAAACATTAGGGTTAAGGTCACTGGCACAACAAAAGAATCTATTCTATTCTTTTGGATGCACTTTTTGAGTTGAATGACATGGTGGATAGTTAAGCATTTCTAGTATATTCGAGAGACATGATGGAGATCCCTGAGGTTCCCAAGGATCTCTTGATGTCTCCTTGTAGTTGCCAAACAATTTCCCCAAAAACATGTAGTCTTTGAGGGAGACGTCTCAAGGACATCCCCTCATAGGAGATGGTGGCGGCGATATAGAGAGTGACATTTCTTAAGAATCTATTTGCACATCCCATGGACATCCTTTCGAGGAAATGAGATGGTGGTGGCAATATGGTTAGTGACATGTCTTAAGAATTTTTTCGCACATCCCATGGACATCCTTTCAGGATATGGTTTGTTTTTCAGGGGGATGCATCCTTGTGAAACACTAAATTTTACTCGTAAAAAAAATGAGGGCTTTTATATTTCTTTGTAAGTTTATATCCCAATAATGTTTAGTGTAAAAGGTGTAGGACTACTCCAAAAGTAGTGAGCCATGTCCCATTACATTATCTTCTACATACTAAAGAACTCCTCTTAGGTAAAAGTGAAAATAGTTAATTTTAATGTGCTCTTCTTTTCTCTTTTTAGTTGGGATTTTGAAAAAAAAAGTATTGAATTTATTTCTAATCTCTGTACTAGAATAGAAATGAAATAACAAGATCAAAATACCCCATTTTAAGAATATAGCATTAATATTTTTGTGTCCAAGTTATTTCTATCTTAAATATGGGTTACCTAATTTCCATTTACACTTATGCAATGCATTGTAAATGGAGTGATACTATGTTTTCATTTACTTGTATACCTCATTAGTCTCTTCAGCATCTCCATCATAAGTAGAAACTAGCAAAATAATTCCTCAATCGTCAAAAGTGTTGTTAGAGTGATCTGTCATTGACTAGATATACAGAGGGCTATCTATTGTCTTTTGTATGGCTAGGATCATTGCATCTTATTTACAAGGGCTACCATGGAACTATTAGTTATTTTGTAGTACTAACATCTGACCTATGAAGATTATTTTTTCTGTCATCTAGTTGCATAATATGTTGATAAATTGCTTTTTGACTGGTTTAAGATCTTCTAAAAATGAACATGTTAGATACCTAGAATAGAGTGCAGTGCATACATATTTCTAAAGGAATTAAGCAGAACATCTTTTTTATTTGTGTTGCTAGTTTTGTTGGTTTTTTTAGCCCTTAATGAATTCTATATTCAGCAGACCTTCCCCTTCATTCTTCTAGTTGGGTGGTTGTAGAGTCACAAACAAACCTCTCCACTTGCTTAATTACATCCACACCTACCATTTGCTCAAAGTTTATAAGATATCAGATCACATGGAGTATATGTTCACAATATGTTATTAGTCTAGATGGCATTCTAAATTTTCTTCATTAAACATCAATCAGGGTCATACTATATATTAATGAATCTTTATGGTAAAGTTGGTGGATTGCTTCTAAAATAGTAAGCCTTATTCTATCACATTATCTCTTACCTAATATTTAGGAGCTGAATATTTTTAAATGTTTATAGGAATCCTCATAGGTAAAAGTAAAGTGGATTTTTCAATTTTTTCATGTTCTTTTCATTTTAATCTACTAAATTTATTTGTAATCTCGTCACCATGTTGACATGAAATAACAAGACCAGAACTCCTTATTTTTTCAATTGTATATAGCATTATCTTTTGTCTCCCCAGTTGTAGTTGTTTCAATTCTGTGGTAATTGAATTCCATTTACATTTTGTAATTTTATCATTGCTATGTAAATGGCATGCTACCATGATTTTGTTTACTTTTACACCTCTTTAGTCTTTTTAGAATCTCCATAATAAGTGAGAAATATTAAATTAATTTCTCATACCTACCTTCTTGTGTGTTGTTGTTTAAATAATACTTGTTCTACATTCTATCTTGTTAACTTTATTACATAGATTAATTTGTTCTATTAGAGTAATCTGATAGAGACACACTGAAATCTGCCTTCATCATTTTGACTATAACCACTAGTCGACAATTGTTTCTAAACCTAAGAATCATATAATGTTGCTCATAAAGAATCTTATTGAACTAAATTTATAATTATTAGAGAGTAGTAATAACTTCTATACAAATTGGATATTGTGATTTCAACTTGGATGCTTTATGTTAAATTTATTAATTATCATTTCACTATTTATCTTTGATTTTCATTTAGCCAGGTGGGTTGATGATATTATCAGTAGCTTCTTTATGGTTCTTTTAAAGTGAAAATGGTTTTTTTGGCAGTAACTCGAGGAGGGCTGAGGGAATTTGTACCAAATCTCTTCTTGAGTGTTGGGGAAGTCAAACTTAGGGCCAAAACTTGCCACATAGTGACCAAGTAGTCCCCTTTAGGACCAATTATTGAGGAGGGTAGGACCTCCTCTTCTAGTACTGATTTACCAAGGGGGACATTCCTAAGGTGTACTACAATAAATTTGACTGCAATGACTAAGCACTTACCATGACACAAACCCTACGCATTGTGGAGTGCACCTCTATAATCATCATTTCCTACTTTTCACACCCAATTACACAGAGGGAATAACTAGCTATTTGAAATGCTTTTTAATATAGCCACTTACGTTGATTCATGCATTTTCCTAGAACTACTAAAACACAAATCATGCAATTTTCTAAGATTGATTGGTCTAGTGTGTTGTGAGATGATGGATCCATCATTAAATGACCTACAAAGCCTCAGGGACTCATCCTTCCATCTCATTGCCATTAAGTAATACTAGCTAAAGTTGTCAAAAGCCTAGAATATTTAGAATCATGCCTATGTTTATTTGAAAAATCCACTTTTCTAAGAGATACATGTCCAAACTCCAAAAAAATACTACCTTTCAAATTGTAAGAGCTCAAGTTCAGGCTTATCAAGGTTGAGAAAGTGATGATTTTCTCACTAATGAAAATCTAAATCTTTAAACCTTGTCTCCCAAGATCAAAGCACATTATAACAAGATCAAAGCTATCTTTATTAGTGCCATACATTCCATGTAGAAAGAGCACATGGGTCTCCATTACATCACATTTAATTAGGATTTGGAAAAGATTCTTTCAATGCTTTCATAGTTAAAACTTCTAATGTTTTAGTTGTGAAATCCATTGGAATCAATGCAGGATTCTTAAGACCACTGATTATTGGAGTTCCAGTAAGAGGTGATAACATTATACTCATTATTGGTTTGGTAAAGTTGTGAGCAGTCTGCTGCTAATGAAATGTAGTGAAGCTTCCTACTCCCTTGAAGATATCTATCCGATGTAAATTGATGTCATTGAAAATAATGTCAAACACTTGCTTCCCAACAATAGTAATACCTAATTCAATTTTTGGAAGGTGAGAAACCAAATTCTGTAGTGCAACCTTGTATCAACATACTCATAGTCTACATTAGAAGTCAATGTAAGAGAAGTTTGATACAAATGAGCTAAGAAATAATCATGAGCTTGATTTGTACTCTTTATTAGATTTTGGGTAGACAATGCCTTGCTTCCATTGAGGCTATTAACACCATTGATGTTTGATTTTCAGGCACACCCAAAATTATATGTATCATTCTTAAAGCTAGAAGCAAGAGCCACATGTCAGGTGGCAACAATTCACCAAGATTACATGCTTACCAATTGAGGGTGAAGCATAAGACAATGAAGTTACCTAATGATTTCAAATGACCCAAAAATAGGGGCATATGTAGCAATGCTATATAGGCATACTATAACTTCACCATCTTTTGCAAAAATAAAACAATCTGAATAAGCAAAAAACTTGGCAGTTTCATCTAACTAGTGTGATCTCTGACTGAAGAAGACTTCCCTTATGGAGTGCACATGGCTTATATCTGATTGGATCAATAGATAATGTGGCAATTAGTAGTCCATGCCCATGACTTAACAATCTTTGATGAATTTAAGTGCAATTTATCCCTTCCTCATGAATGCAAAAATTTGTACTTTAAACTAGTAGTTGTAGTCATTCATCCTTTCCACAATGGATGACTATTTATGAGAAGAAGCTAGGGATATATTAAAATTTTAAGAAAAGTTGGGAAATGTTTCTTCTCAATTAATATGGAGGATGAAGGTAGTTGAAGCTCAGTCAGCATTAGATTCCTTTTGTGGTTTGAGGTCTTCTAAATAGGTTGTATATGTTGTAGTCTAGCCTGTCTATAATTGATGCCTTACATTTTTTCTCTATTACTGCTACCAGCTATTATGCTCAAACTATATTGATTTTGAATATAATTTCATGATTGTAGATATGAATCAATCTTAATTATTATTTTCACAATTTTCCCATGCAGTGTTGAACTTAGTAGTTTTCTGGGCTATTTTATTGCCCCACATTTGGTAACTTTTTTTTTTCTTTTCATGGATTTGTCTAATTAACATTTATTTCAAGATAAAATTTCCTTCCATAAATAAATTACTATATGTTTATTTGATCGAGAGGCTTAAAATTATTGCAAATCAATTTTTGTAAGGTCTTTGAATAATGTAAAGCTACACTTGGTTTCTTCTTCTTGTTGAACTCAACACTTTTTAAATGCTATTTCTAGTGTTGGACTTATCATAGAGAACTAAGATAAGTGTTCTCATCTAGGTCAGTTTCGAGGCATTTTCATTTAGCTTATAATGTCATTTCTAAAATCTTACCACTTGAAAGTTAAATCCTAAGAGGCTATGCACATACTGTATGAGTTGCATAGAGATTTTGAATTCTTTGGTTTGTGTATGGTATTTTGTTAAGGAAAATGTTATTGATCTCTTATTTATAGTTGGAAGCAGCTATGAAGTGGTAAGTTAAGTCCCAAAGCCTTTCCTTGCATTGCATTTTGAAAGAAATTTTATCTTTTCAGTTCCCATTTTAACTTTAAATCTTGCAAAAAGATCCAAAATTCACAAAGGCTATTCTCAGGGATAACTTAGATGCTTTTTAAAATATTCTTAAAAGATTCCATCAAGAAAGGTTGCAGCAACAATGTATACAATAGGAATAATTAGTAAGTGAATTTTTTATTCTTTGTTGACCTTGTACATTCTACTTATGGTTTTGAACTTCTAGGTTGTGCTTGTCTAAATGAAGGTTTTCCAGGAGGAAAAATTAATTCTTTTCTTGCTTTGGCATTTAGATTTTCCATGGTAGTGCTTATTGTGCTTAATGAATTCATTTCAAGTTTTCATGTATTCTTGTAGATGAATTAAATAAGTGATGTTGTTACTTAAACATGATATTGATTGTTTGTTTCTTTTTTTTGTCAATGAATTTGTTTTATCATGAAAAATCCCCTTTTCATTTTGATATTTACTTGGAATGTGTAGCAGTCTGTAATTAGTACTTATATTAATCCTAACCTTTAGCTTGAGACATACAAAGTTTTTCTTGTTTAAGGTACTGCCTCTTTTTTCTTTTGTAATTCCATAAGGGCTTTGTATGTGGTAGGTACTTCTTAATTCTAGTCCTTTTGATATTGATGCACAATAGAAGATTGAAGAAATGATTCAATAGGTATGAATAATTAAAAAAAAACTTACTCTAACAATTGCATCCATTGATGTAGCACTATGTGTCATGTTGGAAGAGGCCTAACCCCACATTAAAAGGGAACTAGATAAGAAAACAAACTTTTTTGTATGAATTTGATGAAGATACCCTAACTAAGCTTAACCTAGCATGAAAAGAGCTACAAAAGAGCTAGATAGAAAATAACCTAATTTACACTAACATGCAGCTACATTCAAAAGAATTTTTGCATTTTCATAAGATACAAGATTCCATTTTAAAAAACTTACTTGAACAATTGCATCCATTGATGTAGCACTACATGTCATGTTGGAAGAGGGCTAACCCAACATTAAAAGGGAACTAGATAAGAAAAAAACTTTGTTGCATGTATTTGACAAAGATAGCAGGTTCACAAAATTTTATAGCATAATAGTGGGAAATACAAGCAATAGTTTGATTAGCTTTATAACACTCATCAGTTTTAGGTGGACACAATTTATGGTTGCATCTTCAAAAAGAGTAGGTCAATGGTCCAAATGGAAAATAGTGACCTTGTCCATCAACAAGAAGACAAGTGATAATGGAGGCACCCTATCACAACTTGCCTCTAGTGCTCAAAGCATAATTACCTTATCCATAAATCCCACCACTCATGCACATATCAGATGTTGCTAGCTACTATAGAGAACAAGACCAAACCATGACCAATGCCATGAAAATGACTACTAATAAAATCATTGATATAGTGGTCAATGAAATGAATAATTGACAAATTCCACTCCATCCAGTCATTAGAGTTGGACAATTTTGGCAAAAGAGAAAATGGTTCACCATGGACCAAAATCAAGAAAACTTACCTCATTTGTTACAATTAGGAGCAATGGGACCTACTACTTCTCAAGGATAAATGAATGATCAAAGAAGTAACATAATCATCCAAATAACAATTCTGGATAGAATTCTAAACTTTCTAGAAAAAATAAGATTACAGTAGTTTCTACATTTTCTTATTCTACATCTTTGAGGCCCTTCAGAGTGGAATTTGCCCATGGAATTTATCTGAATGCGCTTAAGAGTTAAAAATCATTTCCTTAGCGCATTAAAATTAGTTCATGATCTAAGCTTTAATGCTGTAAGACTTCCAAGTTCCAAGCCATATCCAAGTTTTGAATTCCAAGCTTCAGTGCATAACCTCAACAAATATGATTACATCATGATGTCTCAGAACATGGTCTAAAAGATTATTGTACTGAGTTGTCAGATCATAGTCTCTTACCATAAAAATAGCTACATGTGCAGCAGCGCCAACTATGAGAAATCCACCAATCCACATATGGTGCATGAACAAATATAGTTGGGTACCATAGTTAGCTATGGTAGGCTAACTATGGTACCCAAATATCTTTGTTCATGCACCATATGTGGATTGGTGGATTTCTCATAGTTGGCACTGCTGCACATGCATCTATTTTTATGGTAAGAGACTATGATCCGACTACTAAGTACAACAATCTTTTCGACCATGTTCTGAGACATCATGATGCAATCATATTTGTTGAGGTTATGCACTAAAGCTTGGTTCATATATGTGGACTTGTAGATGCTTATGATAAATTCTATACTTGTAGACCCAAACTTGGGCAACAAATAGTAAATTTAGAGATTGGGATCAATTTTTAGGGATTAGTGGCAATAGGCTTTGAATTGGATACTATTATTTGGTTACTTCCATGTACAATATGCCATCTTATATGCTATTTGATACATAAAAGAAAACATATCCACGAGCCCAAAACATGAGAAAAGAGGGCATGCACATGCAATTCTCACCATTTTTTATACAAGAATTTAAAAGCTACATCATAATTTATGATAATTGTCTATAGTTTAGAATGTTTGTGTATATGAATTCATAGTCAATGATTTGATGAAAATCATGTGCATGTTTTCTTTATAAATTAGAACATATTTGTTGTTGATTTACAAACTTGAATCTAGTAGAAATGGTGTCAATTAGCGATTTATTGAAATTTATGCTATAAACTTACTTGGACATTGAACTAATGCATTATTGTGAACTCTCAGGTTCTCTTATATGATGATTATGGAAAGATTTTAGATTATAAGTTCCTAACAAATAATGAGGAAATAGAAATTGGTAAAAGCCTAGAATTCGACAGTTCCCTCATAGAGATTTATGATACCATTGAGAAGGAACCACATTTTGTGGGCATAAATAATGAACATAAAGAGTTACCATTAACAAAGAAAGGATCTCTTTACAAGAAAGAGATTCATGGTACAATTGAAAAGAAACCATGTTTTCTAGGCTTAAATAATGAACAGAAAGAGATTTCATCAGCAAAACAAGGATTTCTTCACAAAGGAGTTCTTGAATGTCTAGTTATTTCAAAAGGTTAGGATCTATTTAATGTATTAATGCATATTTCTTATCTGATGATGAAGCACCACTTGATGCATAAGATAGTAAAGAATTCTTAGAGTACTAATAAAATTGTAACACATGATAGCATGTTCAATCTTTTTCCCTTGTTAGCAACAAGCATTAGGTGTTTATAGTGTTAAATAGAAAGAAATATATACTTGATAACAATTTATTGCAAAAATTTTATTATAATGGAATATGCTTCATTGAATACATTTTTCATTAGTTAAAGTGGTTGAAGAAACAAAGAAATTGGGACAGTGGGTCAATCAAGGTGAAGTCAAAAAGAAGGATTCAAATTTGGAAGGTTGGTATTCGCAAACATAGCATGAAAAATAATCTACTCTTACAACTCTAAATTTTATGTATATAATGTCCCTTTGTGGCTATGAAGGAATGATAGAACTATTATTCCAATCTCTAGTTCTTAGTTTGTCAAATAAAAATGAATTAAGAATGTAATGGAAGATATTGACACGATCTTTGATATATAGTCGATGGAAAATATATGCACAATGTTAGTTATCTGTTAATTGTAATGTCTGATATATGATTATGATGCATACAATATGTTTTATATGGAAATTGAAATGTCTAACATGTAATGGATCTATCCAATTTGAAAGATGAATTTTATCACTTGTAGTGATTAATTATGCTATCTCTGATTTACAATGGAAATATGCAATTGTTATTTATTTCTTATAGCCACATTGCAATATCTGATAATCTATAATATTATTCATTGGAAAGTAATTGGTTAGGAGCAAGTAGTGGTGTGTCTAGTTATTAATGAATTCTTACACTTAAGTGTATGTTGTCTCTGATAAACAATATTAAGTGTGTGATCTCTTAGATACTATCTCTGTTATATGATATTCATATTTGCTCTAGTAAAGCTCATTAGGCTATTGTCTTGTAAAACAAAGCATATCCAAGATGATAAGAAAAGAGAAGTAATCTATTATTGATGATTTTGAAAGATATCCACTCTTGAGGCATGAATAGACATGAGAATGGGATGCATCCGATCTCCTTGATTATCTCCATTGCTTAATGATGCCACTTATGATTATATTATCTTAGAACCATTTGTTTATTACTTGAAAAATTATTTGCAAATAGTTATTGGTGTGGACTTAGCTAATCACCATAAAATTTATTTCTCATTAAAAAGACATACAACCATGCTACCAATATCTCTTGCAATGGATCAATACCATTCAGTGGCAATTGTTAGAAATGTCTATTGATATGTTGAATCTCATTTGAACCCTATGATGGATAAATGATTGGAATCAATGCTATGCTGATAGTTTTTATTAACTAGAAATATTTATTCCAAGAAACCATCTTATTTATAAGACTTCTCGATCTCCTTACTAACTGAATATATACTAACTCCACTATATATTAGTAGGATGCTTGAGAATGGTTTCAGATCTTCTATTTACATTTTGGTTAATTTATTTTTTTTCAATTTTATTTTGAAGTTATGACCAAAATTTTGTGATGCATGGTCCAATTTGGCCAGTGCATACATGCTGAAAGGAAGGTTGAGTAAAACTACAGAGTGTTGTCATCAAGCTCTTCATCTAAATCACATCTTGTAAGCCTCTCTCTCTCATTGAAATTGTACATTTTGTATATACTTCAAGACTTGCCTGAATTTTATGGTTGTGATTTTTTTGATACACTATACAAGTTGATGGATACAATAACCTTGGAAATCTATTAAAGGTGCAAGGATTAACTCAACATGTAAGCTCTATGCTTTTTCTCTTGATGCTTTGCTAGCTGATATAAATTCAATACTTGAATGCTAGAGTTCTCAGCATGGTCCAAGAAATTTTCTTCTAAAATATTTTACATTGGCCTGATTGGTAAAGTTCAACATTGGAAATTGCTGAACATTTTTTATTATTTTAACATGATCAGGCATACTTATGCTATATGGAAGCATTGCGCATACAACCAACTTTTGCAATTGCTTGGTCAAATTTGGTTGGCCTATTTATGGAAGTAGGAGATTATATGAAAGCCCTTGCACATTATAAGGTTAGTTGTTATTCTATGTGTAGTATATTTCACACATCACTTTGGGTTTATCCACAATGGAGTAGATGTTTTTAATGAAAAAGATGTGCAACAAAATTGTAGTTTTTAATTCTCATGGGTATCTTTTCATGAGGAAAAACATCCTAGAAAAAATTGTAATTGTCATTCTAAATTGGTTGGTTTTTATATGCAAGAAGCAATCAAACTTAAACCTAACTTTGCTGATTCTCATTTGAATCAAGGGAATGTTCTTAAGGTAATTTTTTGTTGTTTGGAGCTCTACTATTCACTTTCAGCTATGGAAAATTGTGCTCATGTTCATTTTTTATATATATCCAATGTCAAGCTATGGGAAGGCCCCAAGAGGCAATTATATGCTATAAGTGAGCCATTCAAATAAGACCAGACTATGCAATTTCTTATGATAAATATTCCTTTGAAAATTTAGGCAATGGATCTTTTAGAGGGGCTTGGGTAGGGGCTAAATCACACAAGTGTCATTTGTTGTATTATGTTGTGTTGAATCCCTGTGTGGTTGTATGTTCTATGTTTTGGATGATATTTTCTTGAATTCTCAACTTTTAAGACCTACCTAAATATGGTGCTTCCTAACAATACCCTTCTCATTTCTACTTGTCCCATCCTTTTCTTTCATGAAGGTGTGCAGATTGGGACACTAGTGTTGGCATGCATGAAGTGTGTGTCTCAGCCTATAGTTTTCCCAAGTGCTTGTTTGTTCTTGAGTCCTAGCAAGGAATCTAAATTGAGTTTTGCATGTACTGTGGTTGCTAAATTAGGTTCCCTCACCATTGTACTTAGTCATTCAGTTGGCATTAAGCAATGTTGTGAGGCTACATTTATACAATCTTCACTAGGCTTTTTAAAGGAGTAGTAAACTATATTGTTATTTGCACAATTGGACAAATGCAACCAATGCCATGAGTTATGGGTTAGTTTAGTAAGAAATATTAGGCACAAGACATCTTAGGTAAGTGGTAAGGTTGATTTTAGTGATAGGGAGTTGGTGGATATAGTATGTTTTGGATTGCAGGGAATCTAGCAAGCATTGATTGTCAATCTATGGTGCAAGTTAATCAATGAGGAGGAGTTCTTAAACCATATTGTGAAATCAAAAAATATGAAGTGCCTCACACCCTTGTAAGTATTTTAATATTCTTAGCTTCTTTGAGGCATTCTATAAAATAGTTCACATGCCTTGCCTATGATTTGACATTTTGCATGCATCTTGCACTCTCTCATCCAGTTGATGATGGATTACAAGGAGTGATATAAAATGATGATGCTAAAAAAAATACACAATCAAATCCAAAATGAACTTTCATTACAAATGGATTGTGGAAATCTGATATTGTTAATGTTGCATGCATGTTAGGAAAATACCATCATGTTGCACGCATGTAAGCATGAGAAGTATTTGAAATACTAAGTATTTAAAACTTTCTAAACCAAATCTATTCAACAAGTCTTTCAAATATTTAGTCAGTGATAGGAAAATACCATCACTATTCTACACAATCTACAAACCCAAGACATTTTTCATCTCACCAATTGTGCTCATCTCAAATTCCTTCGTCATTTCAACAAAAAATTGTCACTTTCTTCATCATCACCTCCAAAGATTATATCATGCACAAATATCACAATAATCAACAAGTCATTCTCAAATTCTTTCAAATACAAATTTCTATCTACAATATTTTTAGAAAATCCTAATTTTACCAAATACTTGTCAAACCTCACATATTAGGTTCTAGGTGCTTGCTTTAATCCATACAATACTTTATTCAAGTTATATACCATATCTCCTTGTTTTGTTAAAGGAAATCCTTCAGGTTACTCAATGTAGACTTCTTCTAGTTATCCATTTAGAAATGTTAACTTCACATCCATTTGATACACTTTGAACTTGTTTGCTGCATAAGCCAAGAACATTCTCACTGCTTCAATTCAGGCAACATGTACAAATGTCTCCTAATAGTCTATACCTTCTTGCTATGAATATCCTTTGCATACATATATCTTTGTTTCTTACAACCTCTCCTTGTTCAATTATTTTATTCCTAAAACCCCACTTAGTTCCTACAACATTTTTTTTCTTAGGTATATGAACCAATTCCCATGTCTCATTCTTCACAATCTAAACTAGTTCTTCCTTCATTGCTTAAATCCAATGATCATCCTTCCAGGCTTCATATGCATTTTTAGGCTCTAATTATGAAATTAAACATCACTCTTCATGTACTCTATTTCTTGGCATAACTCCTTTGTCTTTACATCCAATATTATAATCAACTAGGTGATTCTTTGTCAAATTCTTCTTTGATGTTAATATCTCAACTCTTACTTCTACTCTAGGTTCAAATCTTGGTTCTTCACTCTATTCCAAAACTTGAACATAATTCTACAAATTATTTTTATTCTCATAAAACAAGTCAACATTTTCTTGGTTGGTCTTAGGATTAGCTTATTCATCAAAATTATAATCAAGTATTCCTTCTTGAACTCCAAAATTCTCATCCACTTTCTCATTTGTGCTTTCAATAATAGTCCTATTCCTCTAATTAAAACATATATAAAATTTTTTTTTCAATGAATAACCAAGAAATATACCTTCATCACTTCTTGATATAACACTTGCTTCCAAATATTTTGAAATAATTCATTGATGGTGCATGTCCAAACCATAATTCATAAGGATCCTTGTTTGTACCTTTTTTAGATCTACACTTTGTTCATTGTATAATTTTTTGTATTAATTGATTCTCTCCATAATTTCTTCGATACATCATTTTCAAACATTGTAGATCTTGTTTCTTCTATTACAAACATATTTCTACTCTCAACTATATACCATTCTTCTCAAGTATTTTAGGGATTGATAGATATCTTATAATACCATTCACTTCACAAAAAGTATTAAACTCATTCGAGCTAAACTCGCCACCTCTATCAAATCTTAAACACTTAATCTATAATCTAGACTCATTCTCAACTCTATTCTTGAATACTTCAAACTTCTCAAATGCTTCAAACTTTTCTCTAAGAAATGCTACCCACATCATTCTAGTAAAGTCATCAACAAGAATCATAAAGTACTTTCACCATAGAATCCTCTTTTCTTTGTAGGTCCACTCAAATAGGGGTGACAAGGGCTTTGAGAAAAGCCCCATGCTGCCCTTTTGGCTACCCAAGAGTCTTTTCTCAAAGCCCCTTGGCTGTACTCTTGGCTTAGAAAGGCCTAATTTTTGGCTAAGGGTATTCATACAAAGCCTATCAGCCAAAAGATATTAAAAATAATTTTTCCTTCATTTTTAAAATCAATACAAAATAATCTTACAAGGAATTCATTATTTTTGAAGAAAAAAGAAGAAGACTAAAGACAATTTGAAATATTTTGATAATTTTTTGAAGACCAAAGAAAATTCAAAATATTTTGATAATTTTTTGAAAATTGAAGATGGGACGACAACAAGGAAGACAATGAAATATGCAAGAAATATATCATCTGGCACAGAACAAAGAAATTGTGGAAAAGCTTTAGCAAATTATCACAAAATAAGAGAAGGAATGTACATGTGTAAATTCATATGGATGTGTATATTTTCAATTTTATAATTAATTTTCTAAATTCATTCATTTATATGCATGTAGGTCTTAACAAACAATAACAAGATGAGCAACTACATGTTGAAGAAGATTTGAATCATGACAATCTGGGACATGGCAATCTAGGACATGATAATTCAAGACATGAAGTAATGGAAGTTGGAGAAGGATTAGGATCAGTTTCCCAAATTGGCATGGATGAATGCATAAGACTACCCACAAGAGTAAAGGAAAATATCACTCATAGAAATTTAGATTATTTACTTACAATGGATGTGGATAAATTGAAATTAGTTGATGATTAAATTGTTAAGTCTTTCCAAAAAAAGAGTTTTAAATAAGATAGTAAAATAAATATCAAGTAAATTTTATGTTTTGAAAACACTTGAAAAAAATCAAGTACTTGCTCATGCTCTTTTACAAAAAAACTTGGAAGAATCATTAAAATTGCTAGGTGTAGACACAACATCAAAAAAGAGAAAACTTTCTAACATGCAAAGTCATATTATTGAAAATGTAAGGAAAGGTTTGAGCTCTATAGAGAAGAAAACTCAAATTAAAGATAAGATCACTACAAGAAGAGTTATGTTGCAATCTATTATTGGTAGTAGTATACCCCAAAATAGACAAATATCTTCAATTTCATCACATATAGGTTTTAGTAGAGAAACCATATCAAAATATATTAAGAGGAGAATGGTTTTTGATGATATCACTTTGGAAGGAAATTGGGAAATTATGTGTAGAGCTCCTCATTATGGTAGGATTGATGATAGAATAAAAAAAATTGTAATATCATTTTGGAATGATAATTATTTTCCTTCATCAAATTCTAGAGATTTTCTCAAACATGGGGGTAGAGATAACCTTTACAAAACTCATACAAAAAATTGGTTGGACATAAAACAACATGAAATGTATGTCTCATTTTTGAGTTCAAATCCTAATATAAAGATTGGGTAGACATTATTTGAAAGATTGAAGCCATATTATGTTAGGAGAAAAAAAGTTTTGAAAACTTGTTGTCATTATGATATTGAATTTGAACTCCACTATCAATTTTATTGAAAATTTATAGAAGAAACTTTTGGTTATAAGAATGCCCCTCCTAGCAGATGAAGTGAGTTCATCTCATATCATTTATGTGACAAAATAGATGATCCCATTGGTAAAATTAATTACATTAGAGGAACATGTGATATATGTTCTAATTTATCTCTTTTTCCTTTGAATAATGAAGATATTGATGTCTCAAAAATGATAACTTGCAAGGGTTACAAGTATGTAAGGAATGAAACCAAATTTGGGAAAGGTTTTAAAAGATTAGAATATGTTGAAGAGGAGATGACTATTGGAGAATTTATGGACAAATTTAAAAGTTTGATACAACCATATATTCATCATGCCTTTTTTGTAAATAGAAAGAACAACAATTTCAAACACTTAGAAATAACTTTCCACTTGGAACCATTTTGTTAGTTCTTGGCTTTGTAGAAACCTATCCATTCATTCATCAAAAGGCTATTAAATCAAACTACTATTTTTTAGATTAGATTACTATTATGGTACAAGTGTGCTATCATCATGCATGGTGAGATCTAGATGGTATTCAAATCATAGATGAAGCATGAGTCATCAAGAAAGAATGTCACTTCTACATAAGTGATGACAAAGACCATGATATTCATTATGTAGAACATTGTTTCTAGAATTTTTCTACATATATCAAAGAAAGAGGCATATGTATTGATAAATATTATGTTTGGTCAGATGGGTGTGCTATACAATTCAAATCATGTCAATCATTTTATGCACTTTTTTGATATCATTATAATGAAAATATACCACATGTATGGAGTTTCTTTGAAAGTGGACATGGAAAAGGTGAACATGATGATGTTGGAGCATGTATCAAATGTTCTCTATGAAAGTATCAAATAAATTATATAGGAATTCATATAAATAATTCACATGATGTTGTTGAATGGTAAAAGACACATTTTGTATCAAATGAGCTTGGTGGATCATCAAGAGTGAGTCAAATAGTATCATGTAGAGTCTTTTGAGAGATATCAAATTAATGTACATGCACATGTATATATTTTCTCTTATCTAATTTAAGTTATACACACATGTGAATATATATTTTCATCTCTAATTTTTTAGTACATACTAAATATGTGTCTTCAATTTTGGATATAAAAGTTATGCATGGTTGCAAGAGGATAGAAAAAATATGATCCTTAAATTATATTAACCATCACAATTGGACATTGTACATGAGAAACTATTCACAATTTTTTTGTTATTGCATTGCTAAGAATTACAATGAATGCATTGTGGATATGTAGGTCTATGGACTTTGTGCCACTTTTTGTTACTAATAAAATTAATTGAGATGAAGATAAAAAATTTGATGACATTCCTTTGATTTCTACTAATTATAACCATATATCTAGACTACTTCAAATTGGTAAGTAAAATCTTTAAAATAATAAATAGATATATTTGTTAGTTAATAGTTTGTCTTCCTTGATATTTTGGTTTATAACTTGACTCTTTACTTTCCCAATGGCTTATGGAAAATAAAAATTTAACAACATAATGGGTTAGTGTAATAATCTATCAAAAACCCTTGAATTGAAAGGTACAACTCCCTTATGAGTGCAAGATATATAATAAATTTTTCTTTTGAGTTTTGGGGTATGTTCTTAACCAGAGAGTAGAAGAGGTTA
This sequence comes from Cupressus sempervirens, assembly GCA_028749045.1. NCBI lineage: Eukaryota > Viridiplantae > Streptophyta > Pinopsida > Cupressales > Cupressaceae > Cupressus > Cupressus sempervirens. The sequence goes on from CM053783.1 coordinate 839,139,096, forward strand.
AAACCCAGTTTCTCAATACCTTAAACAACCTAGGCAAAGAAGGGGACTATCTCATAATATGAAATCTACTCAAATTAACAACATAGAAAAAAGGAAACATGTTGGACTAACTATGATAGAAGGAAGAAAAGAAATATAGTGAAGTAAGTAATTCCTAGATTACAAAGTTAGCCAATGCTTTGACAATATCTAGATTGTTTATTTCTCAGCCACTCCCCACACCAGTTTCTAGCTCCCTTATGCAAAGAACTAAACTAAACACACAAACCACAATGAATAGAAGACTAGCTTATGTTGAAGATAGTAAAGCATACAATCTATTGAACAAAAGATATAAAGCCAAGTTCATTCACATTCATTCAACTTTCAGCATTAACACATTCATTTCACAAACTCTAGTTAAACTAAATGAATAACAAAACTTAAAATAAACTCAGAGTCCCACACCATAGTCCTAGCTATAGGGGTTTTCCCAAAGTAAATTTTTCCAATCCTATTTACATCTTAAAAGGTTACATATATAGGCCTTATCAAAATGGCCAATTACATTGGATGATTTCTCAATAGAGCATTTGTGAATAGAATGATCTAAAAATAGGACAAGCCTAAATCATTGACCATTACATGGATTAAAAATGCCAAGAATGGTTATAAAAAGAAAGAGAAGGTAAGAATGATAGATGTTTGAAGAAGAATCAAAATTAGCATGCCTTCTTGGAAGTAATTTATTTAGCTATATATGCTTTCATAGCTTCAGTTACTTTATCTAGCTCTTTAACACCTGGAATAAGGATATTGTCAGCTTAGATCATCAAGTAATCATGCATCTTTGTAAGTTCATCAATTCTAGCCACTCTTAATTGGAACTTCTCCATTTCTCTTTTGATGACCGCATCCACTAGTGATAGTTATTGGATCTTGGCCACTTCAAAGTTGAGCAGGTCAACGACTTCATCAATAAATGTAAAGAATTTGGACCTCATTATTTTGATGTCCACCAACTTGCCATTAGTAGACATAAAGGACTCTGTGTGCAAGATCTTCAAGTACTGAAAAAACTTATCAATGATATTTTGCACCAAGTTGTACACATCCTTGAGTTCATTTTTAGATCTCATAGAGTTTTCTATGAAAAATTCCAAGGATTCCTTCTAGTGAAATAGTGACTCTTGGTCATTCATTAGAATCTCATGAGAAATGACCACATTGGTTTTTATGTCTATCACTTCCTACAAAAGGGCCAATTACTCTGTCAGCTTGTTTTTTTCCTTCTATATGGTTGTTTAATAATCTGAGGTAGCCTCTTTGATCTTGTGAGGCAAAGCTTCCTATGCTAGAAATAGATAATACTACGAGGGTAGGGTGAATCAATATTTTTAATCTTTTTACCCACAACTAAATATTATTGATCACTTTACCACATGCATAAGAAATTAAACCAATAGTGTTGAACATTAAAAACAACCATACACAAAGAGAGATCATAACACCATATTTTTTTAACTAGGGAAACCTTGGCCAAGGGAAAACCTCAGTGGGGATGAAACCCACTAGATGATTCACTATTTAAAGAATTTGGTTAAGGATATTGACCCTGTTAGATGTCTATGAAGCATGTATAGTGTTTCAAGTCCATGTTAGGAGACTATGCCTTGTTAGAAGCCTCAACTCTATTAGGAGTTTCTTCAACCTTGTTAGGAGTTGGTGGATCATATACAAATGTATGCAAGAAAAGCCCACTACCCTAACATGCAACTATATAATAAGTTCTTCGAGAAATAAGTATACATACAATACTAAGTTATTTGATGTACTTTGAAAATATTATAACTAATGATTCTTCACATAAGAGTGGTTGTGGACATATTAATCTATATCATATATTTGCATCATATAGCAAAGTATCGCATTCACTTGTTACTCACATTTCACAAGATCATAACAACTTTGAAATTGCTAATCACTGAATCATCATCCTCCCTTTTTTATTTCCTCACTTACTTCACAAATAAAGTTCTTTACTTATACAAAATTTTTTAGTAAATTCTTCCTTATTTAGCTCATATAATATCATTAGAGTTGGCTCAACAAGAAATTATAACTTCAAACAATAAAACATGTCATTTAACTCATTCTGCTAATATGCTCTATTTTGCGTTGTGTCATCACTGCATCACTAATTCCTTCATAACTCGAACTTGATTTAGTGTATGAACATGCGCACTGGTATATGTCATAATTGTGATGTCATGCACCTCTAGTTAACTACACAAGAGAATATTCCAAGGGAATATTTTGTTATCATCAAAATTGTCCTACTACTGTAACATTGTCTGATACTTAGACAGTTTTTCCTTCACAAGTGAACATGGCTAATCTAAAAAACAAATATGTTGCCATAAATGATAACCATAACTTACCTTATTTGATTGATTGGATATATTTCCAATAGTCTCCCCCTTTGGCATTGATAGAAACATTTTGGGAAAATTGGCTAAGTCCAAAACATGTTGTCATACCAATCAAAATAAATAGCCATAACATAAATAAAACATTTGTATTCATGTTATGAAAGATGTTTACATCCCTTATAACTTCCTATTACAACTTATTGCTCCCTCTTACATATTCCAATTACTTGCAATACAATTTTCCATATATCTCCCCCTTTGACATCAATGACAAATATATCAAAAAGAGACTATAAAAAAAATGGTAGCTACACATTAAAACTTAGAAAAACTATCACTGAAATTGGTCTTCAATTGTTCAAATTATTTCTTCCAATTATCTTTTAGTGCATCAGATACACTGATAAGCACACATAAAGAATATGCTACCAATTTTGTTGCATTCAAGTCTATAGCCACAAACTTGTCATATGAAGATTTTGCTAACAAGCATTCTTCCAATTGATTTTCTAGAAATGTTATCTTAGGGAATAAGTATACTCTCAAAAGAGTGAAACTCTTTAGAATTTTCTCCTTTTTGTCATGCCCAAACTTCGGGGCAAAAACGCACACAATTTTTTTTTTTTTTTTTAAATTTATTCATTAAAGGGTTTAAGATGAAAAGATTGAGATAACATTTTAAGTACAGGTTCTCTACATTACGTCTTAAGATTATAAACATGAGGACGGTTGCATCGTTGAGGTTTTGAAACTTTTGTTATAATAATGATATGCAGGATTTACTTAAATAACAATGTAAATGAAAAGAAAATTAATTAAATAAATTCCCCATTTAAACTTATTTCAAAAAGGCCATCAACCCTTCTATACTTTATTTAATTAGGACGGACTAAAATGATTATAACAATTAAAACAAAACACTATTAACTATACTTAGATTAAATTAACATCAATGATAAGACTAACTAAATTACATTAAATTTAACTAATTCAAAGTAATAACAATTTAGTTACATTATAAAATTTACTAACTAACTAACTAACTATATTAATAATAATAATAATAAAAGATTAAACCAAAAACTATACACAACTAACTAATAAACAAATGACAAGGTAAAAGCTAACATACAGTATAGTACAAAACCATACCTAAATGAAAACTATCTAATTCATAATAAAACATATGCTAAGACTTAAACTAATTTAGAAATGAAATTAAATAATAAATAACAATTTACTAAACTTGATTCTAATACTAACACATTACTAACATACTCTACTAATTAACTAAACCTAACCTAGGACTATCCTACCCTCAAACAACTCATGTCACCACCTACACTCTACCCTAGACTCCACTCTACACTCCACAAAAAAAACTAGCGCCTACTCATCCTGACAAAAAGGGAAAAAGAAATAGTTAAATCTAAGCCAAACAATATATCATACCCATGAAAGCACATTTTCCACTTGGCCACTTGCCAAGTTGACCCCACATCCCTATTGGACACTCCCAAGGCTCAGTGCTCTAATCAAGGAAACTGAGCGCTTCCCAAGGCTCTCTGCCCGATACATGCGCTGACCCTGGAGGAAAAGGATGCTGATGCAAGCCTGACCAAGGATGGGATGACTTGGGAAAAAAAAAAGGTGGAAGTTGGGGCTTAACTCCAATCTATTAAATCTTACCAAAAAATACAAGGCCAGAGGAACTGAGCGCATAATCATGAAGGTTAAGTCACTGCACCAGATAAGATGGGGAAAAGATAGGGGGGATAGGTGACATCATCCCCAATGACATTGCACATCAAATTTTTAAAAACAAGGCATTTGAGATGTGACACCCAAGGTAAGATGGGTAAGTATTGATATCATAAAGTTTTGTAGGTGAGTTAGGATATTTAGTTATACTTTAAGTTTTATTTCTTTAGAAGATAGAATTTTTTTATTTATTATTGTTTTATTTTGAAAGGAAAATTTGAATTAAAGGATCATTCAGAGAATATTCTTTGTTGCTCAAATTTATTAAGTCTTTTTTTTTCCTATACATTTTCCAGTGAGCAAATTTGCTCCTGGAAGTGCCTATTCTCTTTGAAACAAATATTATGAACCAAGATGCATATGTTTGAGATAAAGATTTCATTATTGAACTAGGTTCCAAGTGATCCATAGTTTCATTAATCCATTAAGCTATCATGTTAATGCAAGAGTGTGCATGAGAAAATCTCTTAGCCTTTAAATTTGAATTGCATGTTCCATGCATAAATATCCAGTGCATACTATGAGTTCTAAATTTCCTTCAATTGAATACAAAGATTACAACTTCTAAATTTCATTGATACCATATGAGAATGGAGAATTTGATGCAAGGTAAGATATCATATGCATGATTTACAAAGGTGGCGAATAATTCTATTACAACTTGCGTGAATCTATTTGTGAATTTTGACAAGAATGGATATATACCGAGGAAACCACATTGTTGAATTTGTGTTGATTACATCATAATTCTTATACAACAATCTATCAGAATTTATCATATCCAATGCTATTTCTTTCATTACCACAATTGAAATTTGAATGATCATTAATCAAGAACATTCATCTATCCACTATTCCTTCACAATATAAACCAAATTATGAATTCACAAAGAACATTGCAAGGAACTCCCAAAATCTCCTTTTTTTTCTATTATGCAATCTGGTTCAAGACTCCATCAGGAAAGAACCAGTAAGAAAAGCCAATTTCATTGCCAACCATTCACAATATAAGTTTACATATAATTACATCAAATTCACAATACAATGATGATTTCTTCAAGCTTCTTCACAATACTTTATCCCTTCAACTTCAATTCTTCATGGAACCACAAGGGGAAACAAGGCTAACCCAAGGTAATTCAACACAATCAGAAAGACCCAATTCAACATACACCCATTCGGTTTAACACACTAGATCCATCCATAGGACCTTATTAGCGGGGGGGTGTGGATTTTCCCAATGGGAGATATCAATCACCATACCTTAACATAACCCTTTCGGGGTTAAAACTCAGGAACTTTCTTTGTTCCTCAAATGCCCTTTCGAGGTCGATTCAACAAGAATTTTCTTTCCTTTCCATACTCAAGATTTCACAATATCAACAAGGTATGTGATGATCGGTAGGGGCCCATACACCCTACCCTTTTTTCCCTCCTCTCATCATGAAAGGAGACTCTGCACCACTGAGGTCCAACTAAAGCCCTACCCCCACATGGCCACTTCTTCCCTATCCAAGGGTGAGTAATGCCAAATACAACCCCATGAAAACCCCTCAATACAATACATCAAGATGAACAAGAACACATCAAGAACAACACAAAAGAACCCCTCCAAAATCAATCCAACATACAAGAAAACAACAATAACAACACAACACAATGTGCAAGAACAAGCATGATCAAAACATGGAGAAAACCAAAATACAAAGCCAAGAATCCTACCTTCACCAAGGTGTGATGGTACCAATGGAGGTTTGAGAAGAGCTTCCTTTTCCTCCTTCCCTCTCCCACTATCTTCCAAGCTTTCTCCAAAAAATAGAGATTGGGTGACCCCCACACTAGACCAAGGAAGGCCTCCAAATAAGCCTCCAACTCAACCACCCAAAAGGATTCATAACTATTTCCACCCACTAGCCACTCTAGAAACTCCTAACTCAACCTACACCATGGTTAAACCTTAAAAGGAGGTGGGGTAAGACAACTCATGACCACCACTTGCAATTTTCGCACAAAGGCAAAAAGGGGACTTTTGAGTGACCTCAAAAGTCAACAAAAGGGGCTTAGGGGTTGGAAAAGACCCCTAACCCATACCCATACCCCTTGGGTATAATTATTCCATGTTAAAAGCCTTAGGAAAGAGGTTAGAGCCAGAATTAAAAAAATCTAGGAATAAAATAGGTCTATCTAACAACTCTAACTAGAAAATTAAGCACATGAACATTTTACGAGTGTCTAGCGACACTGAAAGAGCATAATTATGAACAATAGGGTTTCCAAATTTTAGCACATGGAGATCAGTTTTGTTCCTCCATAGGGTTTCTTGGCTAAATATCTGCACACTCATTGCACACATTAGTAGGTCCCAAAAATCACATGTACATATATACGTATCAGAAATTTACATAATTTGAAACATACATAAATCAAGGTTTTCTTGCATCCTACTTATATCCTTAATCATAAAGATTCCAATTCAATGTGTTAATCCCACATTTTACTGATTTCATCAACATACATATCCATGAGCATTAAATGACAATCATCAAATATATCTGGAAATAACATCACACAATATGAAATAATAAAATATGTTCTAAGCATCAGATAATGTCTCAACATCTCGAGTCGTGAATAACAAACAAAAAAAAAATAAGGGTAATGTATCACTATGCTACGATGGGTCAGGGCGAGGCCTCACACTTTTCTTCTTGTAATTCCCTTACACTATCATGAAGTACCTATATTATATTCTTAATGGTGTTTATTTTTTGATTCTGCCTCAAAAAGTTGCCAGTGACTGTTTGAAGCTCAGTGACTTTCTCCTTGATCTAATCATCAAATTCTTTTAGATGAATGTATGCTAAGTTGCACTTAGCATAAGCTTGTTTTCCTTCCTCTATAAACTACCTTAGTGTTTTAATACATATATTCAAAGTTTCTATACCATTTCTAATATTAGTGCACATGGTGTTTAGAAGTTTACGATCATGCTCAATCTATGCTTGAATGGTAGCCACATTCATGATTGTAGTGAACTCATTATCAAAATCTTCACACAAAATTGTTGTGTGCTGTTGAATATCCACTAGGGTGTCAATAGGGCTTACTACCTTCTCCATCTTGTCCAAAACTATAGTCAAAGTCTTCTCAATTGACTTGACTAATTTCTTCTTCTAAAGAAGTTTTCTCAGAAAAGATATAAGATTCTTTGCTTCATCTTCTTCATCAGATTGTGTTGTAGTTGCTACTGTTGTTTGGGTAAGAGGAGTAGAAATTCCTACTACTATTTTTTTTGTCAGAGGCACAATTAAGGTACCTATTTCAGTGCTAGTCTCCATCTTCTTTAGTAGGCTCTTGATCTTTTTCTTCATTAGAGCTACTATAATCTACAATATTGCCAACAATGTTGACACAAAAATCCTTGAATGGATCCTCTATTTTGTCAACTATCACTTTGGTTTTATCTGTTTGCATAGATTCACTACCAATAGTGATGTGTGGTGAAGATCTTGGTGTCACTATTGGTTCAAAAATATGAGGAGGACTGCAAGCTATAGTACTATCTTACTTTGACTGCGCACTCTACATAAGTGTCTGTCTAGCTTCTTCTAGTTGTGTACTTACTTTAGGCATCTGGCTTGCCTCCTTTGTCTATGCACTATCTCTAGGCATCTGACTTGCCTCCTTTTCTTATGCACTTGCCTTAGGCATAGTAGACATGAATGAAACTATGACCTCTTGAGTTTCCTTATTAACTTCCTCATAATTTCCTCCCATGAGGAGAATGGATCTTTTCTTATGTCTTAGCAATGGTGCTATACCTTTTAAAATTTCTTTTACATCTTCCTCATCATTTATAGAGTGTAGTTTTCTCACCATATTCATTCTTATTTGTCTATCTTCTTCTATAACTCTGCTCTTCCTATTTAGCAATCTATAATACAAATCTTTGGGTACCTTCCCTTTTATCCTATCAAATCTCTTATCTTTCATAATCATGTTCCTAACTAAAACATTTTCTAGCTATCTCCTATCCATGTTATTATAAAAATCATAGTATTTATTCAATTGTAAAAAAATGTTATCATTAATGATTTGCATGTTTAGATTTTCTACCTTAGGCTTCCATACCTTTCACCCTGTTGATGTCTTAGCTTCTTGATTAGCTGCTTCAATTGGTTTTTCACTAGTCTTCTCCTTAGATTTAGACAAGCTAATCTATAAAATTCCTTTTTTACTCAGGCCACCAGTAGTCTACTTCATTCTCCTTTTAGGAGGGGTTATGATCCTTGTAGACTTTCTTGTAGTAGATGCTTCTTCTATCTTTACTAGTTTTCTTGGAGGTTGCTACTGTGCAACTATTGCATAAGGCATAGTAGGAGCCTACACACTTGTTTGGGCAACTATGAACTCTTCAGTAGGTCCTACCACTACAATGGGTGTAGGGGTTAAAAGCTGAATTTGGCCACTGACCTTCATTTCCATAGCTATTCCCTTTACCTCATCAATTCTTTCCTAGTCATCCCAAATTCTTTCAAGATATAATCAATAACTTTCTCCACCTTTTTCTTGGAGTCCTTCATTACTTGACTAGTTTTAAGTTCTCTCACCTTCTTAGTATATGTTCCCCATCTAGGAAAATTAGAATCAACTTTAGAATGAACGATTATCTATTCATACCCTTCAATCAAATCCTCACCCATCTAATATCCCATAGGCTCAATGAATTTCACCTGAGGAACTACTACCTCCATACATGTGAAATCTATTTCAACCATAAAACATAATTCATCCTTATACTTCTCTACAAGCTCAGGAGGTACCCTATACCTTTGCTTCATTTCTTCTTGAAAAGACTTCATTATTCTATCAATGTCACTATCCATGACTACTTCAAGTCTTGACCTATAAGCTTGAGTGATTTTCTACATTGTGCAATCATTTTCATTCCAAACTATGATACTAAGAAACTTGTTAGTAGCATAGAAAAGTATGTGTATTAATAGGGATTCGAATCTAAAAATTGCACTCCTTGATTTCTTGATTCTTGATATGTTGTCCAACAATTATGTTCTATCAATATCACACATGTTAACTTCTTCACCTCTTACTTCCAAGTAAGTTGCATAAAGAAATCCTATAGGGAATGAATCTATCCTAGATCCATGATTATACTTATATCCCAAAATCTTGCAAATGAGTCTCACTCCATCATCTTGAATTGAGTTGACCTTCATGTTTCTTCCATCAAAATATGTGTTGAGATTTGCCTCAACAAGTTTATACACATTCTTAATATTTATTGGATTACTGCCTTGATTGCTCAATCCTATGACCTTGTGAATTAGGTCATTGTCAATACAAATGATAGAATCTCCTATCCATAGAAAATTATTATGTACTCTACTAAGAATTATCCTAGTCAATTCATTATTGCCAAAATCTGTGTAGAACATATGCTTAACTAGGTTAAGATGTTCTAGAAATCTATGTTTAGGTTTCAATGATAAATCATTGTTGCACATCTTCTCTAAATCCTTATGAATCTCTGAGTCACCTATGCTTTCAATTTTACAGTGAATGTATCCTTTGATATCTTCTACATGAAGAACATTTTTCAAAACTTGCAAAAATGTTCTAGTGGAGTCATTGAGTAAAGAAACAAATGGGTGTTTCTTGGAATTGTACCTAGGGCTATTGCTTATATTATGAACTTCTTTTCTTGCCATTCTTGAAGGATTATGCTTAATAATTTAGAAAATACCTCAATTTTGCATACTAGGGTTTCAGGTGACTTTGCGTGATTGAAGGCTTCTTAAATTCTTCAAATCTCACTTCAATCTTGCACACAAACTTTGCACAAGAAAATGATGTATGCAAGTTAGTTTGCATCCTTTAAATCTTCCACAATCTATACTTGTGCAATAAATGCATATCTGCCACTAGTTTAGTATATTATCTCTGTGCAATAGAGAGTTTAATCTTCTTATATGTCCTTATCCTAACTTTATCAAGGAATGTGCACTTTATTATAGACCTCTATCAATGTCTACTACATGTTTTCAACTGCACAACCTTTGATACTTCCTCTAGTATTAGTTATCAACAACTAGTACTCTATTTTATTGGGGATGCTTAATTCTGGTAAGAAGAGTAAAAAATAATAAGTGACTTTATTGTCTTGTTAGGTACATCTTTTGGAATTGTATGAGAGCTTCCTGGTTCCTTTGTCTTTACAAATGATTCCTTTAATTCATTTGTCTACTCCTTCATTTCTTTCTTCAAACTATCATTATTCCTTCTATTGTTCCTTCTATAACTTTGATTCCTATTTAGGTCTCTTCTATCCATTCTACAAAACCTCATTGTGTGTTCAAAGTTATCACATAACTGACATATAGGTATGCCTCCTTTCTATTCATTTAGCTTGTCATCAGGTATTCTACAATTCCTTGTAATATGTCCACATTTTTTGCATTTGTAGCAAACAAATTGTCTTCTTTCTCCACTTTCATTTTTTTGAGGTCTTTTGTTTCTTGCATGGTTAGTGTTCCTATGCATCCTACTATTTGCATTATCACTATCAAATTTAGGTTTCTTACAATATATTGCATAGTGACCATATCCATGACAACTATGAAAATAAAATTTTGAAATAGGTTTGAAAGACTTACCTTTGCAATTGACTTTAGTGTCTTTAGGTTCATCACACCAGGAAAAAGATTCCTTTCTTTTGTTATTCATATCTTGATTAGATTCTTTGACTTTCTCTGAGTGAGCAGCATTCTCTTTTTCTTTAAGTGTATCACTTGTCTTAGTTAGATCCTTATTGACTTTAGGAGTAACAAGTTCTTTTCTTTCAACAAATTTCTTGGTGGATTAACCAAGAAAGAATATAAGTCCAATCTTATCATAACTGTGCCTTTGTGCACATATTTATTCTTCAATCTTATCACTACTGGTATATAATTTTTCAAGCTACTACTTGGTTTGTGTTAGAATCTGATAAGATTAATAACCCAGAAAACTAGTGCAAAGAGTAAATATCTAAACTATGAATGCAAATGATATAAAATCAAAATAGATACATAGAGTTAGTCTCCAAGAGAGTAATGCAAATGCTGGAAGAAAAATAGCATTAAGAGGATGCAAAAACAAGAGATGCAAATACAAGCTAGGTAGCATGCTTATATAGGCTAGGAAGAGGGAGGAGGTGGCAACACCAACCAATGAGGAGCAACCATCTATCGGACTAAAGATAGAAAAGTATCTTTCCAAGATAGCTAATGGATGCTCACATGTAGGAAGGTGACACCTCACAACCATTCACCTAATAAGACATGCATTATTAACCTAAGCGAGATTATTAAAAGTGTAGGAAAAACCTAGCAAAATAGGAAAAATAAAAAACTACACTAACACCCCCCCATAAGCGAAGCTTAGGTGGATATAGAAATGGGTCTTGGCAAGTCAAGCCTAATGAGGTACCCATGTACATAAAATTCCCCCAAAAGAGAGAGAAAAGAGACTCCCCAAAGAAAATTAGGACTCCAAGTAAGAGGAAGAGGCCCCCCCAAAAGATGAAGCATCCCACACCCCCAATAAAGCTTGCAAATTTTGTCCGGTAGATCCACTTACATTGATCAAGTTTTCTTCCCTTAGGAAAAGGGACAAGATCCCAAGTGTGGTTCCTCATTAAGGAACTATACTCTTCCTGCATAGCTGTATCCCACTCAAAAATACCAAAAGCCTCATGAAAGGACTGTGGATTTGAGGCAGTAGAAATGAAGATATGTAGAGCATCCTGGAATTGTGAACAAGTCTGCTTGGTGTCTAATGGATCCCCAACCCAATCACCTACAAACTGCAAGGTCTGTCTAGCCCAAAGTGGACCAGAAGATGGAGAATCTAGAGGAGAATCATCAACTTGTGAATGATGACTAGGAGAGGAAGGAGGTGAGTCCTCTGAATCACTCTCTGCATCAAAAGTGGAGGTAGAAGACTGCTCAAGTGAATCTGACCCATTAGAAGATCTATCATGTATTCCAAGTGACTCCAATGTCAAAGTAGAAGGCAACCCTATGACCATGCTCTGTTGGTTAAGTTGATGCCATAATTTTCTCACATCATTAGAGTGAGTGAGTGAAGCAGTCAAAGGAGGATCAAGAACAAAGTGAGAAAACATATAGATTCATGACTGATGATCTGCTCTCCCAACTGCAACTGTAGAATCATTGTGCAACTCACGTATCTCCACTGAATTAGGAGTGAACTCAACCCGCTTGCCTAAACTTGTGTGAGTGATCTGGTGTATCGATAGGAGATTAGTTGACAATGAGGGTACACAAGGAACATCATGGAATGTGCCATCCCCCACATCAATAGACCCTCTCCCACTCACCTCAACAAGAGTGTTATCACCCATCAAAATAGAAGGCATAGTACATGGCTCCAAGGATGCAAGTCCTTCCTTAGATGAAGCCATGTGGTGTGAAGTACCCGAATCAAGAACCCAAGTGGATGGTGAGGAAGCAACTGCAAAAAGAGCCTTGCCTTTTCCTTTCCCCTTGCTATTTTCTTTTTCTTTGTTAGACCCTTCATTAGAACTTTGTTTGATAGACTCAGGAACACTGATATTATTCTTCTCAAGAATGTATGTCAAGTGATCAAGTTGTTTCTACAAACATTTATGTTCATCATGACCAGGTCTTTTACAATAGGCACATTTTATCTTTTCTTTCTTAGGCTTATCGCCCTTGGAAGATGGTGTATCAATAATTTCTTTTGAAGAAATCGATATCTGATCCTTCTTCTCCTCGCTATTCTTTTGTTTCTTGTCCTTACTATAGTTGTTACTGCTTTGTCCTTGTTGTTCTTTTGTGCCTTGGTTGGCAGCCAAGGCATGTGACTTAGAGGACTTAAGAATGCCCATCTGGATTAGCTTGTCCTATTCTCGAGTGAGATTGACAGCAAAATCATCTAAAGATGGCATGGTGAATTGAGTACCAAGTGCACCCTTAGTAGCATAGAAGGTAGAGACAAACACAGAATATTCTAAACTTAGCTTAGAGAGAATACTAAGAATTAGTTGTTCATCTTTCTTTTCAATTCCACATTGTTTTAACTGCAGCCTTAGTTATTTCAATTTGGTGAAGAAATCTTGGATTGTGTTGAAATTGCTTGGACTCAAACTAATTAATTCATTTTCCAACATATGACCCCTCATTGAATCTTGTGTGCCAAATAGTGTTTCTAGCTTTGTCCATTGGTGTATCCAAAGACTCAATGTGAAATAGCAAGTCAGGAGAAATAGACAAACACAATGTTCCAAATGCCTCATCACATTTGTTAAACCACTTAGGCTTATCTTCATCTTTAGCAGGTTCAATTTCAAGTCCCATAGTTATCCTATTTAATCCATCTTTCCTTAAGTGAATTATCATGTGTGATTTCCACTCAAAGTAATTGTATGGAGTTAGGATGGGCATATTTGTTTGATCCATGATGAAGAAATGCAAAGAAATGCTAAAAAGAAGAGAACCCAGCCACGACAATGCCCCCCCCCCTTTTACTCAATCAAAGAACCCCCCCAAAGAAATATGATTTGACATTTTATTTTAGTGCATTTACAACTACCACTAGAAAGAGATACTTAGTGGTCTTGATTTCAATGCATTACAAACCCTCATGAAGAGCATATGCTAAAAGTGAAACTTGGGCACAATAATCAAATAAACAAATAGCACCACTGCGATCTACACAAAAAATCATGCACTTTCAAAAAAAGAATTGCCTCGATACAAGGTCGTATGAGAAAGTTATGATCCTCCGAAGTTTCCAAAATGAGAACTGTGCACAGTCACGGCTAAGAATCTGCAATTTCTGAAGAATTCATGCATGAAAATCAAAAACCAACTTCACTAGTGGATAGAGCACAAAAAAATAGCCAAGTTCATAATAAGAATCATCAAAATCGGAGTCTGTATGAGCAAGAATGAGACATTTGAAAACTGCATTCAAATCTGTGACTGCCAACGGAGAGGGGTATGGCTGTAGCTTTGCATGCTCGATTCTGAAAAATATACAGCTTGCATGCAAAATCTAAAAGATACCCAAATAGTTTTTCAGGGCTGCGAACAAAACGCAGAAAGCATTTTTCTTGCTGATGTACAAAAGATGTTGCTATAGTGTAAATCAAACGCCTTTAACAGTAAAAAATGGCTCCAAAAATCAAAAAATGACCCCAGCAACCAAAATATAACATGCAAATGCTGGATCAGCTTCTTAAGTCCATCAATGGCATGCTGGAACCTGCAAAACTGATTGAAAACTCCAAATATGCAAGTTGGTTGTTAGATTTGAGATTGAAACCCCAGAGAAAAATTGTTTTTGTCAAAACTTTTCTGATTCTCAGGATCATCCAAAGATGCAAGAGAAGAGCATACTTCATTTTTCAAAAAACTATAATAAAGTTTATTTGCCCCCCCAAATCTCTCAAATAAGGAAACTAAAATCTACTCTTGCACATAGAAAAGCTCTGATACTATGTTAGAATATGATAAGATTAATAACCCAGAAAACTAGTACAAAGAGTAAATATCTAAACTATGAATGCAAATGATACAAAATCAAAATAGCATCATAGAGTTAGTCTCCAAGAGAGTAATGCAAATGCTGGAAGCAAAATAGCATTAAGAGGATGCAAAAACAAGAGATGCAAATACAAGCCAGGTAGCATGCTTATATAGGCTAGGAAGAGGGAGGAGGTGGCAACACCAACCAATGAGGAGCAACCATATATCAGACTAAAGATAGCAAAGTATCTTCCCAAGATAGCTAATGGATGCTCACATGTAGGAAGGTGACACCTCACAACCATTCACCTAATAAGACATACTTTATTAACCTAAGCGAGATTATTAAAAATGTAGGAAAAACCTAGCAAAATAGGAAAAATAAAAAATTACACTAACAGTTTGTACCAACTCACCTTTCACAATAGTGTTATATTTTTATAATTCTACACATTCCAACTTAATAGACTCTAGTTCAGATGTTACTTTTCTTAACTGGGATCTTAGATTTGCATTTTTAGCTTTTATTTCAGAGTCAATCTTTGCTCCATTTTTCTTAAGACTCAACTTAAGTTCAACTATCTTTAACTTATATTTTAAGATCTCATTTTCTTTATTCAAATCTTCAATGTCATCATCATTGATTTGATTAGAAAGTCCTTTCTATTTTAGGTCATCTATTTTGTTCTTTAATTCACCAATGTAGGCTTTTGCATCCTTGTATCCATCTTTGAGGCCATCTCTTTCATCAATAAGAAGATCAATTTGTTCAAGTTCAGGTTCAAGATTCTTCTTTAGTTGTTCCATATCCATAGGAATCTTATTTAGGTTGTTAAGCCTCTTTTGAATAACTAAGCTTTGATACCAATTGTTAGAAATAGATAATACTGAAAGGGGGGATGAATTAGTATTTTCAATCTTTTTACCTACAACTAAATATTATTGATTACTTCACCACATGCATAAGAAATTAAACCAATAGTGCTAAACAATAAAAACAACCATACACAAAGAGAGATCATAACACCATATTTTGTTAACTAGGGAAACCTTGGCCAAGGGAAAACCCCAGTAGGGATGAAATCCACTAGATATTCACTATATAAAGAATTTGATTAAGGATGTTGACCTTGTTAGGAGTCTATGAAGCATGTATAGTCTCTCGAGTCCTTGTTAGGAGACTAGGCCTTGTAAAAAGCCTCAACCATGTTAGAATTTGCTTCAACCTTGATAGGAATTGGTGGATCATATACAAATGTGTGCAAGAAGAGCCCATTGCCCTAACATACAACTATACAATAAGTTCTTCAAGAAATAAGTATACATACAATACTAAGTTATTTGTTGTACTTCAAAAATATTCTAACTGATGATTCTTCACACAAGAGTGATTTCACACATATTAATCTACAACATATCTTTGCATCATATAGTAAAATATTGCATTCACTTGTTACTCTCATTTCAAAAGATCATTACAACTTCACAATAACTAATCACTGAATCATCATTCTCTTTTTTTTCTCTCACTTGCTTTGCAAATAAAGTTCTTTACTTATACAAAAAAATTTAGTAAATTATTCCTTAGTCAGCTCATATAACATCATTAGAGTTGTCTCAACAAGAAATTATAACTTAAAAAAATAAAACAAGTCGTTTAACTCATTCTGCTCATATGCTTTGTTCTGTTATGTGTCATCACTACATCACTAATTCTTTCATAACTCAAACTTGATTTAGTGTATAGACATGCGCACTAGTATACATCATAATTATGATGTCATGCATCTTTGGTTAATTACACAAGAGAATATTCCAAGGGAATATTTTGTTATCATCACAACTATCCTACTGTTGTAACACTATCTAATACTTAGACAATTTTTCCTTCACAAGTGAACATGACTAATCTGCAAAACAAATATGTTACCATAAATGAAAACCATAACTTACCTTATCTAATTGATTGGACATATTTACAACATCCTAGATTCTCAACTAGTGGGGGACCTTGGGCCCTTATCTAATCTACCCATTCTTAGTATAGTTACTCAAATTGTCTTTCTTGATATAGCTTGAGTAGTAAGTAATTATCCTCTTCTACATTTGAATCAAATTGATTGGAATAAATACTCCCAAGTGATAATTTTATGTCTTCTACCAATTCTCTATTGGAGGCCTTCAATATCTCCTCCAACTTGTCCTTAATCTTTCCATCGGTTGACTTCTACATATTCACCATAGAGTCATGAACTGGAATGCCAAGACCTAGTGTTCTGATTTGGAAGTCATCTTTTGAGAGGTCATGAAATCTTCCTTCCTTTTGAGGCTTTGCAATTTTAACTAGCATGTGGTCAGTTGTTGAATCTATAGATAGGTTAGTGATTGTCTTCTTCTTCTTTATTTTCTTTGATGGCTAAGAGGAGGTGACTTTTGTGATCAAGTCCTTTGATGGGGTTGCATCTTCATATCTCCTCTTCTTACTATCAATGGTCTCTTTGATCCAAGACTCTATAGAGAGAACATTGCTAGTAGATTGAAGTGTAGATAGATAGAATAAGTTCCTTAGAATCAATAGAGTTTGATTGCTTTGGGAAGCAATAGGGAAGATAGCTACCTTGGTTACTGAAAGGACTAATTCTTGGCCATACATGAGATTCCTACCACCATCCAAATTGATGACTTAAAAAGGGGAGGATGGCTTAGCCACTAATTTCTCGTGTTCCTTCCCTTTATACTTGTCATCTTCCTTCTCTCATGTCTTCCCAATGTTCAAAAGATGGCTTGCTCAATAAGTGGGAGTAAGTGGCATATTCTTTTCTAGAGATTTGTTTCCTCCTTAGCTAATACATTGTTATGGCCCAATGGATGTTGTTATAGTGGTCATTATAGTCATAGTTGTAGCTAACTAGGTAGCTCTAGTTGATACTCCATATGTTGAACTGGAAACTCCAGTCCTTTTCTTCCTCACCTAGGTCAACTTCACCCATTTATCTATTCTTTTAATTATCCCTTGCATGAGAACCTCCATTGTATCAATGACTAGATTAGTAGGTGGAGTATGTAGAATATGTGTGTTCTTGATCTTCTCATAAGATGTGGGGTCCATGTAGGCTCCATCATCTACAAGATTAGAGACATCAACAAAATCATTATACAATTTTATTTCATCAATAGTAAGTCTTGACCAAAATCTCTCTCAAGTTTGGTACTCATTGAGACACCCAGACCATAAATCTTCACTATCCAAGACATGTCTATAGGCATACCCAAACTTTAAATGTTCCCTTATAAAATTTACTGGATCATATTGAGGCTTGAGCATCTCCTAGTCTATCAACTTGATCTTACATTCAAAACTCTTTACCAATTTCTTAGCATCTAATATGGAGGCACATGAATATGGGCCTACCACAATAGAGAATGGAATAGAGAATGGAATCTTGGCAAATTTCTTAACATTTGAACATAGGGTGTTCACCTCCAAAATTAGTCAACATAGCTTGAGTAGAACTACCTTGTCCTCCAGATATCTGGGAAATATTTCAGGAAAACCATCATAGGCTCCAATTGAGAAATAGTAGAAGCTCTAAAACTAGATGAATAAGCATCCAAACTAGCTCTTGGGTGAGAATCTCCTCTCAAGGAAACCTTGCAACTCCCAACACAATCTCATCATAAAAGCATCATTGACAACTACATACTCCTCATAGCTCCTTTGCAATTGTAGATGTGGATAGATCTTATAGACCTTGGTGTAGTCATTATAGTTTGGGATACTTGGGAGACCATGCCACAAATGGTGTGTTGTCAAAGTATAGACCAAATAAGAGGACATGTAAAATTACTTGAATCTTTTGATAGAATTTAACCATGAATCAAACTCATCATAGATGATCTAAACCTAATCAATCTTCATATCTTCAATGTAGATATTTTGTATCAAGAAGAAATGGTGCTTGATAAACTCCAAAATATCCTCTCTTCCCTCTAGTCTAAGGAGGAGTGCGAGGATGTCCATGAATTCTTGCTTTAGATTTGTGCCAAATGAAGTTTTTAGCATTTTTCTGTTCTTTGCGTTGGTGGTCTAGAACCAAGTTCAGTACATGTCCTCCTATCTAGCATATTTTTCTCATTAATCATGGATGCAGAGGATCCAAAATCAATGTCACAATACTACTCTTATGCAGGGATGTCGAATGTTGACTACATCAATGCCTTGTTATTTGACAAAAGAATGGACTGATTTGGAAACAAAATCTTCTTTATTTCTAGACCATATCTCTCTATGCACTCCTTTACTAGATTAGGTGCACAAACTACCATTGGGAAGTTAGATGCCTCTACTAATCCACTCTCTTTGAGTTTCAAAGTGATTGGGTGAATGAGTTGGGAATTTAGCCTCCTATGTAGATCACCCAAATTGTAGAACTTCAATGATGTATCTATATAATATTTCAACTCACTTTCCAATCCAATTAATATTTTGTAACCAGCATCTCAAAGTGTCATTTGCTTATGATTACACAATATGTAGCTCTCAATAAATAGTCATTAAATAAACTTGTAGAAACCAATTACATGCAAATCCAATGAAATAGCTTTAAGGAATTAGAATGTTCACACCACATGGACAGAATTAATTTTGGCCAATGATTATAATAGTCAAAATTGCATTTAATTCCTTAAGCAATGGCTATTTAAACTTTACAATAACTTGCACTTAAAATATTAAGTTCCTGAAAGAACTCTTACTTTACTTAAAGTAAAATTATATTACTAAAGTCATTAAACAACATAAATACTTACCTTTGCAAGAAGTGGCTTGCTTTGCTTCAAAAATTGAAATAAAGATGTTCTCAAAAATATTAGTATATGTAATAGAGAAAGAAACACTTAGCTTTTTCACAAATCCATTTTTCCTTATATTCAAAATCGCAGCATAGGGGGTAATCCGTTTTCTAGCTTATGCATTTCATTTTTCCACTTTCTACCAAAGGTTTTAACACTACTTTTTGTTCATAATGGTTTCACATTTTCAACACTTACTTCTCTGGAAGTATCCTTTGGGCTTCTTCAAAGGATATTCAAATTTTTGAGTAACTTGTATTTGTATTCTCAAAGACTCTGGAAAATCAGCCCATTTTGCTACCTTTAGGTCGAAAACTCCTTTCTGAGCAACATTTTTCAGACTGAGGCAAAACAAATAGTATTCAACTTTTAACTTCAATCTAATGAGCTTGAAGAAAGAACTCAAGCATATCTCACTTATTATGAGCCTTCAAGTAGTTTTATGAACACTATGCTGACATTAATTGATCATTCAAACTAACATTTGGCTTGAGTTCATACATTCTCAAAAACAAAACAAAACATCTCCATCTCCATGAATATGCAACAATGGAAGTATAAACCCATATTTCTAAGCAATATTTAATCTTATCTCCACATATCTGAATAAGTATCAACTTGGCCTCTATCTACAACTTCATAAATTATTGGGAATTGGGAAAAACATACTCACAAGCTTTTACTCACTTTCTATGGCTTGATTCTTTGGATTTGCACTTGGTGTAGTTTGCTTTGATGAGAGAATTAGTTCAAAAGCTCAAAATTTGTGAGCTATACAATGCTAGGAAAATATTACAGATAATAAGGTGTAGAACACTTACTTCTCATTGTGAGGATGCAAGATCACACCTCAACCATGTCTAAACTACCTAATCCTTGTGCAAAACAGAAAAATAGGAAAACTCACATAGAAAGGTTAGGTAAATGTATTGTAAAGGGAGACATGGAAAATAAAGATAGCAGACTGTTTTAGGAAATATGAGAAGCAAGTGGCCTAAAATAGACTTAGACACCTCTTACTCATTTTAACCAATAACCTCAAGCTTTAAAAGGGGAAGACTAAAACTTGGTAACAATATTTAAGTCACAAAGAAAATTTAGAGCTCACATCTACATGTATGGTATTTATTGTATGTTGGTGAAGTCTTTGCTACTATTGCGAAACCTAGAAATATAGAAGTAGTGAGTTACTATTTATTATGTGCACTACATAAAGGATGAAGTTAACTAAACTCAAAGAAAGTGATGGAATGCTATTCCTTACATGTATATTTTTGAGTTTATATATAAATTATGTGTGTTTATTATTAAATGATGAATTTATTTATTACATGTACACATTAAATTAACTTTTAAATGCATGGTGTGCAGGTTTAGTTGTTTTGAAGGGAACATATTTTAGCCAACAAAAATTAGTGAAACATGGAATTCACTTTGATGATTACAAACCTAAAAATAAAATACTTCAATATAGTCACCATGTTATTGCTACATCCATTTCTCTACATCTAGTTAAACATAAAGGTGGATGTTGCAAGTGGAGATTAGATACTGAGGACCATGAGAGAATATTAAATGTTCTCCATGAGCATATAGAACCACTTGACATATTTCAAATTATCACTTGCTTAGATATTTCATATTTCTAGGATTCACTACATTTAATACTTCATATTTATAGTAGTTACTTAGATATTTCATATTTCATATTTCATTTAATACATTTTATGTGTGTATATTCATTTCAAGTAACTTAGGACAATTATATGTGTAGACATGTGTACATGTTCATTTCATTCATAACTTATAGGACTTATATCGAGTATATGTATGTGTTAATTTCATGTAACGTGGGACTTACATATGTATATATTGTACATGAACTCATTTCATGTTACAGATGTAGGACTTATATTGAATACTTAGATGTTTATTTAATATGAATTTTAGGATTTTATATATGTACATATACATTTTCATCAATTGTGCCTCTTTAAATAATTTTCATCATGCATTTTAATGTTGAATCTTGTATATCTAACCACAAACTAAATACATATATAATATATCTAATCATAAATTGAACCAATCATGTACATTTCTAACCATAAAATAAATACATATATGATATTTCTAATCATAAATTGAAATTACAATCATGTATATATAACCATAAATGAAATGCATATATCACATGGACCATAAACTAGAAATATATATCATATGTCTAATCATAAATTGAACCAATCATGTGTCTAACAAAAAAAAATCATAAACACGCATGTGAAAATATCAATATGTATATATAAATGTCAAATTATAAATGTATATGTCTTGATAAGGTTAATGATAAATTAAAAATGTGCATGTGTCCTAAACTAGAGAGTCATGTAGACACATACAAATAGAGTGACCCTCTAATTGAGACTTGTGAGGACCACATGTCTATGGAGTATCAATTGAGCCATGCAAATTAAAATACAAAAATGTGTTAGACATATACCTATACATATACATGGGAACTAGTTTCAAATATTTGTACAAATTTAAATTCATTGATGCAAGTGCACATGTATGTAGTATTGAATTAATTTAAATTTTTATTTAAAAAACACCTAAGACTAGTGGGTGTCACATCCATCATATTTGTACCCCCATGAGTAGTATGCCTTGCTTTGATAACATTTCTCCTCCCACTAGGATTAGATCCCACACTGGAAGAAGCATGCTCTTCTACTTGTGCCTACAAAAATATAATTCATTTGGAAATATGAGTACACAAATATATACTTGTGAATAGAAATATTTTATTGTAAAAAGTAAACTTAAAAGAGTTGTACTTGGGTCTGAGGAGCAAGAGGGTCATCAATGATATGTACAAAGGTGTCATCGATAGAAACTCCATCTCCAATAGTTTGAATCCTCTGTAATAGTGAGGAATGCAAAAGAGTAATAAGCTAGGATGGAAGTGGTGTAAAGTCAATAGACTAAAATAGCATGTCCATGTATGATCCTATCTCAGTGGAAACATGAATCTAACTAAAATCTCACAATTGTTGATCAAGTATGTCAAGTATTGATTAATGGAATTATAAACAAGATAACAAGATACTAAGATGGGGGTGAATCAAAATTTTAAGAAATTTTTCTTGTCACCAATTCATTCGCATTCATTAGTTAACTTATGCATGTAAAACTTGTAATAATAAGCTTGTTGTAACATGCAAATCTAATATGTCACATGCATGAAAATAAACACATAACAATTTATTTTTTACCTAGTAACCCTCCAAGGTGAAGGTAAAACTAGGGTGGGGATGACACCCAAAAATCTTCACTACTACAATAATAAAGTGAACTTATTAGGGTTACAATGTTTGATCATAATATATGATCTACCCTATGAGGGATCTACCTTGTTAAAAGCATTTGAGACTATTAGGTCTCACCTTGTTAGAGGATTTAACACTTTCAATGAAGGAAGGACTCTATTAGGATATTTACAAAATATCTGTTAAGAGATTTACCCTGATTCAAGTTGATTAAAATTGATTCAGTACCTGACTCTTGGTATTCTTTATAAGTTGATTTTGAGTCTTCTCCTTGCTAACTGATCCTCCTCTAATATGATGATACTTCCCTTTCCCCTTCACTACTCCAAATAGGTCACTTGCTCTATTAAGAGATAACATAACACTTTCACTAACTTCTAATCTGATCTTGATCTTTTGCTTCATCATTTTTATATTTCTTCTTGTTCACATGCACAGTCTTCTCTTATCATCTCATTGCCTCATCACACACCACATGATCAAGGTTAAGATGTTCTCTATTTAAAGAGTTTCATAACTATTTTTCTAGATACTTCCATATTTTTCCTCTCCATCTAAATCATTGATCATAAACCATAAGGATGTGTGATCCATGTCATAAATACGTAAAAAATCTCTATAACAACCTCTCCATATATTAAATGTTCCTTCCAAGTTAACTAGAAAATGATTTACCTCAAAATTTGTACCATTCTTGATTTTTATGTAAACTCTACATTGCTTGGCCTTTACTATTTTCTGATACTCGGCATTGGTGTTGCTCAATCTACATTGTGCTCAACTCGTACTATGTAACTTGACATTTGTATGCTTTGTAATGTCAATTGATGATGATCAATGAGCTCATCTCCTATAGAAAATACTCGATGACCATACACTTACTCAACTCTTATAGAGCTTAACATATATATACCTATTTACATGACTCATCCTATATAGAGTAGCTCATCGCAGCAATGATGATCTAACTCTACCTTGTAAATGACTAAGTTTCAAACACTAATAGAAAATAATGGTTAGAGATACCAACAATATACCCCTTTGAGATTAGTGTAAAAAATACTTTTTCTTATATACATCATTATAAATACAATTTGATATTGAGCTCTCCCCCTGAGTCTTATGACTTATGCCAATGAATAGTGAATTAACAATGTCCACATACTCTGCTCTATGACAATAGATTCATTCATTTCCCCTTTAACAAATTTATTTCCCCCTTATTTTTGAACACTTCTGTCATGGATGTTGGGATTGAGTGGGTGGAAGAAAACCATATTTATCAATAAATGTTTGATGAATTTAAGTGATCATGGATAGTGGTGATCCAATGTGATTCTTATCACTTCCAGAATGTGATTCTGCGACTATAATCTTGCAACTAAGTCAATTAAGTTGTCATCCACTCAAAGATTGTGATCTTCTTTATAAGATCCTAGAATGATTGCATCTTCGGTATCAACATCACTTGAATAGAGACCAATTTAGATAACATTGTGATGTTAGTTGTCTAAAGCTTGGCCAATGTGCCTTGGGTGTTTAGTAAATTATTGTAATGATTAATACTAGATCCTACTGACTATGAAATAATATTGTTGGATGTCTTCATCTTAGCAGGAATCTAGTGTACTTATGTTTGAATGTCATTTTTGAATCTTGGCACATTTGACAATATGTTATGCTTTTTGTATAAGTTCTATCATAATCTGTACACACTCTTGCAATTAAACTTTCTTCTCAACAATGGTTATGGACACTTTATCCACAACCTTATTCTCAAATATTCTTTCTAACCAATCTATCAAATTTTCATTTGATTCCATATTACCAGCATTCAATTTTAAAATAATATTTATAAGCTAGGTAATAATAGGGGCTTCTTCTTCAAAATTTTCAATATCAAAAGCATCAACAAAAATTTTTTTCACATCATAAAGTACCTACTTTTTCTTATGCTCACTCCTTAACTCTTCATGTCATTTCTTTTTTGCCAAAATCTCATGTAACAATTTTTTCTGCTCTAGGGTGAGATTTGCAAAATCCAATTGTGGCATCTCAATTATTTCATATAGACTAACTTCAATATCTAGTGAAGTATATGCTATTCTTTTTCTTCACAAAGGAGTGATGTTTCTCGACACTAATTTTAGAGTTGTTGAGGGAGTTTTACCACTCAATCATACTTGTGCTTTGGTTCTCAAGACAACAATGGTCACACTCAGTTTAGCTCTACCTGTTTCTTTATTTTCCTCAATGTGAGGTGTTGAAACCATCTAAAAAACTATACATGTGTCTTTCACCTTAGTTTCTACTTATGTATTTGTGAGCCTTGATTTCTTGGCCTTTGGAGTGTTAGGGGTCTTGACATATACTGGTGATATGTTGCATTGCAAACTTAGCATGCTTGAACTTTCTCCACTATTGTGGTCATTTTCAATGGTCACAATTTTAGTTTCTTTCTCTTTCTTTTCTCCCTTAGTTGATAGACCAAAAATGCTTTTCCAAAGAAATTAATCCTATTGTGCTATAGCTTCCATTTGATTCTATAAAAAAAAAAAAAATCTATACTTAGGAATAAATATTTACCTATACTTTGTCAAAAATGTGTCCTGTTGGTCCTGGGATAGGTCAAGCATAACTTTGACTAAAGTTTTAGTCCTTATTTTTTATCTACTTCATTTTCCTACTGCCATCTTCTTTCTAGTCTCTTATATAATTCCTTGGATATATTATTCTTAATTTCACTAGGATCTAGCTTCTTATTTGAAATCATGTCTACCATAACCTCCTCAACTTTGGTTCTATCAATATTCTCTAGTGAATTATATTTGATAAATCTAAAACTATATAATCCTATAGATCTTCTAAGATATGTACATACCACTTTAATGGACCTATTTTTCCTTATGGATGGTCCTTTGACCAATCTCCTTCTCTTAGGTTTAGGGGCACTAGGCTCTATAATCTGCACTACTTTTTGTTTTATAGTCTTCTCGATACTATAGCTTCCCTAGTTCTTGACTTAGATAGTGGAGGAGGAGAGAGGGATGTCACTACTAGCTTCTTCTTAGTCCCTTGAGCCTTCTTTCTTGATGGAGTAACATGAACTAGGGATTTACCCTTGTCACCTTCTTCTTCTTCTTCTTCCTCATCACCACTATCTTTTTCTTCATCCTCTCCAAGACCTTGTGTTATCTGCAATGCTTCATTTTCCTTACCTAGGGTTCATATTTTTGCTTCTAGGTCTTCAATCATTATTTTCCTTTTCATCTCCTTAGAAGTTATCTTGATATTTATAGTTTTTATAGCCTTATCTTCCTTATATCTTCCAAAATATTTAACCTCAGCATCTATTTTTTCTTTCAATAGTTCAACAATGTTTGCACTTACTAAATCAATATCAATTTCATAACCAAAACTTTGTAACCAAGACTTCCTCGACTTTAATACCTACAAAAATGTATTGCATGTATCTACAAGAAATCATATGTCATTGTAATACCTTGTGACCAATTCTTCAAGTATCCTCATCCTCATCTTCATTCTTTTCTTGAATTCCTCAAAGTAAGCATCCATGACATTCTCAAAGTTTTCTCCTAATTGAGTAATGTATTTTCTTATCTATCTAGTCACTAGTTTTTTCTATTCCCAAAAAATATCACCAACACCAAGAAAATATTTTTGAATAGAAAAGAAAATAAATACAATGAGGGATACAAACTTACACATTGAATCCTTTGATTTTCTAATAGATGACACATTCTCTACTAGTTACAGTCTTTGTAGCTTGGCAAGATCATATTCATGATCTTTCATCACTATCTTCCATGCTTGATCCAATGCCATACATGAAACAATATTTAATTTTCTTGACTGATAAAATTTGTGAGCTATAACCCTCACAAAAAATTTGATTAGTGGATCAAAAAATTTTGTAAAGGACATAGCCCATCCATTCCACTTGGCACCTATGTTTTCCTCAATTTCCTCTTGACTCAGGCATCACATGGTTTTCATCTTATCTAGGGTTGGATAGCCTATGACTTTTTGAATCATTTTCTTCATGATCTCCATGGGTCCATTCTGTATCTAATACTTCATATTATGGATTGTCCTCAAAAAAATTTTAATCCATTCAATATTCAATTTTTTTAGAAAATCTAGGGTACAAGTTAACCCTTTCAACAACTTTAAATTCATCCTTCAAGATTCCTTCATTACAAAACTTCTCATATGCTTCTCTAATCTCATAGTCTCCCACTTTTGTGATCTTACACATGTAACAACTCCTAACATCATTGATCATAATAACTTTTGATGGTATCAAGGATAGTGCACCCATTGAATATCTTTTTATTGCAATTTTTGGAATAGCACGAAACTTTGGCAAAGGACAAGCATCACTCTTCACAAGTTGAATTTTACTAACCTCTTAGGTCATTCTGGTGGAAGATGAAGCTACCATATTCTGTGTTAGATTTTGAAGTCTATTTTGAATTACTTGATATAGTTTAGATCTCTACTCATTCAAGCTTCTTCATACAAATCACTCTTGAAATATTTTGCTAGTTGTTCAAATCTCCAAATCACTCTATACCTTCTTTTGTTCAATTTAGGGTCTACATTAATTTTGTGGACTTAGGTAGGTGGAAGCTAGTTGTCTAGGTCAAATAAAATGCCTTTGAACTAGGTTACAACTCAATCTCTTCCATACCACTCGATCTCTACCATTTCACTCCGTCCATGTTGCAATGCTCGGTCAACATAGACAATTCTTACTAACATTCAACAACCTTGCATAAATCTATTCTTATGCATCTTTGTATATGAAAATATGATATATCAATAAAATATACATTTCCATATAAACCTTTCTTATGTAGTTTGAGATGACATGATCACCTTCTCCATTGTATCAGGTGACCTCAGCTCCATTTTCTCTAGTATTTCCAAACTTATGACATTTGGGACATGTATTTCCAGCTACATAAGTTTACCTTTTATTTGTCCAAATAGGTTTTGTCTGAGATCTACATTCATATGCTCTATGCCCATAATTTTGATAGTTATAGGAATATCTTTCAAATCTAGGTGTAGTAGATGCATTCCTCAATCTTGAACTACAAAAACATATTTGGTGTCCTTGTTTCTTTCATTAAAAGTAGTAACTAGTAAACTTAGGTTTAGGATTTTGCATACCATGTTTTCTTCAATAGATGTTTTTGGTATGACCAAGTTTTCCATAGTGATAGTGTTAGTTTGTGGTGACTGATAAGGAAAGTACTATACATACTTCATAAATTCTTTGGGGCTCAGGGCATTGCTCCAAAAAAAAATTGGGCCCTATTTTATCAAGATTTTAGACCAACATGTAATTATTAATTATAACCCCAAAGTAGTAAAATACTTGTATAAAAGGGCTTAATAGGGATTATTTCATAGTTGTGATGCGAATATTGGTTATTGCTGTAGTATTGAGCTATAAGGGATTACGGATTGTAATCAGGTTGTAATCATTAGATTGTAATAATATCGGACCTTCTATTTGGTGGATGTAGCCCAAGGATTGGGCGAACCGTGTTAAATCTTGGTGTCTTGTGTTCTTTTTTGTGTGATCTATTATTTTTTGATATTGGTTATATTTGCATGTAATTGTTATTTCTCTCTGTGGTTTAATCCTAACAAGTGGTATTAGAGCCTATTTGTTTTTTAGTTATCCTCTACAGGAAAGTGTCACAGTTGAGTAGGAGTATCACAGTTCAGTGGGAGTGATGGCAGATGAGGGTAAATTGAGGGTTGACAAGTTTAATTTGAAAAATTTCCAGTTATGGAAGATGAAAATGGAAGACTATCTCTATTAGAAGGATTTATGGAAGTCATTGGAAGGAAAAACCAAGAATCAAGAATCTATGACAAATGATGAATGGGATCTTTTGGATAGAAAGGCAATTGGAAGCATTCAATTATACTTGGCAGCATTGGTGGCATTTAATTCTGCAAAAGTGAAGACAATAGAAGAGTTGATGAAAACCCTAGTGATACTATATGGAAAGCCCTCTACTTCAAACAAGGTATCTCTCATGAAGTGTTTATTTAATATGAAAATGGTAGAAGGTGGATCTGTTGCAAATCATCTAAATGAGTTTAATAATATTACTAGTTAGTAATGTTCAGTGGGTATCAATTTTGATGAAGAAATTAGGGCTCTCTTGATTTTGTGTTATTTTCCTTAAAGCTGGAATGGCTTGGTAATGGTTGTGAGTAATTTCATTCTTGGATCTAGTACCCTAAAATATGATGGTGTGATTGGTGTTGTTTTGAGTGAGGAAACTCGTAGGAAAACTTCAAGTGGAGCTACATCAGGAAGTGCTTTGAATGCACAAAGTAGGGGCAAAATGACTAAGAGAAGAAGTAATTCTGGAAATCATGGGAAATCAAGAGGGAATTCAAAGGGGAGGAGGTCTCAATCAAGAGGACTAAACAACTGTTGGTACTATAGGAAACTAGGGCACAAAAAGAAAGATTGTTAGAATTGAAAGAAAAATGAAGGAGATAAACTAGATGGAGATAAGGAGGAAAATGTGGTAGGTAACAAATCTGAAGAGGATGCTTTGCTTTTTTCTTTAGAAAGTGTTGATGATTCATGGGTTTTAGATTCTGGTGCTTCATTTCATGCTACACCTTATAGAGGTTATTTCATTGATTATGTCCAAGGGGATTTTGGACTTGTTTATTTGGGGGATAATGAACCCTATGAAATTGTTGGAAAGGAAAAAGTTATGATTAAGTTGTAGAATGGGAATCATTGGCTACTACATGAGGTAAGACATGTTCCAAGGCTGAGTATGAATTTAATTTCAGTAGGGCAACTTGGTGATGAGGGTTGTGTAGTTACTTTTAATGATAAAAATTGGAAGGTTTCAAAGGTTCCCTTATACTAGCAAAAGGTGTGAACGTATGCACCTTATATCTTTGTATAGGTCATATTTTTCCTTCTACTTTAATTGTTTCAGAGAAAAATGAATGTTCAGGAACAATTGTTGTAGTTGAGTAGAGAGAACAAATAGCTACTATGAATTTTGATACAACACTATGGCACAACATACTTGGGCACATGAGTGAGAAAGGTATGAAAGTACTTCATTCCAAGAAAGTTCTACTAGGTCTGAAATGTGTTAATATGGATTTCTATGAAAGTTGTGTCTATGGAAAACAAAAGAGAGTGAGTTTTGTGAAGACTTGGAAGGAAAACAAAAAGGATAAATTAGAGCTTGTGCATACCGATGTATGGGGACCACCTCAAGTATCTTCCCTTGGTGGCTCTCATTATTATGTTAAATTTATTGATGATGCAACTAGAAAGGTATGGATTTATTTCCTTAGACAAAAATCTAATGTATTTCAAACTTTTAATAAATGGAAATGCTTGGTTGAAAATGAGACTAGTAAGAAATTAAAATGTCTTAGATCTGATAATGGTGGTAAGTATTGTAGTCATGAATTTGAAGATTATTGCCCCACTAATGGTATTTGTAGATAGAAAACTATTCCAATGACTCCATAAAAAAATGGAGTTGCTGAACGCATGAACATTACTATAATGGAGCGTGTAAGGAGCATGAGTTTGAATGTTGGGTTGCTAGGTTGCCCTTACACATGTGGGTAGAGGCTATCAATACTAATGTATATTTGATTAATAGAGGTC
Organism: Cupressus sempervirens; assembly: GCA_028749045.1. Classification (NCBI taxonomy): domain Eukaryota; kingdom Viridiplantae; phylum Streptophyta; class Pinopsida; order Cupressales; family Cupressaceae; genus Cupressus; species Cupressus sempervirens. Next base: position 839,169,730 of record CM053783.1, read on the forward strand.
CCTCTACTCCTTTGGGTTGTGATATTCCAGAGTGAGTATGGAATGGTAAGAAGGTAAGTTATTCTCTTCTCAAAACCTTTGGTTGTGAAGCTTTTGCACACATAGATTTTGAAAATAGAACCAAGCTGGAAGCTAAGTCAAAGGAATGTGTATTTTTTGGATATAGAATTAATAAATTTGGTTGCAGGCTTTGGGATTTTGAAAATCATAAAGTTGTAAGAAGTAGGGATGTCATATTCAATGAGAAAGTGTTGTAAAAAGATCTGTTGCAGCATAGTGTTGGATGATACTCCAAAAGATGATGTTCCAGCCATTCCTCATGATGTGCAACAACTGTAACAACAAATACCACAAACACTAGTGAATGTTAGATGATCAATAAGGAAAATTAGACCCATAGAAAGATTTTCTCCCTCTTTGTATTCTATTTTACTTACTGATGCTGCTGAACCTAAATGTTATGATGAAGCTATGCATGTCAATACTAAGATTCAATGGGAGTTTGCAATGAAAGATGAAATGGACTCTTTGATGAAGAATAAGACATAGGATTTATGGCAGTTTCCTATAGGTAAAAAGGCTTTATAGAATAAATTGGTTTATAGGTTAAAAGAAGAGGATGGAGGTAAGAAAATATTTAAAGCCAAGTTAGTTGTAAAAAGATTTGTATAGAAAAAGTGCATTAATTTTGATGATATATTTTCTCCTATTGTTAAGATGACTTCTATCCGTACTATTTTAAGTCTTGTGGCTACTGAAGATTTGCATATAGAGTAGCTAAATGTTAAAACAAACTTCCTTCATGGTGATCTAGATAAAGAGATATATGGCTTAGCCATAGGGATTTGAGGTCAAAGGTAAGGAGAACTTAGTGTGCAAATTGAAGAAAAGTTTATATGGCTTGAAGCAAGCACCTTGGCAATGGTATCTAAAATTTGATAATTTTATGCATGAGCATGGATGTAATAGGTGGCATTTAGATCATTATGTTTATTTTAAGAGGTTGGATGATGATAGTTACATTATTTAATGTTTATATTTTGATGATATGCTTGTAGCTGGGTCTAACATGGATCATATTAAGGGGCTAAAATGCTAGTTAGCACATGCATTTTGTATGAAGGATTTGGGGGCAGAAAAACAAATCCTTGGTATGAAGATTTGTAGAGATAGGAAGAAGAGGAAATTGACACTATCTCAAGCTAATTATGTTGAGAAGGTGTTGCAATGTTTCTCTATGGAGAATGCTAAAGTTGTCAACACGCCTATACCTAGTCATTTGAAGTTGACAAAGGAGATGTGTTTCAAGATACAAGAAGAGGAGGATTAGATGTCCAAGGTACCCTATGTTTCAGTTGTAGGAAGCTTGATGTATGCTATGGTATGTACCAATCTAGATGTTGCACATGCAATGAGAGTTGTTAGCAAGTATATGAGTCATCCAGGAATTGAACATTGGAATGAGATCAAATGGATTCTCATATATTTGAGAGGAACATACAATAAGTCTTTATACTTTGGAGGCTCTACTACTGATTTATAGGGCTATGTTGACTTAGGTTTTATAGGGGATATTAATACCAAGTGGAGTACTATAGGTTATGACTTTACTGTTGGTGGGGTAGCCGTGAGCTGGGTTTCTAGGTTACAGAAGGTTAATGCTTTATCCACTATAGAGGCAGAGTATGTAGCTACTATAGAGGTAGCCAAGGAGATGATATGGCTTTAGTTCTTCTTAGAAGAATTAGGACACCCTCAAAAGGATAATTATTTGTTTACAGATAGTCAAACTGCCATTCATCTTGTGAAGAATTCAGCTCTGCATTCCAAGACCAAACACATACAATTGTGGTACCATTTCATTTGGTCACTTTTGGAGGATGGACAATTAAATTTGGACAAAATCCAACAGATATGTTTACAAAAGTAGTAACAAGAGAGAAGCTAAACTTTTTTAGTGTGGAGCCTGATCAATCCCCAAGTGGGAGATTGTTAGTTTACGGTGATTGATCAAGAAAGTATTGTACATACTTCATAAATTATTTTGGGCTTAAGACATCACCCAAAAAAAATTTGGGCCCTATTTTATTGGGATTTTGAGCCAACATGTAATTCTTAATTATAACCCTAAAGTGATAAAAATACTTGTATAAAAGGGATTAAGGTTGGGTATTATTTAATAGCTGTGATGTGAAAATTGGTTCTTACAGCAGCATTGTGCTATAAGGGATTACAAATTGTAATCAAGTTGTAATCATTGGATCATAATAATATCAAACTTGCTATTTGGTGGATGTAGCCCAAGGATTGGGTGAACCATGCTAAATCTTGGTGTCTTGTGTTCTTTTCTATGTGATCTATTATTTTTTGATGTTGGTTATATTTGCATGTAATTGTTATTTCTATCCATGGTTTAATCCTAATAGATAACATGTTGGTTTATCCTTTGGCTTTGCATTCCTTAGTTCTCCATTCCTAGATGATTCTCCTTGCTTAGTGTATGAATTTCTTGAGTCATCGGTTCTACTAGATGACTTGATGACTTCTTCAAAGTTACTATTTATGAGCTTTTGTACATCTAATATCCTTTCTTCAAGTCTAGTAGTCATTACCCTTTTGTCTTCTTCAGCCATAGTCTTGTCTTCTTTAGCTTTTTTCTTTTGTTCACTCACTTCAAATAATCTTACTGATTGGATTTCATGTTCTCTTTCCAATCCTCTTATTTATTCATTCAAGAGTTTTTCCTTTTCAACTAGATCTATAGATGTCTTGTCATTTGGATTGATTGATTCAAATAGTCCTTTAGTCTCAGCTTCTTCATAGGAAAATTATTTATCCTGGATAGCCAATTAATTTCTTCTTTTTAATGATTTCTTCAAATATCATCTTTCTTTCTCAAGTTTCTATAATATGAGTTAGATGTCAATCACCTAATTGTCAATAACCTTGTCCAATTTAAAAGCCTCCATCTCCAAGATCTAAACTCCAAGCAATTAAAATTCTCTTAGAGAACTAATGCTCAGATACCAATTATTGATTGATGGAAGTATAAATAGGATAACATGAACTGAGAGGGGGGTGAATCAAAATCTCAAGTACCTTTTACTTTTCACCAATTCATTCACATTCATCAATTAACTTATGCATGTAAAACTTGTAATAATAAGATTTTTGTAACATACAAATCTAATCTATCACATGCATGAAAATAAACACATAACACATTTTTTGTTAACTAGAAACCCTCCAAGGTGAAGGTAAAATTGGGGCGGGGATTACACCTACAAATCTTTGCTATTGTAGTAATAAAGTTAACCTATTAGGGTTACAATGTTTGATCATAATATATGATCTACCCTATGAGGGATCTATCCTATTAAAATTATTTGAGACTATTAAGTCTCACCTAGTTAGAGGATTTAACACTTACAATGAAGTAAGGACTCTATTAGGAGATTTACAAAGATCTATTAAGAGCACTCTATTAAGATATTTACCCTAATTCAAGTTTATTAAAATTTATTTAGTACCTAATTCTCAATATACTCTGTAAGTTGATTTTGAATCTTTTCCTTGCTAATTGATTCTCTCCTTTGATCTAATGATACTTTCCTTTCCCCTTCTCTACTTTGAATAGGTCACTTTCTTCGTGAAGAGATAATAGAACACTTTCACTAACTTCTGATCTAATCTTGATCTTTCACTTCATCATTTCCATGCTTCTCCTTCTTCACATGAACACTCTTCTCTTCTCATCTCATCACCTCATTGCACACCACACACTCTAGGTTAAGATATTCTCTATTTAAAGAGTTTTGTAACGATTTTTCTAGATACTTCCATATTTTTCCTCTCCATCTAAATCATTGATCACAACACATAGGAATCTACGATCCACATCATAAATGTGTAAAAACTCTTTGTAACAACCTCTAAATATATTAAATGTTCCTTCCAATTTAGCTCAAAAATGATTTACCTCAAAATACGTACCATTCCTTACTCTTATTTAAACTCTTCATTGCTTGGCCAATGATGAGCTTTTCTCATATAGAAAAATAATTGGTGACCATACACGTAATCAAATCCTATTAGAGCTTAGTACATACATACTTATGTACATGACTCAACCTATATAGAGTAGCTCGGTCATAGTGATGACCATTTGACTCTACTTTATAAATGACTAAGTGTTTAACACTAAGAGACAACAATTGTTAGAGATACCAATAGTCAAGTCCACTATTAAAAATAGAAATACCTCAACTCCTAAGCTCCCCTCAAGTGGAGCTATAATATAATTTTGTGCATCTAAGTAGAGTTAGGGTTAGACTGCTAAGTTCCAAAGTGTTGTGTGAAGTGCTCAATGCCAAAGTCCTATATATAGTGTTGTGTACTCTGGTGTGCATGACCTAATGGTATGTCATGGGTTGCTCAAAATATAAGTCTCTATAAAATCATTTATGTGACAGTATATAAAGGCATCCCCTCTATATCTATGATATACAAATATTTCTATAAAATATCATATAGAAGATACAAGGCCATCTCTATATGTATGTGCTCTCTAGTGATGCCATGTATATCTCCTAGCTAGGGTAGGAATACATGCAACTCTATAGATCTCATTCATGGGAAAAGTAGTACTCAATGATGCCTTAGAAGATGATCATTGGCTAGGTCTACTCAAAAGATATCTTCCTAGAGTGTCAAATGTAATGATCCTAGTTGTAGATGCAACATGTCCTATTTGATCAACTACTTTCCTCGAAGAATAATGACAACTCTATCTATAGTAGCAACAATCACTAGAGTCTCTATTGGGGTCCTAGATCTCACCAATGCATGATGATGAGGAATAATATGAGACTACTCATGGTACACATGATGATCACAAAATCTACCAAATCCTTGACCATAATATCTTAGAATATCTAAATAGTTGATGTAGTGCCCCAAATGGATCTCCATGTACACCTGCTAAGAAAAATATAATGGAATTTGGAAATTGTTAGGATAACACCCATGTGCTTTTAGGAATCAAGGGTATATCATACAAAAAATCTATGACACAACACATCTAATAACCTGATATGACTTTACCTTGGTCTTCCCCTCATAAAATAGGAAGAGCTCTCATTTGATTATCTCCATAGAAACCAAGCTCTGAGCCAACCCTAAGGAGATATCAACCAAGATCTCTTCTCTAAGATCTACAAAAATCCTATCTATAGACTATGGTGCAAATCCAAATTGTTATCTAAGCCTATTAGTAAGCTCCTCAAGACTAGTAAAATTATGCTAACATATACCTCTATATAGATGATCCTGAGATCTCTTAATAGTTGATCTCAGTCTAGCAGTCTCTATGGTCAAACATACTAGATTATAGTTATCTTATTAGGAATGTGAGGGTGGAAAAGTGTACATCAACATGTGGTCCCTATCTCTATCCTTGAGCCTAAGCATGTCCTTGTCCATATCCTTTTCCCTACCCCTATCCCTATTCTTGATCATGTCTCTATCCCTAACTCTCTCCCTATCCTTGATCTTGAGGCTGAGGCTGAGGTTGAGGTTGTCCATGATCATGAGATTCCATCTACATGTACAACATATGAAAAATAAATGTTGACTTAATATTACAAGAACATAAGGGGTCAACAATGGGATGCCATATAATTACAAGATATGTATTCAATAAGGGGTCATGATAGGTTCTATTATTAATCTAAGGTCATAAGAGGTCCTATTAAGTCTTATAAGTACTTCTAAGGTCTTAAGAGCTCATGTATAAGGTCTTCATAAGTCATATTAATAATTAATCATAATAAATTAAATGTAGGAGAGATAAATTGAAGAGAAAGTGAGAGAGAGGAGAGAAAGTGAAGAGAGAGCGAGGAGAGATAGTGAGGAGAGAGAAAGTGAGAAGAGGGAAAGTGAGGAGAGAGAGTTCAAAGAGATACAAAGTAAGAAGAGGCAGAGTTCAAAGGTGAGGAGAGAGAGGGGGAGAGAGAGACGAGAGAGTGAGGAGAGAGAAAGTGAGAAGAGAGAGAAAGTAAGAAGAGGGAGAGAAAGTGCACAGAGAGAAAGAGACGAGTGAGGAGAGAAAAAGTGAGAAGAGAGAGAAAGGAGAGAAAGTGAGAAGAGAGTGAGGAGAGAGAAAGTGAGAAGAGAGTGAGGAGAGAGAAAGTGAGAAGAGAGAAATTATGGAGAGAGAGAGAGAAAGTAAAGAGAGAGAGAGAGAGTTCAAGGAGAGAGAAAGTGTGAGGAGAGAAAGAGAGAAGAGGGAGAGAAAGTTAGGAGAGAGAGTGAAGAAAGAAAACACTCTAGAGAAGAAAGAGAAAGAAGAGGAAGAGACGGAGAGTAGAGAAAGAGAATGAAGAGAGAGAACACTCTAGAGAGAGAGAGAGAGAGAGAGAGATTTCTAGGTATCCTAAGTTTTTATTATTTTATTCATCTAGAGTTTTAAATCATTTTTTTTGCATCTAATCCTATTTTTGGTTTTTACTATTTTTTTACCTAGCATTTTGTATTTCTAAACATATTATTTCTTCCATTGACTACAATTTTAACTATGATTTATCAATATTTTCCAACATTTAAACTAAGTGTTCAAGGAGAGAGATAAAGAGAGAATATGGAGAGAAAGTGTGAGGAGAGAGAGAAGAGGGAGAGAAAGTTAGGAGAGAGAGAAAAGAGAGAGAACACTCTAGAGAAGAGAGAGAAAGTGATGGGGACACAACCCAAAAACCAAAATGGACACAATAGAAAGGGAAAATTGTATTAACTAAGAAAATAAGCTATTACAAATAGTACAAGAAAATAAACTTCGAAACATGCCCTAAGGGCTTACAATAGCATAAATTTGGAGATAATTTCTCCTTTCAGTACCTCCTCTCAAACTCCACTCCCAACTGCCTTTTACAATGCCAAAAATCTCCTTAAATAGACCTCGAAGGGTTAAGGACTAGGAGTACATTCTAGAAAGTGCTACTAGGCATCCACCGACCAAATAGAAGGTTCTAGAAGCTGCGTTAGAAGTCGGTGCAAATCTAGAAGAATCCAAAAATGGTAACCAAACTTTTGTGAGGCATAACTTTTGAACCGTAGCTCCGATTGACGAACCGTTTACATTTTCGAAAAGCTCTTGAAGTGCTCTATAGCCCTATGGACAAGTTTCACTCATCCCCCATTTTTTGGCCCTTTTCAAGGTCATTTAATGCCCCTAACCTGACTTTGAAGCATTCTTAGGAGGTCTCCAAAACTTGAAAAATTGCAATAACTTTCAAACCGTGGGGCCTTTTGACCTGATTCTTTTTCTGGAATGCTCTAAATTACAATTACATTCATCTGGCCAATTCACACCTTCTAGTTTACCAAAATGATGGCCCAATTACATGCTCCTATTTTTTCAAGATTTTCAAACACACTAATAGTGGAACTGTGAGAGTTGGAACCTTTATTTGACCTAAATGGGTATCCAAAAATGAAAACACATGAAACAGAAACTAAGTCTAAGTACATTTTTTTGGGTGACACAAGATTACCCTTATACCTCTGGATACTCCTACATCAGACACCCAGGGTAGATTGAAAAGTGACCCTATCACTTTATGAATGGTAAAGGAAATCCCAAATGGGAAACCTTAGCTGCTGAAATCCAAGTTGAGTCCTCGATCGGTCGTCCTTTCCATTTGACCAAATACTCTTCATACTGCCTGTTTCTGGTACTCCTACCCACACGATGATCTAGATTTTCTTCTATCTCCTCCTTCTTAGAAGCAGGAATTGGGCATGGCTCTAACACCAGCTCCTCATCTGCACCATCATCATGATACTCTGTTAAATCTGCAATGTTGAAAATGGGAGAAATGTGAATACCATCTGGCAGCTCCACTTCATATGCATTTCCTGAGTCATGTTTCTTCAAATTTTTGGAAGGGCCAAATTTCTTCATTTTCAGCTTGTTGTAAGTACCGGCTGGAAATCTTTCTTTTTGTAAGTGCACCATGACTAGATCCCCTACTTGAAATTCCTTATGTCTTCTCCTTTGATCAGCCCTAGCTTTATACTCTTGATTCATCTTGGTAATGTGTGCTTGAACCTCCTCATGTAGACAGTTGATATGTTCAGCAAATTCCTCAGCTTCAGCACTTGTCCTCTCCCCTTGTTCTATCTTCCTCAATTCTGGTGTAGTCCTTGGGCTATTCCCATATACAATTTGAAATGGTGATTTTCCAATACTCCTATTTATAGAGTTATTTTAAGCAAACTCTGCTTGTGGTAGAATCAAATCCCATCCCTTGGGCTTATCCCCAACTAAACATCTCAGCAAATTGCCCAGACTTCTGTTTACCACTTCTATTTCGCAATCAGATTGTGGGTGATGCGTGGAACTAAATTTTAAGTCTGTTCTCAACTTTTTCCACAATGTCCTCTAGAAATACCCCACAAGTTTAGTATCTCTGTCAGAAACTATGCTCCTTGGAAGACCATATAGTCTTACCACCTCTTTGAAAAACAAGTCTGCAATATGGACAACATCATGAGTTTTGTGGCATGGAATGAAATGTGCCATTTTGGAGAACCTATCAACCACCAAAAATACTGAGTCATTACCCCTTTGTGTCCTTGGCAATCCAAGAAAAAAATCCATACTTATGTCCTCCCATGGCCTTGATTGAATAGGTAATGGCTGATATAGGCCAGTATTGTGACTAAACCCCTTGGCAACTTGACAAACCTGGCAACTCTGTACAAACTTCTTCACATCCTGTGAAATTTGAGGCCAAAAATAATGTTCTCTAAGAATGGCAATGGTCTTATCTCAACCAAAATGTCCTGCCATCCCTCCACTATGTTTCTCCTTAATCAGATTTTCCCTCATGGAACTTCTTGGAATGCACAATTGACTACCCTTGAACAACATGCCATCCTGAATCAAATAGTCTAACCACTTGGTTCTATCTACAGCAACAGGTTCTTTATAAGCTTTCCATGCTTTAGCAAAATCAGGATCCTCAAGGTACAAATTCTTGAGTTCATCAAACCCAACTACTTCAACCTGCATTACTGTAAGCAACAACTATCTCCTACTTAGTGCATCTGCAACCCTGTTAGATTTTCCACTTCTATGCTTCAACACAAATGTATAACTCTGCAAGAACTCTACCCACTTCATATGCCTCTGATTCAATTTACCTCGGCTATTTAGGTACTGTAATGCCTGATGATCAGTATAAAAAACAAATTCCTTTGGCAATAAATAATGCCTCCATTTTTTTAAGGCCTGAACTATTGCATAGAACTCTTGATCATAAAAAGAATACTTCTTCTTTGCATCATTCAATTTTTCACTAAAATATGCAATAGGCTTACCTTCTTGGCTTAATACAACCCCAATAGCATTGCCACTAGCATCACAATCTACCTGGAAAACCTTTCTAAAATCTGGAAGTGCCAACACATGCTGTTCTGTTACCTTCTTCTTCAGCAATTCAAAACTTCTCACAGCTGCTATAGTCCATTTGAACTCTTTTATATCCCCTCTTATTGTATCAGTTAGGGGTGCACATATGCCACTAAAATTCTTAATAAACTTCTTGTAAAAACTAACTGGACCATGAAATGATCTTACCTCAGTAGTAGACCTTGGAGTAGGCCATTCCAAGATGGCTTTTACCTTCTCTGGATCCATTTTGAGACCTTCAAGTGATATAACAAACCCCAAATAGACTAACTCCATTTTTGCAAAGATACATTTCTTCAGATTAATTAATAGTTTTTGTTCCCTTAGCCTTTCAAGGACACTACGAATATGCAGTAAATGTTCTTCCAAAATCTTGATGAAAATTAAAATATCATCCAAATAAACAATAACAAATTTTCCCAAGAACTTCTTAAGTACCTCATTCATGAGCCACATGAAGGTGCTTGGGGCGTTCGTCAATCCAAAGGGTATGACTAACCACTCATAAAGACCCTCCTTGGTCTTGAAGGTTATTTTCCACTCATCTCCTTCTCGAATCCATATCTGATGATAACCACTCTTCAAATCTATCTTTGTGAAGTATTGAGCTCCACTCAAGCAGTCCATAAGGTCATCCATCCTTGGCAAAGGAAATCGGTACTTGATGGTTATCCTATTTATAGCTCAAGAATTTGTACACATCCTCCACTCTCCATCCTTCTTTGGTGCAAGTACTATAGGTACTGCACATGGACTTAGGCTCTCTCAAATCAAGCCCTTCCTCAACAACTCCTGAACCTTTCTATTTAGCTCCTCTATTTCAATTGGAGTCATCCTATGAGCAGCCTTGTTACGCAAACTAGCTCCTGGAATCAGATCTATCTGATGACTAATTTTCCTTATTGGTGGCAATCCATCTGGAACATTATCAGAGATAATATCTCCAAACTCCCCTAGTAAATTTGAAACTTCAAGTGGTATTTCACTACTACCTTCTTTATCTTTCCTAGGAATCAAAGCATAGCACATATGCTGATGTTTCATGCCATCTAAAAACTTCCTTCCATCAACAAGACAAATCCTAGCACTGCTACGTACCTTTTCACCTTCCTTTTTCATGGGCTCCAATTTGTGGCAAACTCCATCCTTTGTTAGAGTATGTGTTTGCATGTCCATCATGCACTGCATGTCTATCAAACTTCCATGGTCTACCCAACAATTGATGGTAAACATCCATCAAAATAACATCACAGAGAACTTCATCATGGTAACTCCCAATTTTGAATTTTACTAAAAATTGTTCACTTACCAGGACCGTATGATCATCTTTTACCTAAGCAATCTGATAGGGTTGGGGATGTTTCTCCCTCTTGAGCTTCAGCTTAGAGACCATCTCTTCTGATACCAATTTATCAGTGCTACCACCATCAATGATCACGTCACAAAATTTATCCTCACACTTGCATCTGGTATGGAAAATACTCCTCTGTTGTCCTAGTTCAATCTCACCATTTAGTAGGACTCTTTCATTTACCAAGGTCTCTCCTCTTTCTGCATCCTCTGAATGTGATGATTGTGCATCCTCATCCACATGAACAACCCTAGCTTGGCCCTCAGCTCTCCTCTCCTTATCGTTGAGGGCATTCAAAGGCACGATGACCTTCTTCATTATAATGGAAACAGGTACCATAGAAGCCTCCTCTTCCTTGTCCACATCCTCTACCTTTTCCTCTCTGATTTCCAAAGTCTTGGTCACAGGAGCGGTTGAAACCCTCATTCCTCTAGTTCTTGCTAGTACCCTCATCTTCATTTTTCTTTTGGGTTTCATTGCGGCCTCCAGATGACCTACTGCTTCCCCTTCCTCCTTGACCACACCCTCTTTATCTTCCTTCAAACCTTTTATTTAGCTTCTCTTCAACTCATAGGGCAAACTGGTATGCCTCTTCAACGCTGGTCATTCTTACCAGACTTAATTCCTCCTGGATGCTAGGTCGCAACCCACTGATATAACGAGCAACCTTCTCCTTATTTGCTTCTGCATGCCTCGCTCTAATCAAGAGTCGGTAAAATTCCTCTGTATATTCTTGGACTGATCTTCCTGCTTGCTTTAACCCATGCATCTTCTTAAACAAATCAAGCTCGTAGTCCACAGGAATGAACTACTTCTTCAATTTGTCCACAATGCGATCCCATCTTGTGATCTTCTCCTTTCCTCTTCTGTTTCTTTCCACTTGAGCCTCTTGCCACCAGATTTTGGCATGGCCTTTCAATTTGGCCTTTGCAAACTTAACCCTATCTGGGTCCCTAATATCCTTATACTCAAAGTATTCTTCTAGTTCATTGATCCAATCGATCAACTCATCTGGTTTCAGATTTCCTAAAAATACACCCACTTCAATTGTGGGTCTTTTCCCAAACTTAATAATGGCCCTAAAAAGCCTTTCCTCTGCATGATTTAGAAATTCCTCATCAAATTCCCCTTCTAGTTCCATTACTTCTTCTTCATTGTCATCCTCACTATCGTCACCTGCGACAACATTTTCTCCTCTACGGAGCTCCTCTTGTAATGCTTGCACCTGCCTTTGGAGGGCTCTAACCTCCTCAGGATTAATAGCTCTAGCCCTTTTGCCACACTCTCTTCATGGAGGCATCTTCTAACTCAATCCCACAACCACATAGTCCTAGTGCAAATTGCCTCACAGTCGGCGCTCTATCTACACACTCAGGAAAACCTGCTCTAATACCACTTGATGGGGACACAACCCAAGAACCAAAATGGACACAACAGAAAGGGAAAATTTTATTAACTAAGAAAATAAGCTAGTACAAATAGTATAGGAAAATAAACTTTGAAACATGCCCTAAGGGCTTACAATAGCATAAATCTGGAGATAATTTCTCCTTTCAGTACCTCCTCTCAAACTCCACTCCCAACTGCCGTTTACAATGCCAGAAATCTCTTTAAATAGACCCCGGAGGGTTAAGGACTAGGAGTACATTCTAGAAAGTGCTAGTAGGCATCCACCAACCAAATAGAGCGTTAGAAGTCGGTACAAATCTAGAAGAATCCAAAAATGGTAACCGAACTTTTGGGAGGCATAACTTTTGAACCATAGCTCCGATTGATGAACCGTTTACATTTTCAAAAAGCTCTCAAAGTGCTTTATAGCCCTATGGACAAGCTTCACTTGTACCCCATTTTTTGGCCCTTTTCAAGGTCATTTAATGCCCCTAACCTGACTTTGAAGCATTCTTAGGAGGTCTCCAAAACTTGAAAAACTACAATAACTTTCAAACCGTGGGGCCTTTTGACGTGATTCTTTTTTTGGAATGCTCTAAATTACAATTACATTCATCTGGCCAATTCACACCTTCTAGTTTACCAAAATGATGGCCCAATTACATGCTCCTATTTTTTTGAGATTTTCAAACACACTGATAGTGGAACTGTGAGAGTTGGAACCTTTCTTTGACCCAAATGGGTATCCAAAAATGAAAACACATGAAGCAGAAACTAAGTCTAAGTACATTTTTTTGGGTGACATAGGATTGCCCTTATACCTTTGGATGCTCCTGCATCAGAAAGTGAGGAGAGAGATAGAGAGAGATTTTTTCTAGGTATCCTAAGTTTTTATTTTTTATTCATCTAGAGTTTTAAATTTTTTTTCTACATCTAATCCTATTTTTGGTTTTTACTATTTTTCTACCTATCATTTTATATTTCTAAACATATTATTTCTTCCATTGACTACAATTTTAACTATGTTTTATCAATATTTTCCAACATTTGATCTAAAATAAAACATATAAACATAAAACTAATTAATGTATACTAAAATAATAAATACCCATAAAAAACTAAATATTCATTAAAAACAACTAAATATTCATCAAAAACTACTAAACATTCATCAAAATCAACTAAATATTCATTAAAATTACAAAAATGAACATACATTGTATGTTGAATGTTCAAAGGAGGTAAAAAAATGGTAGGTCAGAATGATGATGCAACTAAAGATGTTACGATGTTCACTCTAAGCCCTATTATAAATTTGTCACTATAAAAATGAACTCAAATATCATAAAATGACAATTATAAAGCCAATTTTGGTGATATACTAGGGTTTCAAGGGACTTTGAGTGAAGTATATTAGGCTTCACATGAAGCCCTTAGGGATTTTACACAAAGCACTAGGCTTTGAGTGAAGCCTCGATGGGCTAGCTAGCTCGTTGGGCTTCATGCAAAGCCTTGGGCTTCATACAAACCTCAACCCACATGGCTTCATGTGAAGCCATGTGGACACTTTGATCAAAGCCTTTTCTTCATGTGAATCCCTCAAAAGACTTTTTCTTTTCTTTTCATCAGCTTTGTTCATAGTGAAACATGGGAACCAGTAGCATGGCCTAACCCATATGTCTATTTCAAGAAGCTAGAATGATAGAAGATGAATATATAAGAAGTTATATTAGGATAATATTAGATATTTTTGTAGGAAAAAAGGCTTGTGAAGGAACTAAGGAAGATGATGAGATCAAGTGGAAGATCTTGAGAAATTTGACACCACCATTTAAGCAGACAATTTAGATGATTGAGGAAGTGATACCTTGTACTGAGAGATTTTCTAGAGACACTCTTCTTCAAAGATTGGAAGCAACATAAATAGGGTTGAAATAGTCTAGAGATTTTCCTACAGTAGAGACTATCTTTAGTACATTGAGTTTTCATCCTTCCCTATCAAGGAGTATAATCTCTAGTGGAGATTACGCTATTAGTAGTAGATCAAGATCTGAAAAAGATAGAAAGATTAAAGAAGGAATTGTCCAACTTCTGAGAAGAGAACTAGAAGGTAAGAAAATATTTAAATTTTGGACTTGTAATGAATTTGGTCATTATTCTTCTAAATTTCCTAAGAGAGTAAAGAAGTTTAAGAATAATTTCAAGTCTAGAAGGCCTAGAGAATGTTTGTTTGTAAATGATGATGATGAGTTAGGATTTGTTGCTATAAAGGAAGAAAATATTGAAAAATAAGTTAGAGAAGAGAAATACCTCATATTATAGGGAGAATAAATCTGATTGGATCATAAATAGTGGTTGTTCATATCATATGATTGGTGATATGAATAAATTTGTTGAGTTCAACAGTTGTAATGGAGAAATTGTTAGAGTTGGTAATAATATGGCTTAGCATATCAAGGGAATAGGTTCTATTACTCTTGATGGTAATACTATTATAGATGATTTTTATTTTGTTGATGGACTAAAACATAATCTTCCAATTGTTGTATAGTTGGTTGACAAGGGATATCAGCTATAGTTTACAGAAAAGACATGTATCATCAAGGATAAAATGGTAATATGATTAGCACTAGCACAAGATCTAGACATAATTTTTTTTATTTGAATCCTACAAAGATGACATATTTGGTTGCTAAAGATGACAACAACTAGTTGTAACATAAAAGGTTTTGTCATATAAATTTTGATAATATTGTGAAAGTAACTGGTAAATTTGTTGTTAAGGATTTTCTTGAAATTGTATAGCCTACTAATGTTGTGTGCAAGGAATGTGTTATGGATAAATAGATGAAAATATCTTTTGCTAGAAAGAATTATACTAAAATAGAAAATTTGGAGATTGTACACATTGATTGGCTTTAGTAGTTTCTTTAATTTTTCTTTCTTCTAATTGTATATGTGAAATCCCACCTATTGGGGGCACACTTAAACAAGGCAAATGTTAGTTATACATGTCCATATATCAAGATTCAAACAATGAAAAAAACTAAAACTACTTGTATTTTACTAAGCTAATCAACCAATAGATATGAGTCCCACACAACCTCAGAGAAGCTCAACAAGGGTACCCATGTGAACCTTGTTGGTGTGCTATAGTTGGAGGATGTAGATGTGCTCTCCCAAACATAATGGTTGAATCCCAAGATTATTGAAATAAAGTGAAAGATGCATGAAAATAACTAGATTTGAGGAGAACACTTCAAATAATGGTGATGGATGCAACCATGCTCAAAGAATTCAAGGACGATGAAGATGGATGCAATAAAATAAACTAAGTTAACCATGCAAATAAAATGAAGCTAGAAACTACCAAAGGTTATAAAAATTCATAAAACTAATAAAAGCTCTAGAATTATACTAGCATGATAACAATGCAAATGAGGGAGATGAAAAATTCTTAAGACAAGGGCTCTATTTATATTCTTGAGGGAGACCTTGAGTAGGTGGCATCTATGTGGCATCCACATAGATGCCATAAGGGAGACACATGGGCTATGAGAACAAGCCATGCAAAGGTCAACATAAGTCTTTTTGTGATTAAGATGGCTCAAGGTGTGTTCATACATGTGACCAACCTTGGAGAAAGGAAAGGGGGACAAAGGTGTAAGAGGGTTTTGGAGGAATTAATAAAAGGGGGGCTTTCTTGGGCTTTGAGTTTCTCACAAATGTGTGAGCAAAAACTTAGGGGCTAAAAGATGTTTAGGAGGGTATTTATGATAATAAAGTGGGATTAACTTGTGGGTAGGCTTAGAAGGATGAGAGTGATGGGTAGTAGACTAGGTTTTTGGGATTAGGATTAAATTAAATAGGTTTTAATTTAATCATTGGATTATATAATTTAATAAAGTGGAGGGAAATTAAATAAATTGGAATTTATTTAAAAGGGGATTTATGGAGCACTATGCATTAAATAAATTTAACACACTTGAGGGGAGTACTTAAATTAAATTTAAATAAATTGAGGAAGTGAACCTATTTAATTAAATAAGTAGAAGAAGATGACATATATAATTAATTAATAAATAATCAATTATATTGTAAATCAATTAATATAGTGTTTAGGACAATTTTAAGTGTCTACACTAATATAGTCTTCCCATTCTTTTTTACCAACCAATATCCTAGACCCATGCACAATAGATGCATATTCATCTTCTATTTTCATCTATCATAGTTTCATACATAAAACCTATTACTATCTTTTCTAAAATGACCTACCATTGATCTCCTTAAGTTATTAAGCTTTTTCTTCAAGGACCTGATGCTCTAATACCATTTGTTAGAAAGTAAAGTCCCCCAAGATAACTAAGAGAGGGGATGAATAATTTATTAGATCAATATTACTTTTGTCAACCTTATTAATTCTCAAACATGTTATAAATATAAACAACAACCATAAGAAGATATACATAAACAATAACACCAGATATATTAACTAGGGAAACCCTTGATTAAAGGGAAAACCCTAATGGGGATGGTACCCACAAAATTATATACTAATATATAAGTTCCTTGTTAGAGGATGGACTCTATTAGGAGCTAATGAATTATATTTAGTACGCATCAATCCTTGTTAGGAGAATTTCAATCCCTATGAGGAGATTCCAACCCTGTTAGGAGTTATGTCATTCCTGTTAGGAGTTTTAGAAGGCATATAGACCCACTATCCAAATAGCTTCATAGGAAAGATCACCAAACTCACTATCCAACTAGTATTTGTATTATTCATTTTAGAATAATAGAAATGCAACTAATTTTCAGTAACTCAAACTCTTGCTCTATCCTCATACTATGCCTCTTCAACACCAAACACTTCTCAAATCTCAACACTAGATCTAAAAACTTACATCAAAATAATCTCTTTGATTGCTTACTCATATTTACCAATACACTTCACTTATTACATATACTTGATACTTTCACACTTAAACACTTCATCACAAGGAGAAGATATTTCCTTTATACCACATCCTCAAACTAATTCATTGAGTCAACCTTGAGGATTTCCCAATTACAATTGCAGTAAGACCTCATTGCAATAACATGCAACATTACATCTATTCATAATTACATAATATTGTTGGCTAATAGTAATTACAACTTCTCATATGTATAATTTTGAACTTCATGCACTCATTGATATCATCATCGAGATGTATTCTTCCTCTATCTAATTGTGCTCAAGTAGCTTATATCTCTATTAGGAGATATAATCCAATTACCAAAAACCACTTCTCAAGAACTATGTCTCCAAACTATCTTTTGTAAATCTTGAATAACCATCACCAGTCTTTGAATTTCTACATGCACACTTAACCACTAAATTAGGGCACACTGTAGAACATGTCCCCAACTGCAATATTTGATCTATACGACCTCAAACATTATTTGTTACTCTTCCAATCTTCTCATTATGTTGACATCAATGACAAGCATA
Organism: Cupressus sempervirens; assembly: GCA_028749045.1. Classification (NCBI taxonomy): domain Eukaryota; kingdom Viridiplantae; phylum Streptophyta; class Pinopsida; order Cupressales; family Cupressaceae; genus Cupressus; species Cupressus sempervirens. The sequence goes on from CM053783.1 coordinate 839,187,436, forward strand.
GTCGTGAATGCAACACACAATCATAATGTCAATATCTCCAATGCTCCAACAATTCTAGGATACTCCCCCATAGGAATATCATCAACATTAATGATAACAAAAATATGGTGAGATAGTATATGGAAAATGCTCTTGCTCCTTCAATCATGGCTTGAGAGCCATATATGATATCTATGTAACAACTAAAATCTTATCTATCTAAACTCCCTAGTAGTCAATATCCTCTATATGATGATATGTAAGAAGATCACCCCGGTCTACACTATAATCTCATAGGCCTATCTGTCATGGTGCTCAACTAGCCAAAGCACTACAGTGTGCTCTCATCCCCACACCTAGATCAAGGTTGTAAACCCTATACTCATCCCCTAGTATCCTTGCCCCTGGTAATAATTCTATGTATATCTCTGCCAACATCAAGGATCCCCAAGTTGTTAGGACCCCTTCATTTGTGATCTATATGATCATCAAGATCAAGGAAAAAGTCACACTTGTACCACCTATTTTTGGGGTAACATACCCTAATACTAGCCCATGCACATAGAATTAAATGTGCCTCTCTTGCACTACAACATCCAAATTCTCATCCAAAAAAAACTAACCTGATCAGAGCCTAAATGGAACTTTAGGCCCCACTAATCTCTACACCACTCACTCCTTAGTAATACCTCTCATTACAAGCACCAACATCCCATGAGTTGGTAATATGAAGATGTGGTACACATCCTCTAAGTTGATAGTCATCTCCTCCATTGAAAGATGGAATGTCATAGTCTCACTATGTCATCACTCACATAGAGATGTAACAATGGCCATGTATGTATGTTGTGAGGTAACCTCACTAGGTACCCCAACCCAATCACCTCAACCTAGGCCCACTATGTTTATTTGCATTTCTCTCCTACCTATAGTATGCTTGCACACCTCTCCTATGATACAAGTGTTTCCACATACCACTACACACACCAACACTATTATATGTTAGTCCTTGATCCCAAACATCTAATTATCTCTACTAATTTTCCCTACCTCTTAACTAAGCTTTTCATGCCTTTTACATAATCCCATAGGCAAGAATGTGTTCTCATAATCCAAATTTGATCTGTCATTATCATAGCCTTGACCACTAGTGAGAATGCTTCCTACTAACCCTAACCCATTTGTCAATGTGGACAATGTTCCCACATTGACTCCCCCTAACCCAACCCTCTACCCGTGGGACTATGTTCCTACTAGCAAGAATGCAATCCAACATCCAAACTCGCAAACCTACATAACATACATGTAGGAACACAATCCCTTGAAAAATTATTCTAACCACCCTTGTGCCCACCTCGACTCTAATTTTTCACAAGATCGCAATCTCGTGAATCCCATCAGCATTCTTGTCAAACCCAAGCCCATAGGAACACTCTTTTGGCAAGCAATAAATGCAAAGACAATAAATTGGAAAACTAAAAGGAAAAATTTTAAGGCCTACCACTCTATTTGGTGCCCATCCTACCTAGATGCACCTTGCCATGTTTTCTCAATGTTGTACTTGCCTCTATCTAGCCATCTACACAATCTCAACTAGAGCTCAGAAACAACAATATCTTGGTAGCCAAATGAGAATAGTTATCCTTCCTAAGTCCTCTTAGCTCTTCTGTAGGCTCTCTTTCACACCTATTTTCTTTTTACTCCTACCCAAGTGACCCCTTTTTTGTCCTCTCCCTATTATTTTTCCTCTTAATCACAATTTTAACCATCCTTTAGTTATTCTTATTCCCCCTGTGCACCCTAATTTTTCTTACTTTTCAAGAAGCTATCAAGCCTCATTTTCTCTCCCCATTGAATTCTTGAGGGGGAATTACATAGTCCAATCTATCCTCTTTCTACTCGAGACTAGGGAAAGTTAGTTTCTTTAAAAATCTTCTTTGTGTCATCTATCTGCAGTCTTCTTCAAAATATTATTGTTCCAACACTATGTGAAAGAGGGGTAAACTATGGACACTAAATTTTGATTACACCATTTAAGTAATCCTATTTAGTTATTTTCTAGGGCATTATTTATCAAGTATTTAATACTTAATTAATTTATGTCATCCCCTAGTTAATTAATATAATTAATCAACTATACTCCAATTAATAATCAAATGACAACATATAGTCTAATTTATTAATTAATCCCTTTTCTTCTACTAAATTAAATAATTGCACTAACTTATTTAATATAATTCCATTTTCATCATTTGATTTAATAATTTAATTAATTCAAATCTCCTAACCATTGACTAAACCCCTAGCTCAAGATCTCTAACCTAACCCACCTCATTCACCCTTACTAATCCATCTCATTAGCTCATTAACCTTATCTAATTAACCAACCCACTTGAATATCCCTAACACCAATCCTTATCTCCTAATCTATCTCCTAGCCCAAGCCTAATATTTCCCTAAATATTTGTACAATTTTAAGCATGGATTAAGACTTCCTAATCTAAACCAAAGTCCACCCTCTTGTCACATTCCTCACATCCCCACCCATATGTGTTAAATGCTCTTATAGAAACTTAAAGGCCCCTTACAAATCCCTTATAACTCCTCTTTGTCCCCTCACATCTCCCAAAATGGTCAAATTCCCTCCAAAATTATCATCCTCTCACACTTACTCCCCTTGTGACAAGTGTCATCCTCCTATTGGCTACAAATAAGTACAATCCATGTGCTTCCTTTTCACAACATCCTAGCCCTCCCTAATTTTTCCTCCATCTTTCATCTTGGCCCTCCATTTCACTACCCCTTGGCCAATAAATTGAACCCTTCCCCTCCTTCATTTTTATTCACCTTCCATTGCAAAGTTATAATGCTATTTTAAAAGTCTAAAAACTACCAAAATACCATTATAATGCTAAAAGCCTCCACACATACACACTTAATCTACATTAGCATCCTCCATTGTTGAAGCCACTTTGAAGCTCAAAGAACACTAAGCATACATTCTTGATGTAGGGGCATCCCAGGTTGTCTTGTAATCCTGCACTTTGGTTTCTTTTTTGGAAATTTCTACCAAGTTGTAGTTGTTGTTGAGCACCAATTTGCAATTGATGTCAAGTTCCTAGTTGATGCTAAGTGATCTTTGCTGATGAGTTCCTTTAGTTGCTGAGTTATTACTTTGGTAGCTAAGTTCCTTTGGTTTCCAAATTATTTTCTATGGCTGTCAAGTTCCTTTGGATGCTAAGTTTGTGTAGATGTCGAGTGTTAGTATTTGCAAAGTCTTCATTCACCGAGTATTCTATGTCTAGTTCCAGTTTGGGCTAACATTGCTTGAATTTAATTTTGGTATAGGTAGTTAATATTGGTTGTGAGCTAACTTGTGGCTTCTCTATGTTCTAGAATGTTCTATAAGCCATTTGGGCAAGTATAAATAAGATTTTTAGGCTTAGAATTAGGTAGATTTGGGTGAAGTGGAGAGAAAAGAGAATAGAGAAATAATTGGAGATCCAAACTAGAAAGTGCAAATGTGAAGTTGGTTCTTAGATCTTACATGTATTTTGTATTTGATTGTAACCTAGAAGGCCTTGCAACTGGGCATGTATGTTGATATTTCATGAATCTATAAAGTATCCTTGTTCTCTCCCTCCTTGGTGTTGTTCCTTGTTGTTTTGTTTCTGTTGTGTTAACTCTTGTAGTTTGGATTGGATTAGTTGGGTGTGCCTTTGGCCCTAGTCTTATCCCCTCCTACCTATGTTAAGTGGTATCAGAGCTTGTGGTTTTTCCTTTTAGAGATTGGATCATGTAGAAATCTATTTCAAATTTGGTTATAGGATGGCAGATCTGCAGATTCGACCTATAACTTGCAGAGGGTTACAATCTTGTAGGAACCTAGTTTGTAAAGATGGTTAGAGGTAGAAGAAATGATCATAATGCAATATTAGATAAATTGAGAAAAATTGCAGCCAAATTAGATTCTATGGAGATAGCCCAGAGGAGAGGAGGGCATCTTGATGATGTAAGTGATGATGAAGTAGTGGCACCAAACCCTAATCTAGAGCTTGAAGAAGACTAAGATGAAGCAAGGTTGTTGAGAGTGTTGTTTAGGGTAAGTTCAAAGCTTGTTATGGAATTTTTTCCTTATGATGGGAAATTGGATACTGATGATGTATTATATTAGATCTTTGAAATGGAGTTCTTTGAGTATGAAAACACTCATGACAATAGGAAGGTGAAAATTCTAGTTACTAGGTTGAAAGGACATGCCTCATTGTGGTGGGAGATTTTGCAAACTGATAGAAAAAGGAGAGGAAAGGAGAAAATAAAAACTTGGCCAAAGATAGTTTATTTAGGAGGATCTTTGGTTGCACTACTATCCTACATGTTTTTAGTTTTTATTTTACTGTTGAAACTGGGTTCTGCTGAAACTATGTTTTCTGGTTTATGGGTGCCTATTGCAAATCATGTAACTAATTTTTTATAATTAATGAAGGGTTGTTCACTTTAGGGATTCAAGAGGGTGTAGATTAATATCTATATTCTAGATTGAAAGTCCTAAATAATTATATTTTGGGAGATATGGCAATTCTCCCAGAATATCAATTTCTGGTAGTTTTGTGGGACAATTTTTGTGCTCAACTTTTAGAATGGATGCACAATTTTTCTTAATGAATTATATCTTAAACACTTAAGGGTTTTTAGAGGACATATATATCTACCCATAGTTTGAAGTGTGAGTTCCAACTCAATCAGAGCTAGGAGATATCACAATTTTACTTGGATATCAATTTTAGGATAGTTAATCGCTGATGCAGCCCAACTTGTGTATTTAATTTTGGTTTATTTTCATTTAATAATTTTTGAGAGATGACTTGTGGCTTCTCCATGTTCTAGAATGATCTATAATCCATTTTTTCTAGTATAAATAAATTTTTTAGGCTTAGATCTAGGTAGTTTCCAAAGGAGTTGTTAGGCAGTTGTAGAAGAGAATTACATAGCAGAATTGGAAAGTGCGAATTGTTGTTGGATCTTGGTATATGAATGTATTTTGTGTTTGGATGAACCTAAAAGGCCTTAAAACTAGGCTTGTATGTTGAATATTTGAAGAATAAATGAAATCATTTTACTCATCTTCCTCCTTTGGTTGCTACTCTTTGTGTTTGCTTCCTTTGTGTTAACTCATGCAAGGTGGTTCAGAGAGCTAGGTGTGCCATTGGTGCTCATTTTCCACATCCTTCCTTGCATCAAGTGGTACTAGAGCTTGAATTTCATCCTTGTGGAGATTGGATCATGTCAAACCCTAATTTGGATTTGGTTTTAGGGTAGAAGATCTATGGATTTGATCTATAACTTGCAGAGGGTTACGATCTTAGAGGAACCTAATTTTTAAAGATAGTTCATGGTAGAGGAAATGTTGATAAATCTATAGTAGATTAGTTGAGATGAATTGTAGCCAGATTAGATGTTTTGGAGATAACCTAGAGGAGAGGAGTGTATCTTGATGATGTGAGTGATGATGAAGCAACCACACCAAACTTGAATCCAAAACTTGAAGAAGATCAAGATGAGAAAAGATTGTTGTGAGTGTTGTCTAGGGAAAATTCAAAGCCTGTTGTAGAATTTGTTCCTTATGGTGGAAAATTGGATTCCAATGTTGCATTAGATTGGATCTTAGATGTGGAGAAGTTCTTTGAGTATAAAAACACTATTTATAATAAGAAGGTGAAGATTGTAGTTACTAGGCTGAAAGGTCATGCTTCACTATGGTGGGAGCATTTCCAAACTAATAGATAAAGGAGAGGAAACAAGAAGATCAGAAATTGGCCAAAGATGGTGAACAAGGTAAAGAAAAAATTCCTTCCTAATAATTATCAAGTTATCTTGTTGATAAAGATGCAAAATTTGAAACAAAAGGACATGATTGTGAAAGAGTATACCAAGGAATTCTGTAATTGGACATCAGATCTAGACATGTGAATGGTGATGTTGAGAAAATTGCAAGGTACATAAAAGGATTGAGATCTAAAATTCAAGATGTAATAAGTTTTGTGAAGTTGGAAAGTGTTGAAGAATCATATAAATATCCCTTGAAAGCTAAGGAGATCTTAGCAAAGCAGCATGAATAAAGACAAAGAGGTAGAGGTGGTAGATTCTAAAGAGGTAGAGGCATATCTTATGGTGAAGGCAGTGGATATAAAATTTTTGTGCAAGATAAAGGGATATTTGAATGGAAGAATGATGACAAAGATAAGATCGAGCATAAAGGTGGTAGCTCATATTGAGGAGGTACTAGATCTTACCAAGGAAGAGGTAATGCTTATCCTAGAGGTGGTAAAGAAGGGCATAGATCTTTTGAATGTAGATCTTCTAAAAGTGGGAAGAATAATAGAAATATTGTGATTCAAGAAGACATTTAGTGTTCACCAAGTGGACCTTAGGCTATAGAAAATCTAATGGTGAGAAGAACCTTATGTGATAAGGGAAGTGATGAGGAAGTTGTCCTTAGAAGAAGTCTTTTCAAGACCAGATGTAAGATGGATGGAAAATGTTGCAAGGTGATCATTGATAGTGGAAGTTCCACAAATTTGGCATCAGAAGAGTTAGTTACAAAGTTGTATTTGTAGAGGTTGAAATATCCCAACCCTGTCATGTTTCATGGATCAAAGATGAGCATAAGATATTGGTAAGTGAGCAATGTCTGGTGAAGTTCAAAATTGGACATTACTTTAATGAAGTTTCGTGTGATATTATACTCATGGATTAGTGTCATATTTTTTTGGTTAGACCTTGTAAATATGATAGATATGTTGTGCATGATGAAAGATTGAATCAATATACTCTTTGGGTAAATGGGAAGAAATAAACATTGTTGCCTTTGATTGAAAGTCCAGATGAGGTCAGTTGTATGCAATAAAAGTTTGCATGGTTAATGGAAAGCAATTTGAAAAGGAAGTAAAAAAGAATCAAGCTTGTTTTGGTACAGTTCCTAAAGGACTGAGTCTTGGTATTAATGACCATGTAGAAAAAGTTGGTGTGATATTAGAAATTGCAAAATTTCTAAATGAGTATAAAGATATTGTTGTTGATGATACTTCTAATGGTTTACCTCTAGTAAGAAGCATAAGTCATTGTATGGATTTGATTTTTGGAGCTAGTTTTCTAGAAAAAGTACCATATAGATTGACACCTACAGAGAATGAAGAACTTAATAGACAAGTGCATGAGTTGTTACAGAAAGGTTTGATCAAAGAAAGTTTGAGTCCATGTGTTGTACCTACTATATTAGCACCTAAAAGGAATAGAGAATGGAGAATGTGTATTGATTCTAGAGCTATTAACAAGATCATAGTGAAATATAGGTTTCCTATGCTGAGGATGGATGATATAATGGATTGTTTGAGTGGAGCAAAGTATTTTACTGAGATTGATTTGAAGAGTGGCTATAATTAGATCAAAATCAAAGAAGGTGATGAATGGAAGACTACTTTCAAGACAAAAGATGGTTTGTATGAATGGTTGGTTATGCCTTTTGGTTTAACTAATTCACCTAGTACTTTCATGAGATTTTGATTGTTTATTTGGATGATATTTTGATATTAAGAATAAGGAAGAAAATCTTGAGCATATTAGACAAGTATTGCAGAGGTTGTAAGAGGAAAAGTTGTTGATTAATATGAAAAAGTGTTGCTTTATGCAAGAGGAGATTATGTATTTGGGATTTTAGCTAATGGATTGAATATGGATCTTGAAAATGTTAAAGAAATTTTGGAGTGGCCTACACCTGAGAATGTGGGTGAGGTAAGATCATTTCATGGTTTGGCTAGTTTTTTGATGGGGACACAACCCAAGCACAGAATGGACACAACAGGAAAGGGGAACTTTTATTAACTATGAGAAAATGCTAATACATTTAGTACAAAGAAAATAGACTTCAAAACATGCCCTAAGGGCTTACAATAGTATAAATTTGGAGATAATTTCTCCTTTCAGTACCTCCTCTCAAAATCCACTTTGAACTGCCTTTTACAATGCCAAAAATGTTCTTAAATAGACCTTGAAGGGTTAAGGATTAAGAATAGATTCTAGAAAGTGCTAGTTGGCATCCACCGACCAAATAGAAGGCTCTAGAAGCTATGCTAGAAGTCGACACAAATCTAGAAGAATCTAGAAATGGTAACCAAACTTCCAGGAGGCATAACTTTTGAACCGTAGCTCTGATTGACAAACCGTTTACATTTCTAGAAAGATCTCGAAGTGCTTTATAGCCTTATGGATGATCTTTTCTCTTCCCCCATTTTTTGGCCCTTTTTGAGGTCATTTAATGCCCCTAACCTAACTTTGAAGCATTCTTAAGATGTCTCTAGAAATCGAAAAACTACGATAACTTTCAAACCGTGGGGCCTTTTGACCTAATTCTTTTTTTGGAATGCTCTAAATTAAAATTAAATTCATCTGGCCAATTTACACCTTTTAGTTTACCAAAATGATGGCTCAATTACATACTCCTATTTTTTTGGCATTTACACATATCCCAAGGTGATTAAAAACTCTAACCTAGAACATTGATAGTGGAGCTGTGAGGGTTGGAACCTTTATTTGACCCAAATGGATATCCAAAAATTAAAACACATGAAATAGAAACTAAGTCTAAGTACATTTTTTTGGTTGACACAGGATTGCCCTTATACCTCTAGATGCTCCTACATAATTTTTACAAAAAGTTTATAAAGAATTTGAGTGCTATTTGTAATGCTATGACTAAGATAATGAGGGAGATAAAAAGGAATTCAAATGCACACATGGAGCTGATAAGAATTTTAAGACTTTGAAAGAAAAGGTTGTTGAATTACCTGTGTTGGCTTTGCCTAATTTCAATAATGTATTTCAAGTTGAATGTGATGCAAGTGGTAATACAATTGGAGTTGTATTAAGTCAAGAAGGTAAGCCTATTGTTTTCTTTAGTGAGAAGTTGAATGATGCTAAAAGGAAGTATTCTATGTATGATCAAGAGTTTTATGCTTTTGTTCAAGTATTGAAGAAGTGGAGAAATTATTTAATTCCTAAGAATTTTGTGTTATATACTGATCATAAAGCTTTAGAATACTTGAGAAGTCAACATAAATTGAATCAAAGACATATGAAGTGGGTTGAGTATTTGTAAAATTTTAAATTTTTCATCAAGCACAAGAGTGGAGTTACTAACAAAGTTGTTGATGCATTGAGTAGAATACATTCTTTGTTAACTAAAATGAAGGTTGTTGTTCTTAATTTTGATGAAATGAAAGAATTGTATGATGTTGATCCTAATTTTTTTGAGGCATAGAGAGAGTGTAGAGAACCAAATCTAACCAATCACATAAGTAAGTATGATGATTATTTCATTCAAGAAGGTATTTTTTTCAAAGGTATTCATTTGTGTATTCCTAAAAATTCTATGAGGTTGAATCTAATGAAGGAAAAGCATAGTAGTGGATTGTGCTAGACATTTGGCATAGATAAGACATTGAGTTTGTTGAAAGAGAATTATTATTGGACATAAATGTATAAGGATGTTCATAAATTTGTAAAGAGTTGTATAGTTTTTCAAATTGCAAAAGGAGTGAGTCAAAATACTAGTTTGTATATAGCTATTACTATTCCTGAGAAACCTTGGAGTGACATCAGTATAGATTTTTTTCATTCAATTACTTAAGACAATACATTGGTATGATTCCATATTTGTTGTAGTAGAAAAATTTTCTAAGATGGCTCATTTCATACCATGTAGAAAGACATTAGATGTTGAGCATGTTGCTAAACTTTTCTTTAAAGAGATTGCGAGATTGCATGGATTACCAACAAGCATTATTTCTGATAGAGACAGTAAGTTTGTTAGTTTTCTTTGGAAGACTTTGTGGAAGAAGATAGGTACTAAATTGAATTTTAGTTCTATATTTCATCCATAGATAGATGGAAAGACAAAGGTTGTAAATAGAAGCTTGGGTAATTTTCTGACATGTTTAGTTAGGAATAAGCCAAGTAAGTGGGAGATGGTATTAGCACAAGCTGAATTTTCATATAATAATTCTATGAATAGGAGTACAAGAAAGACACATTTTGAGATTGTTACTAGAATGAAGCCTACAGGAGTATCAGATTTGAGGGATATTGCTAGTGAAGAAAAGAGAAGTGCTACAAGAGAAGAATTTGTTGATTATATGGAGTCTTTGCATAAGGAAGTGAAGTTGAGAATAGAACAAAGTAATCAGAAGTATAGGGAGAATCTTGATTAGTGTAGAAGACATTATGATTTTTAAGTTGGTGATGAGGTGGTGATTCATCTAAAAAATGAATATTTCTAGTTGGAAGATATAGTAAGCTAAAGATGAAGAAGTTTGGACCTTGGAAGATCTTGAAAAAATTTGACAGTGAAAATGCTTATGAAGTTGAGTTACCTGATGACATGGATATATCTCCTATATTCAATGTTGAATATTTATACAAGTATCATGAATTAGATGATGAAGTTACTATATCAAAGGATATCCTAGAAAGTATATTGAAGAAATTGAATAGATATTGGATTAGATAATGGGTAAGAGCACAAGGGGAAAAGATTATTATGAATATCTAGTGAAGTGGAAGAATAGACCCATGGAAGATGCTTCATGGATTTCTCAATATAAGTTGGATTCAACTTAGGGTTTGGCATCCCAATGATTCAAGAGAATCATTTCTTCCAACCCTAGTTATCTGATGTAGGAGTATCCTAGGTTGCACTACTATCTTACATATTTTTTGTTTTTATTTTACTACTGAAACTGCATTTTCTAGTTTTTGGGTGCCTATTGCAGATCATGTAACTAATTTTACATAATAAATTAAGGGCTTTTCACTTTATAAATTAAAGAGGTCCTATATTACTATCTATTTTCTAGATCACAAGTCCTAACTCCTTATAGTTTTGGAGATATGGAAATTCTCCCATAACATCAATTTCTAGTAGTTCTGTACGACAATTTTTTGTGCTCAACTTTCAGAATGGATGCACACTTTTCCTTAAAGAATTAGACCTTGTGCACTTAAGGGATTGTAGAGAACTTATATATCTACCTATAGTTTGAAGTGAAAGTTCTAACTCAATCAAAGTAAGGAGATATCACAATTTTTCTTAGACATCAATTTCAAGATAGTTAATTGTTGATGCAGGCCAACTTGCATATTTAATTTTGGTTTATTTTCATTTAATATTTGTTGAGACCTGAATTGTGGCTTCTCCATTTTCTAGAATGATCTATAAGCTATTTTGGCTAGTATAAATAAATTTTTTAGGCTTAGAGCTAGGTATTTTTTGGAGGATTTGTTAGGCAATTTCAGAAGAGGATTGCAAAGCAAAATTGGAAAGTGTGAATTGTTGCTAGATCTTTGTGTATGAATGTATTTTGTATCTAGTTGTAACCCAGAAGGCCTTATAGTTGGGCATGTATGTTAAATATTTGAAGAATCAATGAAAGCATTTTACTCTTCTTCCTCCTTTGGTTGCTACTCTTTGTGTTTGCTTCCATTGTGTTAACTCTGGCAAGGTGGTTCAAAGACATGGGTGTGCCATTGGCCCTAGTTTTCCTCATCCTTCCTTGCATTAATGGTGAACAAGGTAAAGAAAAAATTCCTTCCTATTGATTTTCAAGTCAACTTGTTGATAAAAATACAAAATTTGAGACAAAATGACATGAGTGTGAAGGAGTATACTGAGGAATTTTATCGATTAGACATCAGATCTAGACACGTGGATGATGATATTGAGAAAATTGCAAGGTACTTAAATGGATTGAGATCTAGAATTCAAGATGAAATAAGTTTTTTTATGTTGGAAAGTATTGAAGAAGCATATCAATATTCCTTGAAAGCTAAGGAGATTTTGACAAAGAAGCATGAACAAAGACAAAGAGGTAGAGGTGGTAGATTCCAGAGAGGTAGAGGTAGATCTTATGGAGAAGGTAGCAGATATAAAAATTCTATGCAAGATAAAGACAAATATGAATGGAAGAATGATCATAAAGGCAAGACCAAGTGGAAATGCAGTAGTTCATACTAAGGAGGTACTAGATCTTATGGAGGAAAAGGTAATTTTTATCCTAGAGGTAGTTTTTTTGGTAATTATTTTAGATGTGGTAAAGAAGGGCATAGATCCTTTGAATGTAGATCCTCTAAAACTGGGCAAGGTAATAGAAATTCTATGATTCAAGAAGATGATGAGGGTTCACCAAGTGAACCTAAGGCTGGAGAAAATTTGATGGTGAGAAGAACCTTATGTAATAAGGGAAGTGATGAGGAATATATCCTTAGAAGAAGTCTTTTCAAGATAAGATGTAAGATGGCTGGAAAATGCTACAAGGTGATCATTGATAGTGGAAGTTCTATAAATCTTGCATCAAAAGAGCTAGTTACAAAGTTGTAGTTGTAGGGGCTAAAGCATCCCAAACTCTATCATGTTTCATGGATCAAATATGAGCATAAGATATTGGCAAGTGAGCAATGCCTTGTGAAGTTCAAAATTGGACATTACTTTGATGAAGTCTTGTGTGATATTATGCCTATGGATTCTTGTCATATTTTGTTGGGTAGACCTTGGAAATATGATAGATATGTTGTACATAATGGAAGATTGAATCAATATACTCTTTGGATAATTGGGAAGAAACAAACATTGTTGCCTTTAATTGAAAGTCCAAATGAGATTAGTTGTACTGCAATAAAAGTTTGCATGGTTAATGGAAAGCAATTTTAAAAAGAAGTGAAGAAGAATCAAGTATTTTTTACCATAATTCCTAGAGGACTGAGTGTTGGTAGTAATCAATGAGTAGCAAAAGCTGGTAATGACTAAGTGATAGTAGTTAGTGGTACCTGAGTACCAGATGAAATTGGAAAATTGTTGAATAAGTATAAGAAGATTGTTGCTAAAGATATACTTGATGGTTTATTACCAATAAGAAATATAAGTCATTGTATGGATCTAATTATTGGAGCTAGTTTGTCAAATAAAGCACCATATAGATTGACACCTACAAAGAATAAGGATCTTAAAAAACAAGTGCATGAGTTATTGTAGAAAGGTTTGATCAGAGAAAGTTTGAGTCCATGCATTATACCTATTGTATTAGCACCTAAAAAGAATGGAGAATGGAGAATGTGTAAGGATTTCAGGGCTCTTAACAAGATTATAGTGAAATATAGGTTTCCTATGCCAAGGATGGATGACATAATAGATTGTTTTAGTGGAGCAAAGTATTTTACCAAGATTGATTTGAAGAGTGGCTATCAAAAATTAGAATTAGAAAAGGTGATGAATGGAAGACTACTTTGAAGACAAAAGATGGTTTGTATGAATGGTTGTTATGCCCTTTGGTTTGAATAATGCACCTAGTACTTTCATGAGGTTGATGAAAAAAGTTCTAAAAATATTTTTGGGTAAGTTCATGATTGTTTATTTGGATGGAATTATGATATTTAGCAAGACTAAGGAAGAACATCTTGAGCATATTAGACAAGTATTGCAAAGGTTGAAAGAGGAAAAGTTGTTGATTAATCTAAAAAAGTGTTCTTTTATGCAAGAGGAGATTGTATATTTGGGATTTATGATCTCAGTTGATGGTTTGAAGATGGATCCTGAGAAGGTTAAAGCAATTTTGGAATGGCTTACTCCTAAGAATGTGGGTGAGGTAAGATCATTTCATGGTTTGGCTAATTTTTACAAAAAAAGTATAAAGAATTTTAGTTCTATTTGCAATGTTATGATTGAGACAATGAGGGGAGATAAAAAAGAATTCAAATGGACACATGGAGCTGATAAGATTTTTGAAACTTTGAAACAAAAGGTTGTTGAATTATCTATAATGGATTTGCCTGATTTCAACAAAGTATTTGAAGTTGAATGTGATGCAAGTGGTAATGCAATAGGAGCTATATTAAGTCAAGAAGGTAAGCTTGTTGCTTTCTTTAGTGAAAAGTTGAATGATGCTAAAAGGAAGTATTATGTGTATGATCAAGAATTTTATGCCATTGTTTAAGCATTGAAGAAGTGGAGAGATTATTTGATTCCTAAGGAGTTTGTGTTGTATATTGATCATAAAGCTTTACAATACTTGGGAAGTCAACATAAATTGAATCAAAAACATACGAAGTGGGTTGATTACTTGCAGAATTTTACATTTAGTGGAGTCACTAACTAAGTTGCTAATGCATTGAGTACAAGACATTCTTTGTTGACTAAAATGAAGGTTGAAGTTCTTGGTTTTGATGAAATGAAAGATTTGTATGATACTGACTCTAATTTTTTTGAGGTGTGGAGAGAATGTAGAGCACCAAACCTAATAGATCACATAATTAAATATGATGAGTATTTCGTTCAAGAAGGTATGTTGTTCTAAGGTATTCAATTGTGTATTCCTAGAGGTTCTATGAGGTTGGATTTGATCAAGGAAAAGCAAAGTGGTGGATTGGCTAGACATTTGGAAATGATAAGACATTGAGTTTGTTGAAGAGAAGTATTATTGGCCACAAATGTATAAGGATGTTTAGAAATTTTTAAAGAGTTTTGGAGTTTGTCAAGTTGCAAAAGGAGTGAGTCAAAATATTGGTTTGTATACACCTATTACTATTCTTGAGAAACATTGGAGTGACATCAGTATGGATTTTATTCTTGGATTACCTAAAATAGTGAAGAGGTATGATTCTATATTTGTTGTAGTGGATAGATTTTCTAAGATGGCTCATTTCATACCATGTAAGAAGACATCAGATGTTGAGCATGTTCCTAAACTTTTCTTTAAAGAGATTGTGAGATTGCATGGATTACCAAGAAGTATTATTTCTAACAAAGACACTAAGTTTGTTGGTTATTTTTGGAAGACTTTGTGGAAGAAGATGGGTACTAAGTTGAAGTTTAGTTCTACATTCCATCTGTAGATAGATGGATAGATAGAGGTTGTGAATAGAAGCTTGGGTAACTTGCTGAGATGTTTAGTTGGGAATAAGCCAAGTAATTGGGAAATGGTATTAGCACAAGCTAAATTTACATACAATAATTTTGTGAATAGGAGTATAGGAAAGACACCTTTTGAGATTGTCACTGGAATGTAGCCTAGGGGAGTATCAGATTTGATAAGTTTTGCACAGCATGCATTTGCTGAATTTATGGAATCTTTACATAGGGAAGTAAATTTGAGGTTGGAACAAAGTAATTAGAAGTGTAAGGAGAATGTTTATAAGTCTAGAAGATACCATGATTTTCAAGTTGGTGATGAGGTGATGGTTCATTTGAAGAAAGGAAGATTTCCAGTTGGAAAATATAGTAAGTTGAAGATGAAGAAGTTTGGATCTTGTAAGATCTTGAAGAAGTTTGACAGTGGTAATGCTTATGAGATTGAGTTACCTAGTGACATGGATATATCTCCTATATTCAATGTTGTTGATCTATATAATTATCATGAGTCAAATGATAAAGGTGTTGTACCTAATGATTATCATAAGAAGTAGATTGAAGAGGTTGAATAGATATTGAATGAAAGAGTTGGTGAGAGAACAAGGGGAAAATATTACTATGAGTATTTGGTGAAGTGGAAGAACAAACCTATTGAGGATGCTACATGGATTTCTAATCTGAGTTGGATTCAACTCGGGTTGTGACACTTGCATGATTCAAGAGAATCATTTATTCCAACCTTAGTTGTTTGATGCAGGGGCATCCTTAGTTGTCTTGTAATTGTGCACTTTGGTTTCTTTTATGGCAGTTTCTACCAAGTTGTAGTTGTTTCTAAGCACTAGTTTGTAGTTAATGTTGAGTTCGTAGTTTATGCTGAGTGAACTTTACTATCGAGTTCCTTTGGTTTCCAAGTTTCTTTGATTACTGAGTGATTTTCTTTGGTTATCAACTTCCTTTAGATGTCAAGTTCATGCAGATGCCAAGTGCCAGTATTTATGAAGTCTTCATTCACCAATTATTATGTGTTTGGTTCTAGTTTGGGCTAACATTTCTCACATTTAATTTTGGCATCGATAGTTTATATTGCTTGTGACACTAGTACAAAAACAACAATATATTACTAAATAAACTATTAAGAATTGTAGATATGTGACTAATTTTCATCATGTGACTAATGGTAGTTAATTGCCAGACATTTATCTCCCAACCAAATTTATGACTATACTATTTTAATCATTGATTAGGTCATTGATTTAGTCATTTATTTTTGTTATTTGGTAGTTTATATGATAGTTTATTTGTTAATTTTTTAGGTAGTATATTTGGTAGTTGATTTGGTAGTTTTTTGGGTAGTATATATGGTAGTATATTTGGTAATGTTTGGTAGTTTATTTTCTAGTTTATTTAATCATTAATTTAGTCATATTAGGGCGCGATGGAATTGAACCACCATCCTCCTACTTATAAAGCAGGTGCTCTTCCATTGAGCTAGTACCCTTTAAAGAATCAATACAAAAGTTTGACAATGTTGTCTTCCCAACATTAGATCTACCATGACCATGGTTAGTGTAACATGATATACTCTTCTCAAAAAACACAAATTTTAGTTATTATGGAAAACAATAATCTAATTTGGATCACTTTGTCCACACACAAGTGTTATTTCTTGTGCTAACTTCTTAGAAAATATGCAAATGATTATATAATTTATGTCAAGAAAATAGACCTTTGCATTAAATAAAAAAAAATACAACAGTCGAGATGTGAATGTGTTGAATAATATCTATTGAGCCTTTGGCTCAATTAATTTTTTTGAAGACATTAGAAGTATATGTGGAAAAATACCAAATATAATCAAGAAAATAAAATATTATCATATTTACACTCTGTATGAACAAAATCTTCAATTCTATTCAACACAGTTAGAAGGTGTAAATAGGATTCATTAAAAAATAAAATAAAATAAAGGTTCAAGAAATGTAAGCTTTGCCAAGACAAGATTTAGATATCCCTTAGTTAAATCATTATTATCCCAATAAGAATATTATGGACCATTAAAAAAGTCTTAGCATGAACATATTGTATTACCAACAGCTCCTTATCCCTCCATGCTACCACAACTAAACAATCCAGAGAAACAACAACAATAGAACTAATTTTTTAGAAAACACATGAATCTTGAAGCATGAAAATTGACAAGAAATATAGATTTCAAAATGAAAGATGATAACTTACCTTTGCAAGCAATGAGTTTAGTAGGAGTTTCTGCAAGAGACAGAGGAACACTACTATCTCTACTCTGAAAATTCTTGTTGAAAGAATCAATTTCTATTCCACATGGAAAGGTGCAATCAAGGAAGAGAAATAGGTAACTCAAGCATGAGACCTTACAACTATAGAAGAAATCATTTCAAAGACTAAAATTATATTTTAAAAATTATCAAGATAAATAACTAACTAGTACACCTGATTCAACATTTGATATGCCTTTTAAGTAAGTTGATGTGACATATCCTACCTCTTCGTAGGGGCTTCAACAAAATGAGAAAAATTGAGCAATGTGTGATGTAGATCCAAAAATAAACAGAATTCTTTATTTTTTTGTAGTAACTTCTTCATATCATTATCACGTAACTGTGCAACTTCTCTGCTTAAAATCCTAAAAAATATTTACATATGAAATGGTTTCAATTATAGAAACATATAATTGAATTTTATTTTTTGAAAGATCAATGCAAGGACTTATACAAGGAAAATTTAAGAAGAGTTTTATTGTCTATAGACAGTTAGTTTGTAAAAACATTTAAGAAAATGCTCTTTATTATTATAATTGAGTCACAATTCAAAGAAATTGAACAAATAATTAAATAATGCAATTGGATTTCATAAAATAGATACCTTATGAATATATTTAAGAGCAACTCTAGTTTGATCATCTGAATCTGAAATTGGTTTCATCACACTAAATCGGATACAAACTCCCCACAAAATCCTGGATGGGGAGGGCATGTTGGTCTGCTACTAGATTTTGCATATTGATTGTAAGAATATAAAAAATAAATGAAAATGTCGCTCCTTCTCACTGTTTACTGCTATATCTTATAAGTTACATACATGAAACAATAATAAAGATGGAAATGTGTACCAAATATAGGAGTAAAATATATCATTATTAAATTATTGGTTCATGAATTTATTGCTGAGAAAAAGACTAGAGATGGTTAGCCTAGCATTACAATTTATCCGACTATCCCATACTACTTTTCTTGATGATGCACAACATATTAAAGGACCTGATGGTTGCTAAAAGTAACATAATTGTCAACCAACTGACACATAACTACCCGAGAGTGGAAACCAACTTAATATGGACAATTAATACATCGTTGAATCACCAATGTTGTCAAACATAACAATAGGCATTATATGTTGAAAATATCCAAAAATTGAAAGCATTTCTTTCCTGTGAATACTTGCCAAATATGACTGTAAAAAATGCCAAACATGGCTATATTTCACATGCCTTGTCTCTGATCTTTCACTGTAACTTTTCCTTCTTTGTTTTTATTTTAACTTTGGTTTTAGTTGCCTGATTTGATTTGTTTGTATTTGTAGTATGAGACTACATCTACTCTTCATTTATTTATCATGTGAGTAAATATAATAAACTTGGTTTTAACTATAGCTTTTCAACTCAAAATCAAAGTGAAAAGGAAATTTTTCTCATGACAATAAATATAAATAGTCCTCTTGACAAAATATCAATACCTTAGGAGAAAACAAATCATATTAAAGTTTACTAAGTACACATGTTGATTCCCATGATACCAGCTATTAAATTAAGCATAAAAGTAGTGAGAAAAGAAAATACTTTAAATTAAATAATGATGGTTTCTAGCATACATTTTCCTTAAAGAAAAAGAAAACATGCATACAAAATGAAAAATATGACCAAGGCACAATTATCTACCACGATGGAGCTTCTGTAGATATTTCCAACTTACCATACAATACTTGTTTGGAATGAACAGACATTCCCTACCCAAGGTTTTAAGTACTGGCTATAAAAATAGTAAGAAAGTTGGCTTTCAATGAAACAATTGTTAAATATATTAGCTTTATATGTAATTCTATAAATTATGATTCAATAATTATTTAACATTAAATTTGATGTAATGTTTGGACGGAGATATTTGTTTGTGTCTTATATAGATTTAGGATATATTACATGTCAAACTTGGCTATATTCTGGGTCCCACACACCTTGCTGGAATCGGTCATCATCACTCAGTAGTTACGTCTTGCTGTGAAAGATATGGATGAAGGCTATTTGTTATCAGTTACATTATATTGCTATCAACGTGCCTTTATTCCTTCTTGCATCACTAGTCTCTTTAAATGGCAGCAGTTATGCTATTAGTTAATATCATCTCACAGCAGCAACTATAATGTTTAAATATCCTCTCACAGCTTTTCCTAGCACCCTGCGTTGGCAAATTAGAGAGCACTCTTGACAAGAATGGTTTGGTCCATTATTTCCTTCATGTGGATATTGGTGTCTTTAGATATATATTTGTTAGTGTTCTTTTTTGATGGTTATTCTATTTTCTCATATATTGTAATTGATGTTTTGCTGACGTGCTCAGAATCATCAAGTCTTATCTACCATTGATCAGAGGTGATTGATTCCCTCTCATGATTTATATGATCATAGAGCAGCAGCTCTGCAAAATGTAATGGAAGATTTTTCATATCAATAAAGGATTCATCTTTGAGGCTGGGTTGTTTCCCTCAGTGAAGAGGGTTTTTACCAAGATAAATGCTGATGTCTTTTGTATAAGTTTCTAGTCTAGTTTCAACAACAATTATCTAAAGATGGTAAATCCATCTAGCTAATTTCTCTATCCAAAAGGAAAATTGCTAGACTAAATCAACTGTACATAAATTCTCCAAGTATATAATAATTTTGTATTATGACTAGTGCTTATGTTTATGGTGAACCCAAATGGAGTTTTGATCTCATTACACAAATAGAAATGGTTGGCTTTTGATTAATTTAGATAAAAAGAGTAGGAAGTAAATAAAAACAAACAAAATGTAACAGCTACTTGCAATGAGAAAAATGATTTATCTAGCAAAAAATGGTGAAACATACCTTGGAAGGTGAATATGATCCTTGTTTTCCATTTCTCTTTCCTTCTCCCCTCTGATCCTAGTCACCAACAAAAGAATCCATCCAACAAAAATTGATTCACCCTCCTCCTTACAAATCCTTTTCTACAAACCCATATTGTACATATCCTGTAACCATTTCCATAAGATGACATCTCTTTGGGACATTTTTTCAAATAATCTATCTTATCTATGCCTCCAAAATGTCTACAAAAGTAGTTGCAACATTTGGCAAATATCCTATATCCTTTATTCTCTAATGGATGTCCATTCACTATTCCATGGCTCCCATTTCAATACAAGTAGGGAGGATTCAAGAAAATGATGTGAAATCTAGCATTACACCTATCTATTTCTTTTTCTTGAATGTTTATAAAGACATTTCATCAAACCCATTTCATTCTTAGGTCTACACAATACTCGTGATCCAACCAACATAAAGCAGATTGACATAGCTCTAAACATTTTGATCCAAAATAGAACTAGATTGAACATGAAGTTTATTGAATTCAATGTCAAAATGTTTACAAGCTTGAGAAAATATGCATCTAATAATGTAAGCATCACATCTCACTTCATGCTTTATAAAAGAATGAGCATCTGTGTATCTCTGCAGTTCAACTGGAACCACGACTTTGATTGTAGAATTCAAAAATTATCTAACACCTTCTAAAGTACTAGCAATTGGTTTGCACATATGAGAAAATGTACAGGAAAAATTGATGCTTTTATTTTTCATCATATTTTGCAAGATTGGCTTTGTTTTGAGGAGGTACTTAGTATCAATTATATATGCAAAATGCTTGTGAAGAGATCTTTCAAATTCAACCATTATTTCTAGAAGAGGGGTTGCTATGGATATGAGCAAAATCTTAAAGGAAGTTATGACTTGCAAAAAGCTTAAATCAATGACATACTAAAATCCTATTTCTTGTTGCACTTTGGACTCCAATATTGTGTGTCTATCTTCATCAATCTGTTTCATTATTTGCCTCCTGTCCTATTCAAAATACATAAATACTACTTGCTTTTTGAGAGCTACCAATTTATCCAGAGCTACTATATATACAGTATCCTTAAAGTACCTTCTTAATGTCTTCTTGAATAATATTCTTTGGTAAGAATTCAATCATTATTTGCCTCCTATCCTGTTCAAAATACATAAATACTACTTGCTTTTTGAGAGCTACCAATTTATCTAGAGCTACTATGTATACAATATCCTTAAAGTACCTTCTTAATGTCTTCTTGAATAATATTCTTTGGTGAGAATTCAATCCATTTAGTAGAAGAGATGGATGTTTAATGTAAAATTTGTTCTCTGATTCACATCCTTGCTTATGAAATTCAATGTTTCCAACAACTTTAACACAATGACTATTGTTTTAGTCTCGTAGAGAATTATCATACAACTAACAAAATTTAATCTTCACCCCTTTAGAAAAGATAACATCAACAATACTAATCTTGAAGGTAATTCTTTTACTTGATTTATGCTATTCTCAAAATTACCTTTCTACTTTTCATCAGCATCTGGTGAACCCATTTTATGTCTAACTTCACCTTCCTGATGTTATTCTAAGTCAGGAACTCAATAGATCTTGTCTAGCAGAGAAAATCAAATGAAATGACCAGGACCAAAATTGAAAATTTGATGAACGCGAGTCTCAAAATTTCCTTTCTTTTACTATTCAAAGAAATGCCCAGGGCCAAAATATAAAATTTTATGATCTTATAATGCAGATATCCTACCTCCATAACATTGTAGACATAGTTTTAGGGCTTAGGCAAGGATCTTCCCCCAACATGAACGTCAACTTCAACATTCAAGTTTTTGAAATGCACTTCAACCTCAGGCAATTTTATCCCCATTGTAAAATAGAATTATACGCATCCTAGAAATGTCAACAATATGGAAAACAATCAAATAGCCTTGTCCATCTTGAAAAAATGAAAAATAGAGGAAAAGACAAAGACCATTCTGAAAATTCCAAACCTGTCAAATTGGCAAAGCGTTTGCAGAAGGTGTTCATTGTCCTTATCTGCAACTTTGAGAAGTTTGTCCATCAGTAGTTGTTGAGTCTCTAGCTCCATATTCCTTGCATCTATCTCATCTAGACCACGAATTTTACCATTTTTCTAACTCAAATTATTCAGAATGGAAGTTCTGAGGTGATCATAGGTTGTTATGGTCATTATTGATAAGAATTGACAGCCTCTATTCTATATCTGGAATTTACTGTTGCTGAAAATTTATAATGAATTTTCCACCCATTTTACTTGTTATGATTTGCATCATTTGTGTTTCTCCAGATGTAAGAACAACTTTCAAAAGGATTTTGAAGACGCCAATAGGTGCAGACATTTTAACAAACACTTGCCATGAATTCCAAATGTTATAATTGGTGTTAGTATCTCCTAGCTCGTTATTGCTTGCACAGGCGATAAAGGTTATGGAATTTTGTGCAACTAACATTAAACTTGTGCATGGTCTGTTATCTTATTACACACTTACATTCGCATACCATATATTCCACTAACAATGTCAACAATATGTGCCATACATCTCTGCCAAGAAATACTTATGATCTACTTGACAGTCTATAGTATGAAAAAGGGGATAAAGTGCGAGATGTGATGTTGAGTTGGTATTGAATGGACCTCGATCAATATGTGTCTCCTTCATTTTTTGTCTATATGATAATGAAAGAAATTCTTAAGCAATGTAACATGAAATTTAGACTCATTCTATTGATGAACCGTAACTACTTTAGACATATGAAAATATTGTGATATTGCTGTCAAGATTTAACTGTGTATTTTTTGAGTCCCACGTTTCATGAGTACACGGTCACATGAACCCATATCTCTCATGAGTAGGGGGTCACATGAACCCATCTCTCATGAGAATCAATAGAAAAATTAGCACTCATTGGATCTAGGAGATGCTCATCGATGCTAAATATTTCATTCATTCTCATGAGAGATGGGCTCATGTGAACCATTACTCATTAAACTTGGGTAAATGTGTTTGACTCAAAAACTATATAGTTTAATCCTAGTAGAAATATGCTATAGTTATATCCTACTTATTATATGTAAATCTTGTCAATGTTAATGAATACACCAAGTCTAATGAAAAGGCTAATGAATTATTTGTTATAACTATATTGGGCACCCAAATGTCGATTTTCCATCACAAAATATTCAACAAAAAAATTATAATCAACTACTCTCCATATGCAAGATGCCATAAAATTATTGAAGATCTACTAATAATATGTTACCACGTGATCTTGGAAGTTACAAGTTCCCTCATAAAAGTCTCATATTCTATTTTGGAATGTCAATATAAAATAAATATTTCAATATATAACTAATAGTGCCCAATCATGTAGTGGATAATCGTGATGCGACAATCTAATGAAAGTTTTCATGAATCAAACTTTAGTTATGATAAACATGACTCTGCAGCTATATTTATTGTTGTGTGTCGATTAAATAATATTTTTTTGTTGAAACCAAAAATTATAGTATTGAAATATTAAAATACAAAATTTAAGAAATGCTAATTTTTAAATGTCAAAGTTGAAACTTATATTACTAAAAAATTAAAATAAATTCAAGAATAACTACATTATATTCCTACCATCTTAATATATGTACCTTTATGAAGTAAAACCTAATAAAAACTTACACAAAATTTACAAATATTTGTAAACTAATTTACTTTAACAAAAAAAAATTGAAGTATGAGTGCAATTTATGGTAATTTAGAGGTCATATCTAGTTCAATATCTATTGAGAGGACATTTGAGAAAGTTAACTAATAATGATGTATCGATTGGACAAAAACTCCATTGGTGAAAAGAAAAAGTTAAAGAATGTATTTATATGATAAAAAAATCCATCCATCACTTATTTAGGCATTTGTTTGGCTGATTAATTATTAGTCACCAGTCATTTATTTGATCATTTATTTAATCATGTATCTTTGTCTAACCTTGTGATTTTACTTGATGACCAAATTAGTCATTTATTTAGTTACTTGCACTTATTAATTGCAAAGATATACTAGTATTTTATCAATTTTAGTCATGTGACTAAAAATTTTAGTCTTGTGACTAAGACTTTTGGTCATATAGTCATTTATTTGCCAAAATTCTACTAGTGTCAACTGACTCGTGGCTTCTCTATGTTCTAGAATGTTCTATAAGCCATTTTGGCAAGTATAAATAAGATTTTTAGGCTTAGAATTAGGCAAATTTGGTCAAAGTAGAGAGAATAGAGAATAGAGAAATAATTAGAGATCCAAACTAGAAAGTGCAAATTTGAAGCTAGTTCTTAGATCTTGCATGTAGTTTGTATTTGGCCATAACCTAGAAGGCCTTACAATTGGGCCTATATGCTAATATTTCATGAATCTATAAAGTATCTTTCTTCTCTCCCTCCTTGGTGTTGTTCCTTGTTGTTTTGTTTCTATTGTGTTAACTCTTGCAGGTTGGATTGGATTAGTTGGGGGTGCCTTTGGCCCTAGTCTTATCCCCTCCTACCTATGTCAATCCTCTATTATTAGTCACATCCAAAAATCAAAAAGGCTTTCAAAGAACTTTCCTTTGGTTTACATCCCCTTTTATTTCTTTATTTGGTCTAATTGTATATGTTGTTGTTGTTCTTAGTTTGTGAATGTTAATCTTAGTTTAATGTTCTTTGGACACTAATTTCATTGCAATACATTCACCATATAGAAAAAAAAACTCTTCATAAGTGGCTAGTTTATGGACAACACTACACCAACATAATGAGAAGATGCATATGTTTCAAAATACAAAAAGATATTAATATCCCAACTCAATTTTCATTGCCCCTACAATATCCATGCAATTCATCTCAAGGGCCCTTCATTGTATTTTAGTATCTTGTCATTTTGGGTGTGGATGTTGTAAGGATGTACTTGATAAGAACTCTTGGTTTTTGATAAATGGTCAGTGGAGGCAATAAAACCATTGGAATATTGGCTTGAATCAACTTATCTTGTCAAGTTTGACTTTCACCTTCAACTCATGTAGTAATTTTTTCAAGTTGTTTAGGGCATTCTCAAATGGTTATGTCCTCATTTGAACCTGGGCTATGGTGTATACATATGCTAACTCCTTGAATACTCTAATTTCATCCTCATCCAACAACTCAATAAAATTCTTTCCTATCTTCATGATGATAGTCACCTACATAGTAAGTTTATGGTAAATGATTTGCTAAAGAGACTAAGTAAGGTTTCTAACTATACCATTAAAAAAGTCTTCAAATGTTACACATTTCCCAAATGGACCATAATATTTCAATAGAAAGAATAGACCAAAATAATTTACTACTACTTTTTAGGCTTAAGAACTATCTAGATAGTGTATGCAATTAATTTAAGTTATGGTGTAGATACATGATGAAGATCCCCCAAACTTCCATGACAAAGAAATTCAAAGAAAATGTGGAAAATAATTTCAAAGATTTTACAAAAAGAACAAATGTTGGTATCCACATTTGTATTTTTAATAGGAATTTATGCAAGAAAAAGCACCACACAAAGCATGTTTTCTTTAGTTCAATAGGTCTATATCACAAATCTATAAGGTTTTTGCTCCATTCTAATGGTTCAATATTCATATTCCATCGAGAGTTAAGATGTTCAAAAATTTCTTGGCTATCAAAAATTATTTTTTAAATAAGTTTATCTTTTGTGTTGGGAAGAATGGTACCATCATAACACTTAAGGGAAGATATTGATCATTTTTTATCTCACAATATTTTTTAAGATTAAATTTATAGTAGGCTTCCGTCAACATAGAATATGTTCTCTAGTGTGAGTAAGGAATATAAAATTTTCTTTCTAACTCCTTCCATCTAGTAATCCTACTCCCTTGAATGATATCAAAGAATTTATTTATACCCTTGTTATCCCAACTCCACGAAAAGAAGCCCTAAATAAAATTCATGAGTTTATCACCATTCTTAAGGTTCCACCATATTGAATTATGCTAAAATATATTGTACATATTCTCATCAATGTTGTTAGAGTGGGGTTTTCATTGCATCAAAAGATTAATTTTTTAATGCCTAATACAACCACTCAACTTACAATACACAAGAGATGGTTAATCTCTTGTCACAAATTTTTAGGGGAGAACTGAACAAATTTCCAACAATCTCCCCCTTAGCATTAAGTGAGGGTCTGAGGACTCAAACCTATGACTAAGAACTAATACCACTTCTTAGAGTAGGTTCATTGTTGCACCAAAAGACCAATCTATCAATCTCTGATACAACCATGCAACTTACATTACACAAGAGGAGATTAAGCCCTTGTCACAAATCCTAAGGGGAGTGTTGAACAAATTTCCAACAATTGCAACTATTATTTATGATCAACTTCCAAACATGTTCCCAAATTTTTGAAATAGTTTTAAATAAATTAGATACTATAACTTTTATTATAAATTTTCTAGTTTTAAATACATTAGATCCTATAATTTGATTATAAATTTTCTAGATATATAATTATTAATGTGGATCCCCTTCCATGTTGAAGTGTTTATAGGAGTAGCCTTGGCTATATTATTTCTCAAAAAAACCTTCCATTTTTTAGGCTAGGGAAGCTTTGGTAATCCACTTGACCTTACACCCTCCTTTTATAAGGTCTTTTGGCCCCAACCCACTAGTGTTCTTACTTACAGTGCACTGTGCCACTAAACATGTATTTTTTTTTGTTCCTCTTTCCATCAAACCATAAGACATATATTTTTAATCAAATTAAATTATGCTTTCTTAAACAAGTAATTCAAGGCATAATAAGTAGTATAAGAGGATAGAATCTTTTGACATACTTGGAATCACCCAACTAGATAGAGATAAATTTAGTTTCATTTGTTTAACTTTCATTTTTTTTGTTCTTAATCTAGTTTCACATCTCTACCAAGTTGGATTTGACGAAAAGTGAGATACCCAAATATTTCACTTGATTATAAGGGCTTCCCCATGTGAGCTCAAACTTGTTGCACCAACTAGGAGGTTGATCAATTCATCCTAGGATTATTGATTTAGGTAAAGAGATGCTTTGAGAGTTTACACAAAATAGGTCAAGATTGTTCATAAGGTTACAAGTATTTCCTTCAACAAGTTCAATCATGATTTTTGTGTCATGAACAAATTGGATATGATAAATTTCCTCTCCACTGGTAATATTTATGCCCTTAACTCCTGTGGATAGTGAGTTATCTTTGTTTATGTAATACAAAGCACGTGAAACTATTTAAAAAAAAATATTGGTACAAATAGGTAAACTTTTCTTATTAACCTAGATGGTTCAAATGCTTTATATCTCACTTCATTCACCTTTACTCATGCTTTAGCACCATTCATTAGGGTTAGGACCAACTAATAAAAAAATAGAAAACCCCAAATTCTAAAGCATCATAGAAATAAACTTTCATTCAATTATGTCATAAACTTTCTCATAGTCTAGAAGAAACATGCAAGCCTACTTCTTAGATTCTATATCCCACTCCATAGCCTCCCAAAATATGATTAGATTCTTTAAGATATACTTTCCTTTCACAAAACTCTTGAGTAGGTTTGATGACATGAGGAAGGACATTTCCTATCCTTAAGGAAAGGATCTTGGCCATTTTTTTATAAGTTACATTCAAAAATGTAATAGGCCTCCAATTATAAATTAATATTTTGTCTCTTTCCTTTGGGATAATTTTTATAAAACTAGAGTTAATAATTTCCTAAATAGAATTCTTATCAATAACTTTTGTATATACCTAAAAGAGTTCATTTCCAGTCCAACGTATATTATTTTTATAGAACTCTACATGAATTAAATCCAACCTTAAGACCTTTTCATTACTCAATTATGAATAAAATTATTGATTTTATCCATAGCTATAGGTCTATCCACTATAACTGCCTCTTTAGTGGACACCACCTTAGGAATAGCACCACTAATTTTTGTTATAGTATTTTCCACATCTTGGACAACATCTTCAAAATTGAAGTGTTTACTATAATAATCTATAAAGGCCTAAAGTATGTTCTCTTGGGAGTTAAGTTCTTTACATGCCTCCCAAATAGTCTCAATCTTGTCTCTAGCTTCTTTAGATCTAAGGATTTTAAATAAGTATCTAGAGCATTTTTCCCCATGGTTGATCTAGTTTTGCCTCCTTGTATCTTGATATTTTGTAACCTCTTGAGGGAGTCTATGGATTGGCCCATAAACTCTTTGGCGTGCACATTAGTTGGGTCACTTTGCAAGTATTATATGGTCTCTTAATAACACTTTCATTCATTAGAACCACTTTTTAAAACCATCTAATTCTATTGACAAAAAATTTAAAATCCTTATCTTTCAACATGGTAGTATTAAAAGTAAATCCATTATTCCTCCTCTTCTGTATACAATTCTTACATGTTTGAAAGATGTTATAAATTATAGTTTGGTGGTTAAAATATGGTCTAGGGGGTGACTTTAACACTAACACCCCTATCATCTTTCCTAAAACTAAACACCTTTATTGACTTAAAATTTGTCAAGGATACCAAAGGTTCTCTCCTAAATATTATCTCCACTAGAACCCTCTTGAGAGACATCATTTCCATATACCTCAAGCATTTGGATGGTAATATGGGAGTGAGTTAAAAAAGTGGGGGTCAAAGGTAAGAAAGGTTTGGGGAAGTGGAGTAGGCATGATTACAAGAGTGAAGCGTAAGAACTTGTTCACCTTTCCATAAACCTCTTAAAGGGATTCTAATTCATTATACAATGAAAAATAACTATCATAACTATGGACTTTATCAACTTGAACCACAATTCTCTCCAAGGGCTCATAAAACCTTAGTGCATTACCATCCATGATATCATTAATATTCATATGGGAGGGAGAAGTGGCAATCTTCTTAGATGGCTCCTTAATCAAAGAGGGGAAATGGGGGAAGAAAGACCCTCCATAATGTATAGAAGAGAGGTTTATTTTAAATTTAAGCTATTGAGATCCTATTAATCCTTTAGTGAGAAATTTTCTCTAAATAATGAGTCTTGTTTGTATGCCAAAAAAATAGGGATCAACACTAAAGTTTAGAGCATTAACATTTGACAAATTTTGCAAGATGAAAAGACACTTAAACTACCTTAAAGGTATTAATACCTAAAAAAGAAATAACTATTGTATCCCTATGAAATAACCATTATTTCAAGATGGAAAGACACATAGACTACCCTAAAGGTATATAAATAGAATCCTCCAATACATACTAAAGGTTATTTCCCTAGCTTCACTAGGATTGAATCAAACATGTCCATACCCAAATCAAAATACAAAATAAAATCATTTTATCTAAAAATGAAGACCTTGAATTTTTTCCCTTTAATTCTAAGTAATTTAATTGACAAGCCAATTCATTTTGCTAAGATAATTATCCCTAATACCAAAATCTCTATGTATCCTTGTCTTCCTAAACTTGTACCACTTCATGATACCATAAATTTTATTGCATCACATATCAAAACTAAAACCATTATAATAGGCCATATTCATCATAAATAGCATATCCCTAGAATTATAAAGTCATATGATCATTCCCTTTCATCATTGACACAAATAGTCCAGGTATACATTGTGAATCCTTCTTGAATGTAGAACACTTATCTAACTCGATAAAACGTGTCATCATGACTAGCAATCATACCAAAGATATATGATGTCATCAATGATAACACATGTATGGTTGCATGACATACACTTAACAACAATCTCCCCCTTTGGCAATGATGGCAAGATTTAGAGGGAAACATGGCTAAGTAGTCACATAGCATACACTTTCCAATAATATATTCCTTTGGCTTTGATGACAACACTAAGTGAAAAAATTGGTAATGCCAAGAAAAAAATGGCTCTTATATATTTGATCTAACATTTCTCCCCCTACCATATGATATGTATACATATGTATATGTCTCCTCATAAAATATTATAAAACATTTTTCGCTCTATCTCTCCCCCTTTGACATCAGCAACAAAGGAAATTACAAAGACTCTACCACTTGAATCTCTCTTGAAATGCATATTTTGTTGCCTCTATATTTGTGGGTCTAAGAACCACATGACTTTTGTGCTATTTATAGCACCTCATGCTTCTATATAAATCCTATCTTAGGAGTAATGAAACTCCTCAACTTAGCAAACCCTTTTTGTAGCCTTCCCTTCACATTCAAGAACTCTCATCTTATCCATCAACTTTGATACTTCCTTATCAAATTTAGAGATAACTTGGTTTAATGATGCATAATTATTTTCTAGCTTCTCCAATCTCTCCTCATCTTCTCTGATAAGTTTCTCTAAATGTGATAAATGTTTAGTTGATGTAAAAAACAACATATGTTTTCCTCCCTTCTATAATATAATCCTTAACATCCTTTATATGCCCATCTATTCATTTGATATTATTAGTAATGGATTTTCATACCTCGATAGATCTATTGGTCTTGTATTATATTCTTTCCCTCTATGTTTCTGCACGCTCAATTTATTTGAGGTAAAAATTGTATTCATTGAGAAATTTATCTAAGTTCTATATTGCATCACCAACTTGGAAGACATAAAAATTTGCAATAAATTATTCAAAGTGTCTAACATTCTGACCAAAATTCTTAACTTATTTTCAATTATTTTTTCAAAACTTTCCTTTTCCTTTAGAAATGACATTAATGAAAATTTCATGAGTTGGTTCTCATCATATGTCTCTAAGTATTCTTCCTTCTCAACTCTAGCTAGTGCCTTATCTAGGTCACTTATCAATAATGGATCTAAACTAGATTCCTCACCACTAGAAGAAATGAGAATCTAAATAAGACTTTCCATTTTCTCTATCACCTTCTTCACTCCTAAAGGTTGATCACTTACAATCATGTAAATACGAAGCACATCAACTTTGGAAGGTTGAGTATCCAATACATCACTAACTTATGTTGTATCATGAACTATATCATAAATAGTAATAATTGAAGGATTACCTTAATTTATCACCTACCTTATCTCATCCTTGGTCATTATTAATTTAGTCTTGACCTTCTCTTCATCTGGTTCTTGTTCTCCTTCTACTATTTCCCATGTTTCCAATAGGTTTTCTCTAATTTTATCATTAGAGATGTAGTTATCTTGAAATAGATTATTTTCCTTAATATCAAGAATATGATGTGTATCCTTTATAGCTTAACTGATAGTCACTAAAAGAAACATTCCCAATAAAATCAAATAACTTTTTTTTCATTAAGACAATCTCCTTCAAGCTTTCACTACTCAACATGCTAACTCTTTATGCTCAAAT
Organism: Cupressus sempervirens; assembly: GCA_028749045.1. NCBI lineage: Eukaryota > Viridiplantae > Streptophyta > Pinopsida > Cupressales > Cupressaceae > Cupressus > Cupressus sempervirens. The sequence continues at coordinate 839,218,919 of CM053783.1, forward strand.
GGTGATGAATTATTCTATATAACACATTTAAATCTTGATATGATACTACATTCAATTTCTTAGGTGACAATCTTGCAAAAACTTTCTACGTAACTAGTAACTAAGAAATCAATGGTGATAATACTAAAAGACTTGTTGAAGTTGACAAAAACTCAACCCATAACTCCCAATAATAATTGCATACAAAAATTTGTCATAGAAAGAGAGGAGAAAAGCCATGGAGACTAAAATTCCCAAATCCATAAGAGAGGAGACATTTCATTTGAATCAAATAAAAATATATTGAATGAATTAATTATTATAATGAGATCAATCCTTGTAAAGGAGATCAAAATACTAAAAGGTAAAACCTAAGTTGCATGATAATAACTAATAAAATAAATAATTATCATATGCCTAAAGTTTAGCTTAATAAAACTAGAGTTAATAAGATAAAACCTTATTAATCTAGCATCCCCCTTTAAGATAAACTTAGGGATTAGCTAAAAGACCCAGAAACTACTACTAAATGTAAATTTGGATCTTGACAATAAGGCCTTATAAGGTACCCAAGCACAACCAAATCCTTGTAAATGGTAGAAATAGACGAAAAAACATGGGGAAAACCTTGGTCAAAGAAGAGATGGAAATAATGTAGAAAGACTAGTGAATATCCCAGAAGATAGGAACAAAAAGGATGATCATGAAGAACACCACTAAAGCATGAAGAAGCTATAAAGCTCTATCAAAAATTAACTAATGATCTTAATAATCTCCACTACAATAGAACCTAGCCATGTAGATAATACTATAATGTACATGAGTGTCATTAGAAGACACTACTCCAATTAGGAGGAACAGAAAGGACAACAACTACACTTGAAGATATAGATGGCATGAAACACCAAAGCCTAAAGAATTTTTAATCAATCAAACATGGAAGGATGCATCGAAAGTAGGAACAAAAAGAAGAGTGTATATATGGTAGATGATCCATCTCACCAAATGCATAAGTACCTAGTCACTACATACTCCTAGTACATATGAACAAATAGTAAACACATAGTTCACTCCAATGAACCAAGAAAGCATAAGAATCAATAGGAGAAACCTCCCCCCAATACAAACAAGGATGAGGTGACAGGAAACTAGAAAGTGAGCTAATAGAACTGCATGTCAAGGAACCATGCTCAAGATGCAAAAAAGAATACATATGTGTGTATTGAGGTAATCAATCTTAGGAATGCCATAAGGCTAATGTCATAGAAGGAATACTCAATGTAAAATAGAAGATGCAAAATAGATATGAAACATCAACCTCCCATGAAACTTAATTAGAGTAGTTTATGTACAATAAGGCACAAGATATGTTAGATTCAAAGAATATAATAATCTATATGAGTGTCCTTAGATGACACTATTCAAATCATAAGGCAAAAGTAGGCAAAACAACTGAAATGAAAGTATAGATGGAATATGGAACTGTATCTCAGTGTGTTTGGTGATATGAGATTTTTTTGAAGTGAAGAATTTGACACAAAACAATCATGTTTTTCATTGATGTCAAACCTGCTACTTGCTGATATGACAACTACTTAGTTGATTTCAGTACTATTGTTTGCTTGATTGTTGAAGAGGATTTAATCAAATCAGATAACAAGAGCACCTAGAGGAAATTTTGAGTTATGGTATAAAAAAGGAGTACAAAGATTAGTTAAGACAGTGATGATATAGTAAATTATTTATCTTCTTAAGGTTGCAAAGGTTGGAAACACTAATTAAGTCTAGAAGAATAAGTAAGAAGAATTGTGTATGCCAAGAATAGTTAGTGCAAGACAAGAAGAAAAATAGTTGGAGCTAAGCAAAGTGAAGATTCAATGTATGCTGAGTGAACATAGTGTAAGCTAAGTAAAGTTTAGTTGGTGTTGAGCATCAATAAATTTTATTGTTCATTGAGTGAACTAGTGTAAGACGAGTGAAAGAATAGTTTGGAATCTGAGTGACAACATATTGATGTCGAGAGCAAGTATTCATGTTAAATTATAGATTTGATGAATATGAGTTGACTATTTTGTTTTCTTGAATTATGTGAAGTGTGTGGAAGATAACTATGATGAGCGTGGCATAGAATTCAAGGTAAACCATTTTGTAGCAAATTTGAGGGATGATTGAAGAAGAATTTTCTAGAGGAACCAAATGGAAAAGTGGGAAGATTCATTGTATCCTACCTAACGCTAAAATGGACAATTATGGTTAAATGGAAAAAGATCTTAAATCTCTATTTATATATAGAGTTGGTCAAGAGTAAAGGTTTTCATGTGTGAGAACCTAAGGAAGATGAGGAGTCTAGGGTATTTCTTCATTTAGTGGTTGAACTAAAGAGACTACAATTAGCATGCAAAGAAAGAAGGCTTAAGAGTATGAATTATTGAAGGGTGAACAAGCTATCATATTTTAAGAGTATGAAAGCCAAGAAAAATGGAGGACTAAAATAGAGATTTATAATCTACAAGTGAGGGTAATTTATTATCAGATCAAGCCTTACTATTACTTTCTAATCATTGGATTAGTCTAGGGTAAATCCTTTGGCTTAAGGTTGACCTAAAAGTCATTTGTAAATCCTTTAACTGGGTGACACTCCAAGTGAATGATCTAAAGTCCTCTAACAAGGCTCACTCCTAATTTGGTTATGGAAATCCTCTAACTAGCTCACATTTAATAGTGTGTATTGTAACATTTAATAGGTTTGGCCTTTCACAGGGCATCACTTCAGAAGAGTGAGAGTTAGTAGCATGTTACTGGTAGTTTTTCCCAAATTAGGTTTCCATGTAAAATCCTTGTGTCAAATGTGTTATTGAATCTATTATGCTTCATGTTTACATTTCTGCAAAGTTGTTTTGACCAAGGTAGTAACCTAAAAAGTTTAAGAGTTGTATGATCTAATGGAGACATGCATAATAAAGTTTTGTGGATATGGGTCTACTAAGAATTGAAAAGCTTTATTTGTACATCTAGACCTTGGATAACTTACTCACCCCCCTCTCAGTTATTCTAAAGAAATCCAACACTGTTTATATAGATGCATATAATAGATGTCCACAAAGACCAAAAGAGATATAAGGCTAGTACAACATATAGTACAATCAATGATGAATCATATGAAGCAAAAAATGATCCCTACATGTAAAATAACCAAGATATCCACTAGAATGCAAAGCTGCAAAAAATTGAATCAGATATACCTCGAGAATAATCTGGAAAAATAACCAGCATCACTAGAAAGAGAACAGAGAGACCTTTCCAACAAAATTAGAGATTGGATGCTCAACATATGTCTCCTAGTATGAAAAATAGAACTCCTAAAATTGATAATGAAAAAGCACATCAAACTAAAAATTACATATGCCACTATGATAGACTAAAAACTAGATTTTTGATGATATCTCATTGTTGGAAAATAGAGATCATATGCTCAAGCTATGAGAAAAAACCACTGATAGGTTTGGATTGAGACAAGAGGGAAAACATGTGTGATGATTAGGTGTTTATGTCATTAAGTGATGAGCCAAAAATTGATAGTCAAATGGACATTGAGGCAAAAAATGCCTAAAAAAATTCTAGGATTCCAAATAAAATCACTTTACCAGAAAAAGACTAGGATACCCAAAAAAAAGTCATTGAAAAATATGCTAGAGCTAGGAATTAACTAGTTTCCATCAAGCATCATATGGGAAATGCCAAAAAAATTGTTGTGATAAGGCATAAAAACTCCGTGCTCACCAAAAATGTCATTGAAAAATTCCCAAGAACCTTAAACCACCAGTAAACATGATAAAAAACTAATTATCCACATAAAAATTTATCTTCTAAAACTAGAAAGCATAGTATAGAATAAAGTAAGGTGTACATGGGTATGAGAAAGTTGTAATGGGCCACACAGTCAATGGACAGCCCAAAAAAGGGTTGAGTGTGGAGTTGGCATCAATGTCAAAGTAGGGCACACAAATATTGATGTAGTTTTTGCACATAATAGGTTGTGTGTGTTGGGTTTGCACAAGAGCTACGGGGTCTATGAAATAATAAAGAGCCCCTCAAACAAAAAAATTCCCCCAAATAGCCAAATGCCAAAAATAATCATTGAAACAAGGGCCTACTCTCCAAAAGAATTTTCTTGCACTTCAAAAAGAAAATATATGGAAAAAAGTTGTGTTGGTACAAGTTCTTGGGGAAAAGGTCAATGCAGGGCCCAATGGCTTCCAAGTGCATAAGAGGCATTAGGGAAGAGGTCATCAATAGAGAGAAAGGTGCATCAATGATGGGATTATCCTTGGTCAAACTATTATGTGTGTCATGGAAACAATAAGGCAAGGGGAGGGGCTTGAAGCAGATATTGACCTATATGTTAGTATGCCCAAAAAAATGGAGGCACCCCACATAAAAATGCACCCATAAAAAAGCACTAAGGGGAAGAGTTGTAGCTAGTCATTGTAGCTTAGTAAGGCCTTGGAGTACCCAAATTCACATGGACCACCAAATAAAGGGCTTTTAATAGTTTGTGTTATTGAAAATCAAAAGATCTCCCCATAAAATATCTTTGTAGACACCCTAAAATTAGCAAAGACCTAAATAATGTGAATCTCAATCAAATAAAAAAGATTAAGGACAAAATCAAATAAATGAGGAAAATAACAGACTTTGAAATCAATTACAACATCAAGTTGTTTGAGTAATTGATTGATTAATTGTCTAAACCCTTGATTCCTTTTTAAAAATTAAAAACCAAAGTCACTTTCAACGAGGAAATTCAATTCATAAAATCAAAAAAAAAATTAAAATTAAAATGAAAAATATAAAGACAAAAATTGAATAGAAATGCAACATTTAATAAATCAATTAAAATCATTATCATCTCAAAAGTAAAATCCACTCTTTTTGGAATTTAAAAGAATTGAAAATCCCTATTTATCCTCACAAACCAAGTCTACTGGAGTTTTCTTCTTCGGGTGTTGTAAGATATTTTCAGTTTCACTCTTACCCATAGTAAAAGATAAATCCTAAATCTTTACCCTAACCCCCTTCTAAAATCCTATAAATAGAAGGGAAAATCAAGAGCAAAGGGACCTAAGTTTTATGCATCCTTACTATGGGCATGTTAGTTCTAGCATTTTGATAATCCATTTATCATTATTATAGAGGATTTTAGCATAATTTTAGCCTCATTTAAGCATTATCTAGAATTTTTTAGTCTCATATGTATACATATGTTTAGCATTTTTGTATTCTCATCTTGGTATATCTTGCATTTCATATAGATCTCATATAGTCTTGCATAGATTTGCACAAATAGCATAATCCCATTCTAGAACTATCACTAAGATGCTAGTATGAGAGTGATTTTAGAAATTATAGTTAGGTAAATATGAGATGTTCATGGACTTCTTATTTGATAGTTGTTTCTTGGGTCTAGCTTAGTTCACTACTATACTAACTATATTCCACACTAACGTCTCATGAATATGCATTTCTCCCATGTATAAAATGGCACCCACTGTGGGGCTTTGTTTTAAAGGTTGATTCTCATTTAACTTTTCATGCTAATCATTGGCTTTCTTTATAGATCTATGTGTTACTTTTATTTCTTTTGGAGACATGACTTATTGTAGGCTTAGCAGTGTTTGGAAAGGCTCATAACATGTGTAGCAACCTCTTGAACATGCTTTCAAACTTCCAAATATTGGATCTAGGATAGTTTTGATGTTTTAGCACTTTTGAACAATGTTTTAACATTTTTAAATTCTTTTATCATGCATTTGAAGCATTATATAACAAATATACATCTTTATATAGCATATTTACAAGCTTTTATAGCACATTTGGAAGATTCTATAGTGCATTTACAAGATTCTATAGTGCATATGAGTATTTTTGTAACACATTTGATCTGATCTAAAATTTTCCATACCTAACATGAAAATTTGGTTTCTGGGTTCTCACAGGTCTCTTCTAAACTAAACTGGAGCTTCCAAATCATCAAAATTGTGGAAAAGAAGTGAAGAAGACTTAAAAATGTACCTTCTCCTTTTGCTAGCTCTAAATCAGGTAAGCCTAAACCCTCTTGGCATATAATACTTAAACTGTGGGATTGCCATTTCCAAATCTAGTTTAAGCTAGATAAATCTATTTTGAATCTCATACTTGGTATTAGGCCTATGCTCTTCACTCTTAGGAGTGAATCAGAATACCAAAAATGCCTAGTTTTTTATAAGGATTAGCTAACAAATGAACAAAATTCCAAGTTTAATTAAGAGCCTCTTGACTTCCTTGGATTAGAGGCTCTGGAAGTAAATGGGTCATATCTAGTACATTAGGAAGTCAAGATAGTAGGGATATGCTCTCACCCTAATTGGGTGATCAGACTCCCAAACCTATTTTGATTTCAATCTTTCTTGCTCTTTCATAAGTATATTAAAAGTTCATAGAAAGGCATATCTCCTCAGAATTGTCTTAGAAAGTTCGGTGAGAGGGAAATCCTTTTGACTTGTATTCTTAGTGGAATGAAAGACAATTCTATTCAAAATATAGGGTCTTCCTCTAGTACTCTTATAAGAGATTAATCCAAACCTCCCCGGTGTTGGTGGGAAGCTCTCCTTCACAAATAGGTAAACTTGAACATAATTGGATAATACTAAAACCTTGTAATCACCAACTTTAGAAAAGCCATTGTTAGGAAGCCATTTTACATTATAGGTTTGTGCTTGGAATCTTTCATTTTTACTATTGTTGTGATTCAATGTGCTTGTTTTGGGATAAGATAAAGAACTTAAAATTGTAAAGGTTTAAAGAAAATTTAGACAAGACTATAGACATACCCTAATTTGGCCAAAAAATTGTTGTATGCCTTGGAATAACACATATACAACCTAAAAAAACTCATTTATGCTCTTTTACAAATCATTTGAAACATAAAACAATGTATTTATTCTCTTTTAGAGCACATTTGAAATAAGAAACAACACATTTGAACAATATGATAAAGCATTTGGAAAGTAAAATAATACAAATGTATCTATAACATTTCTTTCATCCTACAAAACCACACCTAGTAAATAAAAAAATGCATCGAAGCCCTAAAATAGCGCATATAACTATTCTTGTAACACTTTTGAGAGAATTTTCAAAATAGTGGCTACTTGTACACAAAATATCCCAAATCTAAGAACATTTCTAAATACCCTTTTTCTTTGTTAATCTTCTAAAAGTATGAGGAACCTTAAACATGACCAATACCTTCAAAATCAAGAAAGAAATTTTCCATTATCCTATTGTGGTTTCACAACACATGCCCCATTTCTCCTAGAAATGGGGACCCCCTAGCATAATTTTTTTAGCTTTCTAGATCCTTAGTCTGGGGTCTGAGTCTTTTTAGGTTTCTACTTGGTGTATAAGCCTATACTAGCCCTCTATTTAAAAACCCATTTGCTAGAAATTCAAATTTTAAGGAGAGGAAAATGAATTTTTTATGCTTAGGGGCACACTAGCACACCTAACACACCCTTCAAGGTGTGTTGGTGTGCTAAGTCCCCTAGTGTGAAGCACTTCCCTTTGGAAGTGCACACATGTGCATAGGCATAGGTGTGTACCCCCAAAGGGTGCACTTCATCCTAAGCTTATAAATGCCCAAGATGCCCCCTCCTCTTTATTCACTTTTTTCTTTTGCATTCAATCGACTACACCTCCATACTTTGTGAGGTGTGTTGATCTCCATTGAACTAACACCTGCACACATAAGCATTAAGTTAGAAAGCTATACACCTTGCAAACCTATCCAAGGTGTGCAAGGTGTATCTTTTTTCATAAAAAATTTATCAACTGAAGAGGAGGGTGTGAATGTGAGCACCTGTCCAAGGTGTGCACATGCACATCTTTCAAAAGTCAAAGAATCCCCTTTTGAAAAATAAGGGTGCACACATAGTGCACCCCTTTCAACACAAGTTTTCTTTGCACTATCCAAGGGTGCACACCTAGCACACCCCTCAAGGTGCACTAGGTGCGCATCCTTAGTTTTGAAGGTTTTCTTGGGACAAAGGTGCACCTAGAAACCCTTAAGGTGCACAAGGCACACCCAAATTTGTCTTCTAGAGGTGTAAAATAGGTTTTTTAGGTGTTCTGTGAATAGTTTTTAGGATTTAGGATTTTTGGGTCTTTTTTTTAAGTATCTAGAGTTTATTTAAATTAATTTTTTCCAGCTTATAGACTAATGGATGTTTTTTTTGAATAGATTAAATGGCTTCCTCCTCATCCTCCCTCACTACAAAGATTGCTCCAAAACTAGCGGTCTTCAAATTTCAAGGTGTTCCATCAAAGTCACACTTCTAGGATGCATATTCAAAGATCCAAGACACTGAGCTAGGCCATATTGACTACAATTCATTCTTGGTCATTTGAAACAAACCAAATGAGAGGTTTCCAATGGTATTTGCACTTATCAAATCAAGAATATTAAACACAACTTCACACCATGTTCTAGTACAATCTTTCAAGTTAATCATGCCACTAGCAAAAAAATATGTTTTAGAGGAAAGGGTGGTAAAAAGCATAACTAGAGAGATCATCCTAGATCTAAGGCCCAAAAATATAGAGAAATTTTTCCATCTTTCGAGGGTAGATTAGTATATTAGGTTGACATACCATCAAGTAGAAAGGTAGTAGAGAGAGCATGAATCAAAAGCCATGGAGATCATTCAGTCATTATATCTCATTGATAGGACTCCTCTTGGGAAAAATGTTGGGAAAGAAAATATCATAGAGGTTATATGAAAGATGATATTAGACATTCCATAGTGCTCCTGAGTAGAATCATGGGATTACCAGTACCAAGACACTTAAACATATGGATGGTACACTTCACTGAAACCATCAGAATGGTGAAGATGCCTATTGACTGGGCCTCAATTTTCAATGAGAGTTTAGATGAACAACTAGTGGTGGTCAAAAAAAATCAAAGGTTCTATATGAAATTTTATTTGGTATATTTGTTAGTTGCAAGAGCACTAGATTATTTGGGGTTGTTCAAAAGGGACAACTTGCAAGATGCTAATGCATGGCCTTATGTGGTATACTCCTAATTGGTGAGGAAAAAGCTTTCAGATCACAACAAGGAATACAAAATAGTGAATGATGCTTTCATTTTTGCAATCATTCAGTTCATTGAGAGAGACTCATATTGCTAGAGATTTCATGACAACTCTCATCTACATATGAGAGTAAGGAAGCAACATAATAGGACCTAGGTATGGCCCATCACTATAGGTTTTTTTGGTGTTAAACAAAAGTAAGATATCATGACTTTTGAGTCTGAATGGGATCAGTATCCCTTGGAGGATTATAACTCTCCTTGTACCTATTTTTATAACATTGATAGAGTTTAGCACAAGGCAAGAAAATAGTTCAAACACGAAGATGTCATAAAGGATCATTGGATGAATGTAGTAGATAACTACAAAATCCAAATTAGGGATTACTTTAGGATGACTCTTTATTTGGTAGGCAATACCTTGAAAATGAAGGTCCCATTAAAGATTGTATAGTAAGACACTAAAGATGTCTTAGATCCCTTATATAATTGAGATAAGATCTATGATCGACCTATCATGAATACCTAGATATTGATAGAGAAGAAAATAAAAATATCAATCATAGGGTGAGGGATGTTATCTAGTTAACTAAGGAATGGATTAAGAGACCATTCAAGCTAGATCCTATTCCACAAATGATAGTTTTCCAAGTTGTAGCCTGCCCAATGAAAGGTAGAGAAATGAAGGTGATAGTGCCAATATTCATAACTCGGTCTCCAATAAGGCAAGAAATGGTGAATTAGCTTGATAGAAGTTGGATAATTCAAGGCATAGAGGGATAAAAACAAAAGGAAAAGAGCTTCCCCTCAACAATTTGAGCCTGAAGAAGAGGCAACTGAAACACCAGAGGACCAAGGTGCAGAAAATGTAGAAGTCATCCAGACTTAGGCTAATCTACCAATGCCACTGCTAAACCAAGGGAAAGAAGTTGAAGTAGAAGTAGATGAAGTGTCTATGCTTGCACAAGAGGAAGAAGCCTCTCTATTGGCTCCCAAGAAAAGAAATATGAATACTCCAATTAAAAGGATAAGGAGACAAAAGGTAATAAGAAATCTTATTCCTTTTCCATTAGTCCTAGAAGTTATTCTATAGGAAGAAGAATAGGATGATGAAGATGAAGAGGACTTGTTCACCCATATTGCTATCCCTCCTCTACCTATAGATATTGAGGATTTGACCGCAAAATATTATCAAATCAATGAGGTCTTTCTTGGAAAACCCATTATGGATACTACCAAATTGATGGTCACTATAGGAATCAAAGAAGTGTTTAGGCACTTAGAATAGGATGAGTTAGAAGTGTTAAACCTATAGAAGTAGAATGAACTGATAAGAGGTTATTTGAATGAAGTAGTTGGTCTATTGGATCCTAAAGTTTTTGAGGAGACTCTAAGCATGGCACTTGATAAAAGTAATAAGGAGAATGTACAATTAGATCCATTTTTGAAGGCTTGTCAGCAATGGCAAGAAAGTCTTGAAGAAAAAGGTGTACAAATCATACAAGGAAATCTTAAGTTTTTGCATCATATGCAAGATAATGCAGACAAGCCAGTTGCTATTATGAACTAGGATTCTGGGTTGATGGATGAGATACATACTTGGGGTAAAGACTTGTAAGCATTACAATCAATAAAGGGTCAAAGGTATCAAATGCTAATGGATATATATACGATAGATAAGTTAGATAAGATAGATGATTGGATAGAGAAAATTTTGGATGGTAATAAAGTAATGGAGATATTACATGCAGATATTCATAAGCTCAAGGATCAAGCCCAAGAGAAGATTTTGGAAGTAGAGAGACATTGCAATGATGCTTGCCTTGAAATTTTTGAATATGATTCAAGGGATAAACTCATGATTATTCAAGTAGTTTTTGAACAATTTTAGAAGACTTTTGAATAAACTTCCACTAATGAGTATATTAGATAGACATTTAAGTTTGAAGAGGCATTACAAGAATTAGATGTCAAATTGGGAGATTTTGTAGAGACTTGCATAGAGGTGGGTAAATATCGACAAAAAATTAAAGGATAAATATGATGCTTTAGATTTTCTGGATGAAACTCAAGTGATGAATATTATTGATAAATTCAAGAGAAAATACATATACATAGCTCTAGTATGAAGGGGGACAAAACCCAGAAGCTAGAGTTTCAGTTTTGACACTTGGTAAAATTTTGCATTTTTTGGACCTATCTTCCAAGGTGCACAAGGTGCACAAGTTGTGCTTCTTCAAAGGTGTGCCAAATGTTTTTGAAGAATTTAGAGGTGTGTTTATAGTTGACTACCAGTTCCAAATTTAGAGCTTTCCATGCATCAGAAACACATTCTGACAACAATTTAACTCCTACAACTTCTAAAGAAGGTTGACCTTATATTTTTAGCATCTCTAGAGAATCCTACATCACCTAATGGATTTATTTCTTATGATTTCTTTTTTTTAAGACATGTAAAGGCTCATGAACCCATTAAATGATATAAACAAGGTTGGAGTCCTACTTAGCACTAGTGAGAGAGTCAATTTGTACATAAATAGATTTGTTTTATTAGTTTAGAAGTATATATTTGCATGAAGGAATCTCTTATTCTCAACTTAATTGAGGAGAATATTTCCTATAAATTGAGGAATGTAATATGTATTCTAGGCCATTATTTTGATGCAATAATATATGTAATTGGTGCTCTCATTCAGAGTGTATTTATTTTTACCTGAGTGTGTTATATTTTGTGAATTTATGTTCATGAAGTGTAATGGAGCCAATATTTTTATTGAGTGATCTTTCAATTTTGGTTTTTGCTATGTGTTTACAAATTCTATTGACATACTTAGTTGGAGAAGAGATCACCCTATTGTTCTTGCATGAGTGCACTTTTATGGCCTTGTGATCTAATGAAAAGTGAAACATCTTACAGTTATTGAATTCCCATCGATGATTGCATTAGTGGAATTAAGGAAGTATTTCTCCTATTTTCATTGGTTACCGATCAATCTTTTCAAAGGCTTAACACACAAACATGTTGTTTCCCTGGCTTATGTCTATTACGGATTTACTTTCAAGTCATTTGCTTAAACTTCTTGTCACACTATCTTCATTATTTGCATTGAGTCAAGAATATAATATTTCTAATAGAATTTAGAGCTCGCTGACATAATGGATAAACTACTAGAGAGACATAAAGAGTGCCACCTATTATTGTTGGCTCAATTGTTGGAAATTACAATGGGAAATTAAACTCTAAGAGGAAGGGTGAATTAGCACTTGAAAAATCTAACCATAAAACATTCACCACACATCCATCTCATCATTTAGCATGTAAACTAAAATATATAACTACACATGTTCATCCATAGCATGAAAAAAATAATGCATAACATAGTAAATTTATTACCCAAAAACCCTCCAATGAGAAGGTAAAACTAGGGTGGGGATGACACCCAAAAATCTTCACCATAGTAGCTATAAAGTATAGAAAATTAAAGTTACAATAAGTTTTATCATAAACTATGATCTACCCTATGAGTAGTCTACCATGTTAAAGGATTTCAACACCCTACTAAAAGTGTGCCTAGTTAGAGGGCTTAAAATTACAATAAAACAAGCACTTGGATAAGAGATTTACACAAATCTATTAAGACTACTTTATCAAGAGATTTACTCTGAATCACCTATCAAAATGATTTAGCACCATGATCCTTTGGTTATCACTCTATTACTAGATGTCAGATATTCTCTTTCTTGATAAATCCTTGATCCTTATGATTATATATGTCTCCTATTTCCTCTCTCTACTCTCCTCTATTCTCTCTAACTGATTCTATAATTTAGATCATTATCACAAACTACATAGCCACCATGAATGCTCTCTCTACACTTAGCATTAGTCTCCTTCCATGCATTCACACAACATACAAACTTCTTACAATTGTCCTCCTTAAGTAAACATAGGTGGGCTAGGGTTAGGTAGGAATCAACAGCTATGGTTGATCCATATTGCCGCTTAGAATATCTATCAACTTGATTGGTTGCATGTATTGCATAGGGATTCATAATATACCTCCATACATATCTTCTAGAATTATAAACAATCATTGTGTTAGGCTAAAAATGGTTTTCATAGAAGTTTCTGTCATTACAAACAACTATGTCCAAAATCATTCACCTGGCATTTGAAGACTTTGATGCTTGGCCATCACTGTATTCATAATGTTGTAACTTAGTTCCTAAATGACTTAGCATGTTTTTTTTACTCAGCTTCTAAACCACTTAACATGTATAGTTTTCTAGGCTCATGAGCAACTTGACCCAGACTAGGTATATTACCCAGCATGTATTGTTTGGCAACTGATGCTCGGCATGCTTCAATCACTCAGCTTGTACTAATTTTTCAACTCGCTCTAATCACATGGTTTGTATTGTAATACTAATAGATAATGATTGAGTGTTTGTTACTACCTTGTCAAAACCAATCTGAGATTTAAAATCTCCCCCTTTTACATGAGTGTTAGTAGCCCCGTTTTCATCAATAACAATCTTTTGCATTTTTGTGGTGAAATTTTTTAATTTTGTTTCAATAGGGTGGTAATTCTATTCTCAAAATATGATAAACCCTAGTAGATTACACAATTACCCATTTTTCCCTAACCCTAAGCCATAAATGGGTGGGTTTTCTTTTTCTAAGGTGCATTATTTTTCTTATGATGTTATGATGGAAGGTTAGAAAAATATCACAAACAAGTGTGATGACCTTTTGCAAACTCACAATAGGTGTTGTATCATGTTATCGTAGACATATTCATTTTCCTTCTAGATCTCATGATGACCTTTCTATCATAATATCGTGTTGTGTTATATTTTGTCCATGAACAAGTCTTTTCTAATGTTTCAATAGCCTGATGTAGCCGTTGAGGTGGAAGAGGAGGATGCACCCCAAGCATCTTGGATGGAAAAGGGGCATAAAAGATAGAAAATTGTGCAAATCCCTCCTCATGTTAGGTAGAGAACTTTGCAGATTTTACCAGGGTGCAGTCAGTATTTTGCTGACATAAGGTAGAACTATCTCCAGACTAGGGCTGATGTAGCAAAAAATAGTTTGATAGATCTTGAGCTGGCAGTAGCAAGATTGGATGATAGGATTTTCCAAGCTCAAAAATTCTTGGAGGATGATGAATTCATCAAATCCAATGAATTCAAATTTTTTTAAATACAAAATCAAACAAAGTGAACTTGTCCTCAGGATGAAATCTAATGAATCTGATGATAGAGGATGGATTTAATTGAGAAGCTACAAGCTTATGAACCTGAGAGTGAAGTGATGACTCTAGAGGACGCTAGGGATCTTGACCAGAGGAGTGGCATGCTATTAGTACCAAGTTGGGACTTGGAGCAAGCTTTCATGCTTGATCAAATTAGAATATAGGAGAATGCCATCTCCTATGAAGCAATTGGTGTTGGTGGTTTAAAAAGAGAGACTAGTTTCAATATAGACACCAAGTCCTTAGTGGTTTGGAGCATGGCCCTAGCTTCTAAAAAACCAAAATTGATGGATGTACAAAGCACAGAGCAAGGCAATGTGATAATTTGGACTCTGCATGGCACCTCTAGCTCAGAGATATCTAAGGCCTTGAAACATTTTTCATTTATGAATGAGGCCAAGGTAGAGTAAATGGAGGATAGATTGTCCCAAGCTATACATCACTACATTGATGTTAGAAAGCTCTATGAAAATGAGCTCAGAAGTAGTCATGTATAAAAAGAAAGAATTGCTGAGTTGAAAGCTAAGGTCTAGGCACTTGAGGATGAAATTGTATCCCTTAGTGAGCAGTTGATATAAGCAGAATAGAGAGTACCTCTAGCTCAAGAAGAGGGATAAGGGACTTCAGTGCCAACTATAGATATTATTCAGGCTTCGATGCATACTAAGGATACAAAGGAAGGTGAGTCCTCACAACCAAGGAGGATGAGTATTAACACTTAGTCAGTCCAACAGGGTGGTGATGTGAAGATTGGGATCCGTAGAGCTATGACTAGCCACAGGGTTGATATTTTGAAGAACCTCTCACAACAGGCTCATTGTTCTTTTGTTTCTTTGCAAGGTCCTGAGCAATTCTACAATGAGGCACTCTCATGGTTGACACCCACTTTTAGCCTTTAGGGCCCTTACATTTAGTTTTTGGATAGGTTAATTATGATAATGGCTAAAAAGCTAGATTTACTAGACAAGATTTTCACAGTCAAGGAAAGCCTAGAAATGGTGAAAGAACTAAGTGGCTTCTGTTTTGGTAAGTTGCAAGTTATACAAGGAAAATTAAAGATATTGTCAAATAGAATGAAACCTTGTATACCTTCAATCTTGGATATTACCAATACAATAAGAAATTGGTAGGAGTGATCAACCTCTTTTGATGACATTTTTATCCAAGAGACTACATCAGCAATTTTTTAGGATACTTTTGATTCCCCTTTTCATTCTTTAATTGATTCTCTCTTCAGGGCAAAGAAAATTTTGAATAAATTTATTGTTGAGTCTAAGGCAATTATGGATGCCAAGTGGACCAAGGCTACTCAAGATTTACAAGAGGTAAAGAATACTTACTGGCCCACCAAGAGGGAGATTTATGTCTAGGAAGCAGTAAGTGAAATAAAGGCTCTGCCAGCTAGAAGTAGCTAGGATATTTTGTGCATTCAGGTAGCAAAGTGAAAAGGGAAGAAAAAATCAAGAATTCAACATTAATGTTTTTCTACTTCCTCAACTACTTACCTTTTTTATCGATATTTTGAAGGCTAATCTTTGTATTTATTGTATTCACCTCTCAAAACTTGTGTTTTCTATTTGAATTTTGACATGTTTCCTCCTCTCATTTGTAACTTATTGCAATCTTATTTATGGATTTCCAAGATGAGCAGTAGAGGTCAGTTGTCTGTGGAATTAATATATGTGTCATATATTATTTTGCAGTCCATCCACTTTTTGTTCTATAATGATTTGAATGAGTTTACATATATGCATTTTTAAATATAGAAGAAATTTTTGGGACCAATGGCTTTATCTCTATGTCATACAATGAGTTCTATTGGTGGTATTAAGGTTTTAAATTGAATCATTACCTTTGTAGTTTTGTCTCTTTACCATATAGTTGTAGCTTTAAGACTAAATAGATAAGTTTCTCTTTAGTTTAATGCAATCCATAAGGTTGTATTTCTTTTATTGATTGCTACTAATTCAAGAATTAGGTAAATTACTTTCAATAATTTATAAGGTTTAGGGTTTATGGAATGGATAAGTATCAGAATCTAACTAAAAGTTTAATGTTGATACTTTCAATCACAAGTTGATTAAAATGGTCTAACTACTAATATTTGACTTTATATCCCATTGGATAAGACACTGGTCCTTTCTAAATTTCAATAGTATATTGCTGGTTCATCTTTATATAAGAAATCACAACAACAAATCAACTTATTTTTATGCATTTAAGAAATAGAAATGTCAGTCAAGGCTTGTTAGGTGTTAATTTCCTTGGTTATAATTAGCTACTGCAATCAAGAATTTTTTAGCAAATTATAGAAGAATATTGACCATTTCTACTATAGGGGATAATTTAGTACAGAGAAAACATCAAGCTGACAAGGTAAATATCCCTTAGGTTTGCCTGCCTTGGCTTAGCAGAGCCTAAAGTGAAGTGAGTCCTATTGACTCTGTCAATTGGTCTAGAACTAAGATTTAGCCTTGCTAAACATAGGATTTAGCTCATCCTTAGGCTTGTCTCTAGTCTTTGTTTCTTGGTATCAGGTTTAAATCTACCTAATATGTTCCTTACCAGAAAGAACTCCAACAAAATGGTGACTCTACTAGGGAGTTAAGAAGAAGTTACTATCAAGCTATTTTACAAAATACCCAAGTCCTAGTGTATTATTTCTTTTCTTGGTTTTACTTCATATTTTTGAATATTGGGTGGCAACTCAAGTAAAGGTTTTGTAACTAGTGCTAAAAGGTTTAAGAAAATTCTACAAGAAATGGCTGAGAAAAAGAAGAATACACGTCTTTACCAAGCATCATCCTAAGATACCATTGTTAGGTGAATTACCTCCTAGGGTAAGAAGGAATCAAAATAAGAAGAAACCTAATTTCAATTCTACACCAGTCCCTTGAAGTAATTTGTTAGCTCAGTCATTATATCATCCTATTGAGGAGAAGGAACCTTCCCCTAAAAGTACTGAGTTAAAAGGAGTTGCACTCTTGGGAGAAATATTCTCAGCCCCACCACAGATTTTCCAAGATAAAAGTGTGTCCCCTATGATCAATTTTTTGCATAGATCAAACATAGTAAATGAGATAAAACATAGTTGGGGTTTTAGGGAAAACATGGAAATGGACTTTAGTTCTAGACAAGAACCGCATGTAGAAAATCTTATAGATTTTGACCCAATGGATTCTGAGGCTATTACTATAGATCATGAGGAATTATTTCCATAGCTTGTCCTCCTCAAAAGGAAAGTTGTAGATGAGGAAACTAGGCACTTGTGTTTAGAAAAAGAGAAAGAAAAGGTTATTATGAATACTATAATTGAAAGGGATAACTTTCTTAGGAGAATGGCTTCATTGCAGGAACAAAATAAAAAGTTGGAGGAGAGATCTTCTAATCTACACTCTGACATCTTTGGGGATATGGGTGCTTTGAGAACTGATGTTCAAAGACAAGAACAAATTCTTAGAAAAAGTCAAGATCCTAGTGTTGCACAAGTTCAACTATATAGGCCTTTGGAGACTACAGTCAAGGAGCCTCAAAGGAGAGATTTGGACAAGGGTAAATAGAAGGTTTTTGGAGTACAAATCAGTGAGCCACATCTCCCTAGTAAGTCCACTTCCTTTGTTATGTCAAAGCTTGACCTAAATCTGGAAAAATCAAGAAAAGAAAGGGAGGACTTGACTAAGGAACTTGAGAAAGTAGAAAATGAAGCCCAAGCTACTAAGGTTAGAAGAAAAATCATGTTCATCAAGTCAAACTTTGCTTTAATAGCTCAACCTAGTCAGCCTGCATAGGTTTTACCTATTTCATCTGGTGTTGGTACTCTTACAATAGGTCAAAGTGCACCACTCTTAGCCCCTTTTACAACTCCTGCTACTGCTAGTTAGTTTCCCCTTCTCCAGCTTCCCTATCAAACTCAAATCCCTTTCCAAAATCAATTTTTTGGAACAAGTTCCTCAACTATCCCAGTCTTCCAAAGAAAACCAATTTATATGGAAAGATATAAGTAGATATCCTTCTTAGCAATCCTTGGTTTGCTGAAAATAATGTTGTTACTAGTGAAGAGCATCTCAAAAAGTTCATTGATATGCTAAATTATTATAAGGTTGAACATGAAGATGTAGTGATGAAGCTTTTTGTTCACTCACTAATTGAAGATGCTAGAGACTGGTTTAAAAGACTGCTTGATGATAGTATCAACTCATGGAATGATCTTGAGACCCTATTTAAAGGGCAATACTGGGACAAGAAAAATGTTGGTTTTATGTTGAATAAATTCAACAATATCAAGAAGAATTTAAATGAATCAGTCTTTGACTTCAATGTCAGATTCCAAAAAGGTATGTATAAACTTTTCCAAATAATGAGATTGAATGAAGATGTGTGTCTTACTAGTTACTTCAATGCTTTTGATAGTAAGATGGCTTATGTCCTTAGGGATAAAGATCCAAAAACACTAAGGGATTCTTATATAATGGCTATTAATATTGAAAATAATAGGAGAGTTGAAGGAAAGCTTGGGAAAAGGGATGACCCTAAATTATTCAATTATAGAGGAAAGAGAGATAATGACAAACATGTTTCAGGAAAGAAACTTGAAGATGACCAAATGGGAAAAGTTTTAAATTTTTTTAAACAATTAAATTCCCCAGTTCCCTTAGCTAGCAAGCTAAATATCTCAGAGAGGGTCCCTTTTAATAGTAATTTTAATAAGCAGCCTAGAATGCAAAACTATCCCTATACTACTCAATGGAAAGATGGAAAGCCAATTCCTAATCCTACGCAGGGGAATAGAGGCAAAGGGACACCAGACCCTTTATAGAGAAACTCAGTAAATATGAATGATGAAATCCACTAGTGTCATGTATTTTAGTCACCACATTCCCCTAATTTTTGTGTTGTTGCTTAGTCCTTTTGTGATAATCAGCAATTGTAGAATGATGAAGACATAAATAATAAGGATCAAGAAGATATTACTTGCAACATGATCCATCTTTGTGACAGTGTTGGGGGTTAGATGTTAGTGAGCCTAGCCTTGAGATTAAAAATTAGAGAATGGTGTATCACACACATCACCAACAAGTCTTTTCTGACAATGAATACCAAGATAAAAATGTTATATGTAACACCCTAGCTGCTACTGATCCCATCAGCCTGAGGAAACCTTCCATTGACAAAATTGATATAATCATTTTTGAGTTAGTGGTACAAGTCTAGAGTACATATAATCTAAGGAATAGGATTATAGATGGTGCCCCTCCTAAGTCATCTGGCATTTTCATCAAGGAAAACATAGAAAAAGTTTCCCATGAAAATAAAAATATTTCTCCAGAGGTTCCTAAGATTAAAGAAAATAAGAATAAGAGATGGGAACCAAAGAAAAGGGTGCATTTCCAAAATGAGGAGATTAGTAAGCTAACTACCCTAGAAAAAGAAACAAGTTCTAATGTTGTGAAAAAGAATTCATTTGTCATTCAAACCACTACACCCTTAGATGTTAATATGAAGAATACTTCTTATGATCTAGTTGATATGGTCTCAATGTTATCACAAATCATTGTTAAGGTCCCTTTAGCATAAATTTTTAGGATAGAGTAACATAAAAGAAAGGCCTTATCTTGGTTGGGAGGGATACAAGAGAATGATATGGTTACACAGACACCAACTAGTACATTACAGATCCCAGTGATTGACAAAGAAAAGGAAGACATTGGAGTAATGTCTAAGATACCCCAAATGTATCTAGACAATTCATCAGTTGCATATTTGCAGGATACTAATCCTTTTTTCTTAAGTTTGATTATAAAAGGTAGGACACTAAAAAATTGTATGATTGACTCAGGTGCTTCAAACAATATAATGCCTTTTAAAGTTATGTAGGCCCTTGGTCTAGGAGTTGATACTAGACAAGGCAAGTTTAGGGCAATGGATGCTAGAGAAGTACCTATCATAGGTACTATTAATGCTTTACCCTTCAGACTAGCTACATATCCTAATGAGGAACTAACTATGTCAGTCTTAGTAGTAGATATTCCCCCCACTATGGGATGTTACTTTCAAGAAAGTGGAGTGCTACAATGGGGGGAAGTAGCAATGTGATTTATCATATGCTACTTTCAAGGTAAAGGAAAAGGTCATCAAGGTTAACAGAGAACCTAGAGTGACTCATATCTTTGAGGAAAATATTGACAAAGATACAACTTGTTTTATAGACACAGATGTGAATGCATTTAGAGCTAAGTTGATAATCCAAGAAGTGGAAAAGTTTCTTGCCTTAATTGAACAAGAAGTCACATGTTGCTTAGATTCTCCAAATCTCTAGAGCATCTATTTTGATGGAGCAAGATCAAAGGAAGGATTAGGAGCTGGAATTATCTTTATTTCTCTAGAAAAGAATACATTCGAGTATTCCTTTTCTCTAAATTTTACATGTACCAATAATGTTTCAAAATATGAGGCTCTATTGCTAGGATTGAAAGTTGCAACACATCATGGAATCAAGAAAATACATGTTATTGGAGATTCTGACTTAATTATCTCCCAAGTTAAGGGTATTTATGTGTCAAAAAAAAAATCAAAGAAATATAGGAATGTTGTATGGGAAATGATTGAATCTTTTGATGCTTTTGAGATTATATGGAAAGACAAAAGTAATAATAAGATGGTAGATCTTCTGGAAAATGTGGCCATAAAGCTTGATGATATGTCATTTTCTAGTGTATCCACCATAGAAGTGTAGAATAGGCCTTCAGTCCCAGATAATGTATGTAGTTGTGACAGAGATATCCTAAATTTTCTACTCAATGAGGATAAGTATCATGGACAAGAGCTTGATTGCAATGGTGGAGAAAATTGATGGGAAAGAAATAATTTTTGGACAAGAGATTTTACGATTAAA
Organism: Cupressus sempervirens; assembly: GCA_028749045.1. Classification (NCBI taxonomy): domain Eukaryota; kingdom Viridiplantae; phylum Streptophyta; class Pinopsida; order Cupressales; family Cupressaceae; genus Cupressus; species Cupressus sempervirens. The sequence continues at coordinate 839,240,181 of CM053783.1, forward strand.
AAATAATAAGGTACCAAAAGGTCTAGTTATATTGGAAACTGCTTTTGACAATTAAGACAAGATACTTTCAAATGCAAAAAATGATAAACCAAAGGAATTAGAGGACATTAATTTAGGTATAGCTGATTCCCCAAAAAAGGTGTACATTGGAAAAAATTTAAACCCTAAGATTAGAAAGTCTTTGATTAATTTACTAAGAAAATTTAGACATGTGTTTGCATGGTCTTATGATGATCTCAAGGCTTATAGGCAAGATTTGTTCCAACATGTTATACCACTTAAGGAAGATGTAAAACCTCTTAGGCAAAAGCAAAGACCTGTGAACCCTACTCTGGCCCCTAAGATGCAGGAAGAATTATTGAAGCTCAAAGATGGAGGAATAATTAAGCCAATTAGACATTCTTCATGGGTGTCTAATCTTGTACCTGTTAGAAAAAAGAATGGTGACATCAGGCTTTGTGTTGATTTTAGAAATCTAAATATTGCATCTTTAAAAGACAATTATGGATTGCCTAATATGAAGGCCATGCTTCAACAAGTAACTAGTTTAGAATTGATGTCCACGATGGATGGTTTTTTAGGTTACAACTAGGTTTTAGTTGATGAAAATGAGCAATTCAAGATAGCCTTCACCACCCCTTGGGGAACATATGTGTATGTAAGAATGCCATTTGGCCTCATAAATGTTGGGGTAACTTTCCAAAGAGCCATGGATGTTGCTTTCAAAGGCTAGATTGAAAAATTCATGGTAGTGTATCAAGATGACTTGACTACATATTCTAAGAAAGCTGAAGATCATTGCAGGCATCTTGAAAAGATTTTTCTCAAAGCTTTGGAGTATGGGATATCTTTAGACCCAAGAAAATGTACCTTTGGGGTAACCAAAGGGAAACTTCTAGGTCATATTGTTTCAAAGGAGGGGGTTAAGATGGATCCTAAGAGGGTAGCAGCAATTGACAAAGTCCAAAAGCCAAAAAATGTTAAAGGTATATAGTCTTTCTTTGGATAATTTAATTTCTTGACAAGATTTGTGACTAACTTTGCTGAGGTTAGTAGGCCAATCTCAAAAATGCTCAAGAAAGGTGCTACAATAAATTCAGAGGGTGAGCCTTCTATTGCTTTCCAAGAAATAAAAAGTGCTATTAAGAATACTCCAGTTCTTAGGACCCCTAATTATGGAAATCCCGTGCATATCTTTTCTTTTGTGTCTTTTCATACAAGCGCAGCAGTTTTACTTCAGAAAAATGAAAATGGGCATGAACAACCTATAGCATTTTTTAGTAAATCCCTACAACCTATAGAATTGAAATATGTTATCAGTGAGAAACAAGTGTATGCTCTTTTCAAAGCTATCAAGACTCTTAGGTGTTATCTTGTAGGGGTTGTTGTCATACCTTTTGTGCCAAGTGCAACAGTGAAGGATATTTTTTCTTAGTAAGAGATATCTAGTAGAAGGTGTAGATGGATTAACAGAATCCAAGAATTCAATATAGATATGAAAATTACTAAGCTAATAAGAGGTTAGGGATTGGCAAAGCTCATGGCACGAGAAAATTTGGATGCCAACCAAATCAATGTTAAAAATCAAGATCTTAGCCTTAGCACATGTGACATGGAATATTGTGATTGGTATAAAGATGTAATATACTACTTGCAACACATGTAGTCTCCAACTCACCTAACAGAAAATGAAAAGAGAACTATAAAATTGCATTCAGTTAGGTATATTATTGTAAATAGAATGTTATGGTGGAGAAACTTTGAGGCTATACTACTAAAATGCATTGATCGACAAAAGTCTAAAAAAATATTGAGTGAAATGCATTTAGGTATATGTGGAGGACATTATATGGAAAAGACTACAACCCATAAGGTCATGAGGGCAGGTTTTTGGTGGCCTAATCTATTTAGGGATGCCCAAGTTTTGGTGAGTGGTGGGACTAAAACTTGCATGGTCAATTTTGAGTCACATATTGAAACTTTTGAAGAATCAATGCCCTAAAGTGCCTTTTATGCATATGTAGTTGGTTGTCGGTTTGAGGCCTAGATGGTGTTTGAGTGGCTTTACACCTTTCATTTGACATATGCATGTGATTCGCAATGTTATTTTTCCATCTCGAATCATTCAGTGAAGTCCCATTTTAAGCTAGTGTCAAAATTCACAATTCTGCCCATGTCAAAATGCATACAGTAGCCCAGTTTGTCTTTGAATATCTTTTACCTAGGAATGTGTCATGGCCCACCACCTTGGGGATGTTTATTATGCATATCAAAGAACATGTTTTCCAATTTTTAGCCCATTTGAAATCCATTTTCCTAGGTTTCAAACCCCTCAAAGTTGGTCATTTATTGGTTCGTGCATTTGTGTAGTTATTCACAATTCTGGGTAGCCTTGTTCGACCAATGATATCTTTGACCTAGTTGACCCAAATGAAGAAATTATTTTTGTATTGTGTTCTAGGGGTCAGACACTTCATATTTTCAAATTTTGAGGTCATGACGAATCCATTTGATCAATTTTCTAACATGATTAAAAACCTAGTTTGCATTGTTTTGTTACAGCTAAGGTATCCAAATTGATTTGTACCCTTGTTCGGCACATTATAACTTTGATCCCATGATTGGAAAACCTAAAATAATTGTACCATTGTGTTGTGTCCTGAAAGTCCTTCAAGTATGCCAATTCTCAAGTCACGATGAATCCATTTGCATACTTTCTTATGTCCATCTGTTTACCAAAAACTACTTTTTGACATATTTGCAAGTTTAAAATTACCAAGTGCCTGTTTTCAAAAATTTTCCAAATGCGTACTATGATTCATCATGAGCCAAAAACATAGAATTATTTTCTCATCATGGCAAAGAACCTATATCCTAGTTTTCAAAACCTCAAATGATCAATAACCCTGTTTATAGTGTCAAACTCGAGCCTAATTTATGTTTTTTAACATTGTTTGCCTGTAGGATAATTAAAGTATCGATGTTCGACAATTAAAATCTTGACTGGGAATTTTTCATGGGATGAGAATTTGTAGTATGGTAGAGTAGGTAGGATTGAACACTCATGCCGATTTCCATGGCCTGGTTACTTGATTGAATCAGTTTATAAGGTCAGATGGCGGGCCTCCAGACACAAAATCACAATTTGTAGAATTGATTAAAAATTGATAAAATTAAGGAAACTGAAGGTGTTTTAAAGAGGAGAATGGTAATGTTTTGAGTAGATCCACAAACGCATAGAAGAAAAGAATTTTCTTTTGTTGCATGAAAAATTGGGTGTCAACTTTTATTTAAATGGAAGTTGTTTATGATTTTGGGGAAATAAAGACTTTGGAATAAAGGTAAATGAAAGACCCTCCTCACATTAGTGTCTTATTCCCAATCTACGCACTAACTCATGGCACCAATTTTCCAACATGGCCTTTTATAAGGTATGAAGTGCATTTTGCAATAATGTGGATCTAAAGTGGATGTAGGGTTGCCAACTTCACCTTTCCATTACATTCTAAATTCACAAATGAAGGAGCAATCCATAGCAATCAGCAATATTGCAGAGGTAAAGAGCTTCTACAGGGAGAATTGGCAAGGGAGGCTTTTGTTTTGAAATTGAAAACTGATGCATAAATATTTAGAAATTTCATGCAAAAGAACAAAGCAATAGCAAAAAAAAAAAATTTAAAATAAAATGCAGCCATAAGAAAAGAAAGCCTTCGTGATTAAACAAGAGAAGGCACTTGTTGAGACATTTTACATTTGCAAAAATGTTTCAAGATCTCATTGAAATTTTTGAAAGGGAGGAAATGATTTTCCATGACCGAAAAAACCTGTGCATAGTCTCTTTGGTGGAGACAAATCTATTGGTATTATACTTTGGAGTTCAACAATGAAAAAGAGAGCAAATCCAAAGAGGCAAGGCATGGTGACAGCAAGAAAAACCCATATATAAAAAATTTCTTCTTGTTTTCTCATGCTACTAAACACAAGTAAAGTCCATGCTCACTACAATTTGATCTTGGTTGGATGCCAAATAAAATGGCAAAATTAAAGCAAGGGTAGAGCCTCACGTGTAGAGACTTAGTGAAAAATAGAAAAGCTTATGTTGAAGATGGGTCTCTTAACCCACTTAGCCACTAAGTTTGAAGTAAAGTCAACAGCATAAGAAGAAGATTTTCTAGTCAAATGAAGAAGCCACAGTGAAAACAAAAGAGGGAGTTTGTGCAAAGAAAATAATGTGGGAGAAGAGAAGAGATTTTTAATTCATCAATGCTTGAAGAGGTAGACATTGCAATCAGTGTTGAACTTCCATGTTTGAAGAGGAAAAATGCATAAAGAAGAATAATGTGCAACTAGGAACAAAGCAAAGAATAGTCTAAAACATATATCCCACATTGGCTGGGGAGTGAAGCTTTTTCATCTTTAAATACTATTTCTTACACTATGCATTGTATCTAAAGGACAAAGGATTTTGAAAGCCAAGGCTTGTCGGTGGGGCCCCTGAATATGGATGTTAGCTGGTAGGTCACTTGAAGACATTTTGGACAGGCATGCAAAACAAAAAATGTATCGAAAAAGCCCATTGAAAAATAGAAAACGACCAAAAAAGTTCAAAATCTGGCAAGTCACCATAACGCTTGCCAAAAAATTTCAAAATCTGGTGAAAGTCCAATGTGCAATGTGGGGCTCGCTCAATGAATATGGGATTAACACTTGGCACTGTGGCAGATTAAGGGGAAGTAGAAAATGATTTTAAAATCATATTTCATAATGTTTGAATGCTTGAGTTTTAGATTTGAAAAGATTTGGAATATTTTTTAAAGTTTTATAAAGTTTGACTATATGAACTTTTTAAAAAATTTCATTTTTTAATGGCTTTGTTTAGTCTAGGAGGCAATTTTTCAGAATGGTCTCAGGGGGGGAATTTTTACCTAAAATGTGTAGTGTAATATACCATCAAAACCAAAAAAGAATGAATTTTCTGATTATGTAGTTAGTTTCTGTACAGCAAGTAGTTGGTTCATGCTACACAAGTTTTTCTCTCAGAGATTGAATGGCATGTTTTATCAAGTGTTTCAAGTCACCAGTTGTAGAATTCAGTAAATAAATACCTTAAAACATATTCAGCGATCCTGTATCTGATTATTTTAAGGATTTTTTGTGTTTGGCCCCAAATTGATAATTTGACACATACCCGAGTTCAATTATCAAATCTTTGTCTTTCATTGAGATATTTCTGGCTTTTGGAAATCAAATGATGT